>OZ005680.1:12885022-13415022 GCA_963930675.1 Gnaphalium uliginosum
TAAGAACTTTTTTTGTTTTGTCAATTTAAGGTACTTTAGTTGTTCAAGTTTTAACGCTTAAAGAGGATGTTTTCTATCAATTTGAAAATTTTAAGATATTTAGGTAAACGGGTCCATTTTTGTTGGTAAAACAACTTGGATACCTTATATTGATTAATAAAAAAGCTAAGTACCCGAAATGACATATTTGATAAAGCTTGGTACCGTTTTATACTTTTACCCTTAAATGATAAAGCTTCTGTTTTTGAGTTTTTCTTTTCTTTTCCTCTCTGGTTCTTCCTTAGAGCCTTCCTTGTATTTTATTTGTTTTCATTAATAAAGCTTTGCCATTTCCAAAAAAAAAAAAAAAAACACATAATTCCAGTTATTTGATAGAAAAACCCTTTGACTCGCTCAATTGGGGTGTTCCAGACTCAATCATGGCTAAAATGGGGTTTAACAACAAATGAAGAAAATAAATTGAGGGTGTGCTACTATCAATGATGGCTTGATTATGGGTCAATGGTCAACTTTCTCGCCTTACACATTGGTTACTAAGCCTCCCAACTTTCATGTTCATATCTTGGTTCTCCCATTGGCTCTAGCATGCTCAGATGTTCTAGTTGAGGTTTTATCATTATATTCTTAAAAAAACACTATTTTCTTGAAAGTCAAAAATGTTATCCTTCGAGGTCATCTAACACTTCTCAGATCTGTTCCTGGGAGTCTTGGGACATACCTATTCTCGGGTTTTAAAGCTCCCAAAATGTCATCCATATGTTGGAAAGCTTGACGTGAGTTTTCTTTAGGAGGTTTGATGGAGGAAAAAGAATATGTCAGATTGCCTAGAATAGGTACTACTTCCTCTAACGAGGTCCTGTTATTGTAAGTTTACAAGGTAGTAACCTCACCATGCTTGCACAGTAGTGCTTGAGATTTTGTGTAAAGCCCAACTCCTTACGGTGCAAACATGGAGGTGGTGTAGAACACCATACTACATGAAACAGTGTTGTACGGATAATGTTGATAATGGTACAAACCATCACCCTTATTAAAACTTAACTTAATATTCATATAAGCAATTGTCTTACACCCCTTAAGAAAAACTATTAAGTCATTGGGTGAAACAAGCCCATATGTGGTAGAATGATAGTGGCCTTAACAAAAACGATTTTTAAAAAGTGATATTTTCGACCCTTGAAAATCAAACTATTAATTTGATATTTAATCATCAAAAGATTAACATTGATGTTCCATCCCACTTTAACAAGAAGCAACTACAAGTTTTTGGAAAGATATTTGGATCGGTGGTAGTGGTGGTTCTTAAAATTAAGAGTACTCTAGGCTCTTTGCACGAGGGTCAAATAAGAGTTCTCCATATGAGAAAAAAAATGGCTAAAAGAAGTTTTGAGAAAATTAGAACAAATGAAATCTTAGGGACAAATGCAATTGGGTCATCAGGAAGACCTGTGGAGCTTATGGATGTGTTGAATAGGTTGCACTGGTCCAATGAGACTGACACATGGACTTGGACCAAACCCGTTGCTACTAGGTCTTGCCACTGGTCAAGTCTCTAAGAGGGAAAAACAACCTTTTGTCTCCAAATGTTGACACAGTAGATACTAGTTGGAGCAATTTGTTGCCAATCAAGGTAAATATTTCCACTTGGAGGATTCGTAAAAAAAATACTCACAAATCTATATAAATGGGTATATATTTAAATTCAACTACATGCTCGATGTGTGGCAATGACCAAGAAACAATGCTCCATATTTTTGCAAATGCAAAACGGCCAAAAACTTGTGGAAGTGCCGAAGGATATATTAAAATGGAAGTAGACAGCAGACTCTAATTTCAACAATATCAAGGGCGTGCTCAATCTCGCAAAAACAATCTTTAGGATCATCATCGAGAAAGGTTAGGTTCATACAAAAATTTAGCATCACATTTTTAGCCTTAAAAACACCTATAATGGATACTCTTGCAAATGAAGTCAAACGTTTTCCAGTTAGACTTTGGTGATCCAGTAGATGTAAAAAAGTAAAGATTAATTGGTTTGAATGGCTTAGACTTAGATGCCAATTTCATCCCAATTAATATTCTTCTAATCTCTTTATCGTATTCCTAGCTCATTGCTAGGTTTCTAATACAACAATGCCGGTTTTAATTCTTTTTTGATGAATTAGAAGGACCACACCAATCAAATTCTACAACTAGTTCCTAAAACACATATAAAACGCACATATAAGTGAAAAATAGATAAAAATCATTTTAAATATTTTTACCCAAAATTCAATTTTCTACTTTCTCGTACAGACATACACAGTTTCTGTAAAAACTACCCCAAGTAAAAACAAAGACATACACAGTTTCTGTAAAAACTACCCCAAGTAAAAACAATAAGCATAACGAAAACTTAGAATGTTATCTTTTGTTGCAATTGTGTGCCCTAAATGAATTCAGAATCATAAACAGAAACTTCTGAACAAAATAGAATTACATCAGAAAGAAATCACTTACCTCTTGAGCGCAAATTAGGGTTTGAAAAGTCGATTTTCAACTAGGAACCGATAGTGATTCGTGATCATAAATTGACGATTAAACTTGTTTCAACATTAGAATCGTGAAACGAAAGAGAGTAATTGAATTTTATAGAAAGAAGCAAGCGATTGTTTGAGTATTGCAAGTATCGGCAACTTCATTGAAAGCTGTGGAGTAGGAACTAAATTTTAAATGTGACAATATTTTTGTCTTTATTCGGGGAGCAACCACAATATACTCACGTCAAGTATATTTTTCTACTATTATTACAAATCAAGTTATAAATTAAACTAACAAAAATAAGAAGGTAACACCGACCCTCTATGGGCCGCTCATCAATTGTTCTCAAAGTTAACATGAGAGGGGATTAAAGAAATATGGGACATGATTGAACACGTGACCTTCGACTAGATATGGCAATCAATATCCAATCCAATTGATATTCATCCATTTGATCCGTCAGTTATGGATATTAACGATCTAAACGGATATAATTGATATAGATATGAAAGTGGATGATTATTGGATTGGATGTAGATGAATGTTCTTAAATCTTAAGATCGCTAATAAATATTTACTTTTCTCTTGTAATATTTTATCATTTAGTTTTAGTAAATCGATATTCTTAAACAGCTAAACACCATGGAGATAAAAGTTAATTCCTACTATACGTCATAGGTCACTAACAGATGATAAACAACAATCAAAATATGTCTATTTAAACAATAAACTAACAATCAAGTGTTTCATATCTTCGGAAAATATATATTACCTGTATTTTGTAACAAATTATGTCAAGATAATCACAATGTCTAACAATATTATGAATATCCAATAGATATTCATTAACCCGCTTCATTCAGCGGATATGGACGTAGATGGATGATTTGTCATTTTAATGGATATGGATAAAGAAAAATCATATGAATATGGATATAGCATCATCTTATTCATATCCAATCCATTGCGATCTATACATCCATCTTTACATTACATGTCTTCCGCCACTAAACTAAATAAATTAAAAACCATATTTACAATTTCAATACAAGGTCATTTCACAACCTCTTCCAAAATATGTTGCTCCACCATCAAGCAATTTATCATTTTAAACATAGGTATCAAGCTTCCGATGTTTTTTTAGTTCAAGTACGATTTGGTCACTGTCACTAGTTAGTTATGTTTTCTTGTGTCATTTGGCATAGGTTCATTGTACTTTAAAGTTGGAAAGATATTCTTTCTTCTGTAATTGTAAGTTTAGAATCTCATTTGATATCTACTGGCATTTTATCTGTGCACGCTATGCAACGGTATCAAAAAAATTTATTGTATTATTTTTTTTAATTATATGTCGTCATTTAGTGAAAATTGAAAAAAATATAGATATTTTTTTTGTTACTTTATTGCATACATTATTATATATTAGAGTTGGATTTTTAAGCCCATCAGTCTACTAACTTAAAACTCGTCAAACATTTTTGTTTTTTAGATCAGATTTTAGTTAAGGTTTGTGTCAACGTGTCTATCGATCAAACATAATTTATTTACTTTTTTTTAATAAAATGATCTAACCCATCAATTAGTTTGACCGGTTTACCTAAATGGATTATGCAAATCGTTTTCGAGCTAAATACTTTTGACTCATCAACCCCTTTATAAAATCAGTTTGAGTTTAGGTTTTGAAGTTTGTACCTCAAATTTAAAACCCGCTAACTTGACTCGACTCATATTGTAACCCCAAATTATAATAATCTAAAATTTAAAAAATTGAATTACGAACGTTTAATTTGGCTATTAACTTTGATAGTTAAATAAATTATCTTTACAAAAAGAAAAAGAAATCATTGCTTCAAATGTTTGTACTAACTAAGACGGTAGAATAATAACTAATCTTTTTAAGACTAACAAACGAGCAAACTATTTTATAGCAGTAATAGATTAACTTTTATGATCACTTGAAGGGCAAAATTATCTAAAATAGAAAGAAAGTATTGGCTAATTTTAGATTGTAGAAATGAACTATTAAAAGTACAAATAATAGAAAACAACTATTAATTTTATCATAATTCTAGTAGTACGGTACATAAGACGTCATCATTTCTTGGTAACATATTGCTAAAAATATGATGAAAATGATAGTTCGTTTCTATTATTGATAGTTTGATAGTTAATTTCTAAAATTTTAAATATGTCAATAATTCATTTCTATTTTAGGTCATTTGTCTTGACTTGAATGTAACTAACTAAAAGTGTTAAAATATTAGATAAAATACTTAAAAGGGTAGTAAAAAAATTTTTATAGTATCTCTTTATTAAAAGTTTAATATAAGTTTTCAGTTTCTTATATATTAATATAAAGATAAAGATGATTATAATCTGTAAGAAAATATTATATTTTTGTAACAATATTTCTATCAAAACAATTATAACCTACATTTTAATATACATTAATATATTATGTTAGTACATTAGTTATAATTTTAAGTTACATATTTTTTAATCTAAAATAATTATAATATATTAAAATTTATAATTAATTATATTGTAAACATAGTAATGAAATGGA
Organism: Gnaphalium uliginosum; assembly: GCA_963930675.1. Classification (NCBI taxonomy): domain Eukaryota; kingdom Viridiplantae; phylum Streptophyta; class Magnoliopsida; order Asterales; family Asteraceae; genus Gnaphalium; species Gnaphalium uliginosum. Next base: position 12,890,109 of record OZ005680.1, read on the forward strand.
GATTATTGAAGTGGAGGGTAAAATAGTAATTTAATATTTCTCCTTTAAAACTTTGTCTCAAATATTTTATATAGTATAGTATATATGAAGTGGAGATTATTGAAGTGGAGGGTAGAATAGTAATTTACTATTTCTCATTTAAAACTTTGTCTTAAATATTTTATATGGTAGTATAGATATATCATCTTATTTTGCCCCAAGAAAAAGAATTATACAGTAATAGCATTCACAACAATATTTTTTAAATAATTTTTTTTATCTAAATGGTGTAAAAACTTTTTAAATAAAAACCTTTGAAAAAGTTTTGACATTATCGATCAAAAAATTTTTCTAGATTTGATGAAAAAGTACGCAATCTACAAGAATATGATGTCCCTGAATAGTTTGACGCCTATGTGGTCAAACGGTTTGTCTATATCAAGGCGACCCCTGATCCTAAACTAATTTATCAGAGTCGGGTGAGGATCTCTCATCCAATCATCCTGAATACGAAGGAGCTATTATACTCTCGGTGTGAGATTGAACGAAAAGATTGTGATCATATGTTTGTTTTCGTCCAAATCTGATGATACGCTTCATTGTTTGCGAAGCTACATACCGAAAAAAGAAATGATCGCTCTACCATTACGACAGAAGTGATGGATTTTCTATTCCCTTACTAGATTAACATACAATGCGGAAATAACAATTAATCTAGGGCATGAAGGAAACTAAACCCTAAAGGATCTTAACTTAATAATAATACGCAACAAAACAAAATAAATAAGAAAATACTAACCTTTGAGAAAATCGGATTTCTCACACGCAGACCAACTTAGTAAAGCTTCTTAGCTTGGAGGCGAGTACTCAAACCAGAGCACCTCTAATGGTTCACACCCACGAACTAAAGAGAAAATTCCAACTCCTAAAGTCCCGATTAAATCGAGTAAACTCTTACAAGGAGACGGAATGAGAAAGAGAGAAAGTTGTACTTTGAAACCATGACATGGCCCATATTTATAAGGGAAGAGGAAAACTATGGTTTATACGTCAGCCGATGTGGGACAACCTGACTTCGAACTCCAACCGCCAGTTGGAATATCCAGCTGGCGGTTGAGCTGGCGTTTCCACAGCCTTACTATCTTTGGGCTCCAGATGCCGGTTGGAATATCCAGCCGACGGTTGGATATGGTTTCCAGAATCTTCCTTTGTTTCAACTATGATAATTAATAAACTAAATAATTTACCATAATATTAATTCCAATTAATATTATCTCTCATTTATTTCTCTTTAACTGTTCGAATGAGGGCGACCCAAAAAGGACTCCACTTTTAATGATATACTTACCAATTAGTTATGCACTTGGACACTATATCCAACAAGAAGAATCGTTGGTTTAACAACGAACAATGTGAAAAACACGAGCTACTTAAAATTTCAACTACTAGACAATAATAGTCGGTTAACTTTATATATCTTGTATCGTTAGTTTGTATTGCTAGTTTAAAAGTCTTTACTATTTTTCTCCTTTAGTACACCTCATCTTGCATTCATATTTTTGTAAATTTTTATGATAATAGTAGCATTTTTACATTCCAAGTGTTTCTAAGACCAATTTCAACCGTAACGCAAACTGATGCATGAGTTTGTGTTATATCAGCGTTACATCATCACATATCAAAATTGTGACACTCCTCAAAATTCGATATATTTACGTACACTGAACACGTGCATGTCCCAGTCTAATTCCCTACTTAAGTAAATTCAAACTATTTTTATTAGATAAGCCTAGCAAAGCCCAACAATTTTAATAAACGTTTAACGTTTAAACGAACTACGAAACGAACGGGTAACAGGCACCGCACGTAACGTAAACTTGGAGAACAAAAATTTAGCAACCCACACCCATGTGGGGCCCACAAAATCTGCCACACTCCCCAACCCATGCCCAAGACACCCCATTAACACCCATACCCTCCATACTCTTTCATTTTTCACTTCACACTCAACACTACTTTTCTCTCAACTCTCTCACTCTCCCCCTCTCTTCTTTTCTGCAATTTTCCCAACCCCCAATCAGCCCCAAATCACCATCATAAACCACCAAAGTCATCACCACAAACCACCATAACACCACCTCTTCGGTTTGCAAGAAAACGCAAGGAAACGAGCTCTCGACGTCCATTTCTTCGTGCTTTCATCATCTCCTTTGTAAGAAACTTAATCCCTCTTTTTATCTTACTTGGAACATGTTTATTTTCATGTTAAAATGTCCATTTAATAAGATCATGTCCAAAAGAAAAGTCGAAAAACGCTTTTATAAACATAAAACACCAACAGTTTTCGGGGCAGAAACTTTGCCCTTCTTCAAGGAGGATTTTTTTCGTACTCAAAACTTAATGAAAATAGACGAATCAAAAGGCAAAAATTAAGTTTAAGAAGTTAGCTTTCATTTCCAAGTGGTTTCATAATTTTTCAACACCGCTTGATACCCGAAAACGATTTTACAAAAACATGTCGCATTTCTGTCTCGGGTGACATATTTTTGCACCAACTTCTCGAACCTATAACTCGAGCTACACAACTCCAAAATACATGAGGTTTTCGCTAAAATCTCACAAATCTCGTTAGCTTTAAAAGTAGTATGATTACACTCTCTGAAGTTTTGTAGATCTTTCTCAATAGTTAAAACATTGAGCATGTGTCCAGATTGGTCAAGTTTGGACCTCAGAGGACAGATGGAATTATTAAAAATACTTAGACTTACCCAAAAATTCTATAAAAATTACTAAAAGTAGCCAAGGCACAGGGAAACAACTGATATTTTTCTTGGATTTTATCTCGGACCTTTACCTAGTTAAATCGAGCCATGAACCCGACTAAAAACTCGATAAACCGAACACGGGGCCTGTTTTGATGTTAAAATAGAAACGAAACTTTCGGGTTAACCACAAAACGTAACGGTAATTTTTCTAAGCTTAAAAAACATATTTAAGACTTCCCTAAAAGTTTCGTGTCAAACCGAGCCCGTTTGACTACGTTCACAAACTTGGAAAAACTTAACAGCCTTAGTGTCGCATCGGGCCCAATCCGATTGCGACACTAACCTTGTGTCGCTAGAAATCAATTGTGTCACAGATTGCGACACTGACCGTGTGTCGCTAACCATCGAATTTCGCAGACTGCGACTCTAAACCTTGTGTCGCACATTTATCAAATTCTTCGACTGCGACACTAATTTCAGTGTCACATCTTAATCAATTTCCTGACATCTGCAACACAATCCTAGTGTCGCAACCCTTTAACGTGTTGCAGGTTAACCTACGACACTAACCCTAGTGTCACACAAAACAGATTGATTAAAACCATATTTTCACAAGTATTAAATTCACGTAACAACAAATAGCAACGAATATGTATATACGATACAACTCGGAACCATATGAAACATACTTTGTAAAGCGTGCAACGAAACAAACATAATAATAATAATACTTTGCAACTATTATTACGAAAATATCACCAACGTATCGTACACATTTTAAACACAACGATCTTTCGAAATGAATGGACAATTAACATAGTTTGGCAGTTAGCCAACTACTTATATAAACTATCTCTTGCATTTAGGGCGTTAAGACTTTATTTGGGCAACCACTTGCTAGCTCTCACACTTAGCTCCCGAGGTGAGTTCACAGCCCCTACTTTTACTGTTTACTGTTTTCAAACTAAGGGGTGAAAAACATAGCAACTGTTTTACTATTATATGCAATAACTTTATATAACTGCTTTCATGCCTTTATACAAACTATATATGAATGATTTTCATACTATTATATACTTGAACTATTTATTTATGAAATAACATTTTCATACTATTTTGGGGAATTTTTACAACGAATCCTGTTACGGACCAAGACTTACAATGTATGCTTAAAAGACCTTATGTCATGCAGACTATAACCATTAGCTAAGTGACTCTAGCCACTGAGTATACGGATAGTACTATCGCCGTGACGACCCTCCCACAGTTTTGGAGCGTATACTTACATGTCCTTAGGCAAACAACGAAACTTGGTCATGGTTTGGTTATAGGGTTAGGTTGCGTGACTTTAACCCGTAAGGTTTAGCTCACCTTCAGGGGATCACCGTCAATGTTTACCCACAAACGGAAACGAAAACTATATTTTTGGGTAACATCCCAACGAAACTATATTTTTGGGTAACATCTCAACGAATCGATATTTTTGGATAGCAGTCCAACGAAACTATATTTTCGGGTAACATCCCAACAAATCGATATTTGTGGATAACATTCCAACAAAACGAAACTTATTTGACTTTTATGTCAACGACTTACAAAAAGAACTTGGTATAACAAACCATACTTATAAAACCTGTGAATTCACTCAACAATCTTTGTTGACTTTTTACTATATTTTTCAGAGAATTAACGCTCATGTAAGACTGCATGTATTTTGGAAGTAAGCTACCCACGACGAATTAGGATGCCACATTTTGAAATGAACGAGATTTTCATTGTATAACTAATACACTTTAGTCATACTTAGGAAATCTCTGTTTAAATTATGTATTCACTAAATGGATGTACTTTACAATACTATTTCTACAACATGGATAAGTTGTAGCTTTTGTAACAAACAATTTATCTATGGCATTTTGTTCTGCGATAATCATATGCTCTGTGGTGTAATGATCCTATGACGTCACGACACCCGCTCGTAAACAAATGCTTCCGCTGATCACTCACTAAACGCGAACTTACCGTTTTGGGGGTGTGACAAAAATTGACACACGACTGACTGAACACTGCCAACCATGACATATCACTCACTTTTTTCAGGCTACACATTTACCATTATACATTTATTTTAATAAACTAAACAAAAACAAAACAAAACAAAAATTGCTCTCAGTCCCACCAATTTCCGTCAGTTAAACTGAAGCCCAAGCGATTGATGTAAAAGTGATGTTTCCCTGCCAACGACGTTCCCTAACTAAAACAAAGTGAAGATAAAAGTGATGCAACCGTTTGGCAGCGGTCTAAGCATATTTATTTTTCTAAAGAAAAGCCCGCGTAGACATACTAAAAGAACCCGTCAAAACTCACTGTCAATAAAATTCGCAACAGATAAAACATACAACATTCCCTTTTTTTCATCCCCCCAAAATCCAAAATTCAAACCCTAAAAATTAATCTAATGAATTTACCTATTCCTTCCGGTTTTATATCTCATTTCAATCACATCATCATTTGATCTCTTGATAACTTATTGTAATAAAGAAATGCCAAAGTCATCGAAAAAACGGCAGGATCACGATGACGATTTTGCAAAATTTGAAATCAGTTGTAGTGATTCTAACCGTGTGGTTCCGTTGGAGATAACTCAATCATCTCCGTTTACAACCGTAACCTCATTTCCTTCTCAAAACCGACTTTCATTTGACAAACTCTCATCTCAACCGATCAAACTTTATGTCCTTAAATTAGACGGATCGTCCTTCGGTATGATATGGATTTGAAATTTTGTTAAATGAATGATATATAATATTTATAATAAGGGCTAATAATAATTATGTTATTTATATTTGTTAGGAAGAAAGCAACGGTTGTGAAAGTGAAGCAAGTTGTGGAGTCTGCTTTCAGTCCTTTGCCTAAACAAGGAGATTGCCAGATTTCATGGTATATATGCCCAATTTGTTAGATATTATAACTCAAACAAAGAAAACCTCATCAGTTTACCTGCTGAACTTATAATCCGTTTTTGTTATACAGAGGCGATGTTTGGTAATAATGCCACATCTTTTGTGAATTCTTCTTTTCTAGAAAATGATTTGTACCAATGTTGAAAAAACTCCTTCATTTTATATAGTTGGTTGGGTATGTAGGTCACATGTATGGAGTCATTTTTGCTTATGTTTTGAACATATGAAGCTCCTTCATGATCGTGATCCTATTACACGTTTTAGGATCAAGAATGGTGATCAGGTCAGTGTCTGAAATTGACTTGTGCTTCATATGGTCATCTAGCTGCATTAATAAAACGCATTTGCATATGATGCATATTACTCCGTATTAGATAAATGTTCATGCAATGTTTAATCACAATACTTAAAGAAACTTATATCCAAAATGGATCAAAGTGTCAAATAATAAATTTTGTTGCTTTCTGCATAGAAACTTTGAACGTTCTGATGGGTTTTCAATTCTCTTACTAGATTAACATACAATGCGGAAATAACAATTAATCTAGGCAAGAAGGAAACTAAACCCTAAAGGATCTTAACTTAATAATAATACGCAACAAAACAAAATAAATAAGAAAATACTAACCTTTGAGAAAATCGGATTTCTCACACGCAGACCAACTAAGTAAAGCTTCCTAGCTTGGAGGCGAGTACTCAAACCAGAGCACCTCTAATGGTTCACACCCACGAACCAAAGAGAAAATTCCAACTCCTAAGGTCCCGATTAAATCCTGTAAACTCTTACAAGGAGAGGAATGAGAAAGAGAGAATTGAACTGAACACTTTGAAGCCATGGCCTACCCCCTATTTATAAGGGAGGAGTAACCCATAGGTTTAATACGATAGCCGATGTGGGGTATACTGATTTCGGGTTCCAACCGCCGGTTGGAATATTCAGCCGCCGGTTGGACTTGTGCGTTCCACCGACTCACTTTAATTTGACTCCAGCCGCCGGCTGGACTTTCTAACCGGCGGTTGGATCAGGTTTCCAGAATTTCTTTTAATTTCTAATTAATTTTTCAACTTTGATAATTAATAAACTAAATAATTAACTATAATATTAATTCCAATTAATATTATTTCTCATTTATTTCTCTTTAACTGTTCGACTGAGGGCGACCCAAAAAGGACTCAACTTTTAATGATACACTTACCAATTAGTTATGCACTTGGACACTATATCCAACACGTTCAGCTGCTCATGCAGAGAGATTTATAACATAACAGATTTTTTTTCTTCCCTTCGAGTTTTTGTAAAAGGTGAGCTCCTTAAGCATTAACATTGGTCTTCATTGTACAGATTCAGTTTGTTCGATGTACACCCGCTTATATTCTTGCAGGGGAAGCATCAGAGACTTTTCATTGCATACGAAATGAATCCGAGGTTTAAGCTTTTATTATGTTCAAATTTTAACACATTATGTTTCATAAAACGAGTCGATTGGGGTTGTATTTTATTGATAATGGGTCAAAGGAGTAAAATAGAATAATTTGGCTATCAAGGAAGCAGATCAAATGGAATGAGTAGGGTAAACAGGCTGAAATTCGTCTAATTGTTTATACATCACTTTTTGAAATAATTCACAAAATTTGAAGTATCGCTGGATCAACCCAACAATCTTTGACCCGAAACTTAAAGGAGATCTGTTTTGTTACTAACCTAGTAACCCATTACCTGATGCAACTGTTTTCCGGTTTTGGTATGTATGCTACTTATATAACAAGTTTTACTTCATATTTGTCAAACTGAGTTAAGTAGAGGACATGATAACCAATTTTGGGAAATTTCAATAGGTCATCAACCAAATCAGAATTGTGTGGAGACATGAAAAACAAGCAAACTCTTGTCCGAAATAAAGTCAATGGAGGTCATAAAGATATTGGCACTAGTAAGAAGTCTCAATCCAATTGGGTTAAAAGGTTCTTTTCAAACCGAAGACCAGAAGGCCTAGCAAAGGGAAATGATCATGCTATCACTTCTACAATAAGACTTGGGCTATCATTTTCATTTGATGATTCAGAAAGCGATGAAAGGAAAGATAATTAATGCAGATCGAGTACATTATTATCAAGCACACTCACTGATTACATTGGAGTTTTCAGTTATCCAACATGTTACTGTTTAAAATAAGGTTGCTTTTAACAAGTTTAATGGGTTTGTGACTACTTAAACTGATAGTCACTGTTGAATCGTTGGTGATGAACTGATGATGATAATAAAGATGTAGTCATGAACCAATTTAGTTTTGGAAGCGTTATATATTTAGCACGAGTCTATACTTCTGTAATTCTATGCATCATATTTTCTTATTGTTTTGTGGTGAAATACTAAAATGTTTGACCCTTTTGAGTACTATGCATTGATTTCATGAAGCATCTGTGATTATGTGAGGAAGTTATAATTTGTAATTTGTAAAGATAACAACACTTTTAAATTTGTTAAATTCGTTAAGACCATTTCAGTGAGATGTTTTAGCAAAAATCCAACTCAAATTATTAAACTATGCAAGTTGCTTTTGTGAGAGATTTGTGTCTTGAATTGACCAAATGCTAGATCAAAAGTTAGCCAATCCAAGCAAGTTGATCTACACATAATGTACTATTTTTATTCAAACAAAAGAATAACTTAATATAAAAGAAAAGGAAAATTACGGTTTTGATCGGATTTGACCTTCAATGTCTAGTTATACACATAATCAACAAAAATTTCGATTTTAATCAAATATCTTGCTCTATCACATCAAGTTGAAACAAAATGTATTATTAAAATGTTTGGTAATTCGCTAAAATTAAAAATGTGAACTAAAAGTATGAAAAACAAATAAGGAAAATTCGCTATTTTGTACACGTGTCAGCATTTAAATAGTTGTAACTAAATAATTCGTTCCTTGAGTGCGTTAGAGTGAATTATGTTTATTGTTTATCAGTTTGATCAAATTTCTAGTCATTTGAATGGACTTTTGGACATTTGTGCGATGTATGACAATTTTATGTCTCAAATTTCTTGTTTTTCAAATTGAGCGAACTATCAACCATCAAACACTTATATACGATATTTCAATCTAACGTTATTTGATGGATGAGATCCTTGACCAAAATTGAAATTTTGGTAAATTCTATTCATATTTAAATATTAAAGGTCAAATAACCAAATCGATGACAATTTTTGGACAAGCGGAGCTAATTTTGATTTTTATTGACAACTATGAACCTCATATCATTTTATGTGGCACACATGAAAGAATAGAGATAAGCCCTTATTTTTTCCCCAAAAATCAACAACCTCTCTTCCATTCATCCTCCCAATCTCTCCACCCACATTTCACAACCAGATCTCCTCGCATTTTCCCCAATTTCTTCAATTTCAGTCACCACTCCCAAAATGGCCAACATGATCATGGCCTCATCCAAAACCCTAATCACTTCTCCCCCAACCCCAATTAAATCAATGGCACCACCACAGCCACCACTACCACCACAATCACAAAAACCCCTAATTTCACTCTCACTATCCCCCAAAACCCTAGCCACCGCCACCACCACAATCGCCGCCATCCTCGCCGCCACACCACTCCCTTCACTCGCTGAAGAATTCGAAAAAGCTCAACTTTTCGATTTCGATCTCACTCTCCCAATCATCGCCGCTGAATTTCTGTTCCTCATGTTCACACTCGACAAACTTTACTACTCACCATTAGGTAATTTCATGGACAAAAGAGACTCTGAAATTAAAGAGAAATTAAGTAGCGTGAAAGATACGTCAACTGAGGTGAAGCAATTGGAAGAACAAGCGGCGGCGATTATGAGAGCTGCAAGAGCTGAGATTTCGGCGGCGTTGAATCAAATGAAAAAAGAAACAGCCGCCGAAGTTGACGCGAAATTAGCGGAAGGACGGAAGAAAGTTGAAGCCGAATTACAAGAAGCGTTGGTGAATTTGGAGAAACAAAAAGTTGACACCATTAAATCACTTGATTCACAGATTGCTGCTCTTAGTCAGGAAATTGTCAACAAGGTCCTTCCTGTTTAATAATTTTCATATTCAGTCCTTTGAATTTGGAAAATATGCTCTAGAATGGATTTAAGCGGGATGACATAAACTTGTTTATAATTTGGATTTGGAATCGGATTATATTTGTACTGAAGTTATTGTTAATTGTTAAATAATAATATATTTTTATGGCTTTTTTTGCTTGAAATTTAGTGTTCAATGTAATCGACATTTTTCTTAGAATTGTGGTAATGTGCTATTAGCACAAATGATTAAATACGTTGGAATTACCTATTATGATTAGAATCAAGGAAAGAGGATAGAAATCGAAATGACAATGTCAAAGATTGGTAACGGTGTTCTCGTCACATTAACCAAAAATTTGTCTAAAGTACCTCCAATTCAATCGATGCACGATATTGTTGTCTTCACTCTCATGATACCACCATCTGCAGTTATTCGCTCAGCTAATACGTACATGCTTTTGACCTCATTAGACACCTTGAGCACCTTAGACATATGTCTTCTCTTGATTCCTAGAGTCGTAGTACCATAAGTCTATGATACAAAGCATAAGATCCAAATAAAATTCAAAGGGCCTTTAACATGATGGTATGTGAGGAACCCATACTTGCGGGTTCAAGTCTTGTGCATTGTTCTATCAGTTAAAATCGGCTAAGCAAGTTATTCAACAACTTTAACTTGTTTACACCTCAAATAGTTTCCAGTTCATCCAATAGCTTACTTTGAGTTGTGCCTATCAATTTCTAGAGTTTTGATGCACTTTATACAGTCACAAGAACCTAAACCAACTACTTGAATCAGTGAGTGTTTCTGGTAACTTTTGTAGTTTTCAGTGGTAGTCTATCAGCATAAACTTTTGGAAGGTTATAAATACGGCATATAAATTGATAGATACACCGAAATTCTTTTATGATATACTTGTATTATGATGGTCAGAGCATTGGGTCTGGGCTTATGTGGTTCTTCCACCACACTCGTGTAATCACACGGGTCCGAGTGTGGTGGCCAGTTTTGTATATAGTGAAGTGATGGTTTTAAAGTAAAAATGAAAAAGGAAAAAACAAATTGTTTGAAGTATGACGGGATTTTTTTGATACTTTGATCATAATCAACTTCCTTCTCCCTGTCATTAAATAATTATTAACTGGTGAATAAATATATGAATATATGATCTTTCATTCTTAAAGAAACAACTTTGAGTCCATGATTATGACTCCGCCAAATTAATATAATCTTGTATTATTTTACTCTCTTTCACTGGCCGGCAATCCTTATACTATTGTCACATTGTCTTCATTTAACCTCAATTTTTAAATTCAATGGTTTCAGCATCACAACTCTTTGGGACCCTGCATTTACCACATTATTAAGTTTTTTGTGTCACTTGAATTGAATACAGTGTTTGTGTAGTTGCACATACCAGCAAAAAAATTTCAGCCGAGTTGTGAACATTTTTTAATCTGTGACCTCATGAAGAGATCGTTATCGAACTGGTCAACTTGCCAAGATATATTCGATTACATTGCACTGAAAATATGTATTTTTGGAAGTATTTGATAGAAAGATAATGACACGCTTCTATCAATATATGCATTTGTAAACAATGTTAGAATCTATAATTACACACTATCAATAGAGTGGTATTTAATATTGTATTGCAAATTGCAACACAATAAATTTATGGCATAAATTCAAAAAGGAAAGATGCTACATTTTTGCAGCGACAGGTGATAATGGACAAGAAGTACTCTGTATATGAAAAAAAAATCTCGTATACAAAGAATCGCTCCATTTTTGCAAACTATGGAGTTTTTTTATTTTTATGTTTTGGCGTTTCGTAAGAATGATATGTTGCTAGAAATCCGAAGTATGATCTAAAAATGGATCACGTGAATGATAACAATAACAGAAAATCAAAAAGTTTGATATCATTTACTTACAAAAGTCAGTCATACTCTGCACAGGACGTAAATTTAGGACCAAAAGAACAAAAATAAATTATCAATGGATTGAAGCTACAAGTTGCTGAATAGTTTAGGGAATAAATTTGTAGTTTATTTAATAGAATTAGGATTCATATAAAGAAAACAATCAAGATTACAGTCTAGATTCGGATGAAGTGTTTACACAGTCCTTAATTTCCTATTTCCATGATTCCCTATTAATTTGCCACTTGATGTTTACAATACTAATCAAAGAATATGACTGAATTATTAAAAAAGAAAAGATGATGACATAAACTTGACCAAGTAAAACACTTGTTTGTTTGTGTGTGTTTGTAGGCCTGACTTACAGTTGTATCTTATGCATTAAACATTAGACTTAAAATATACAATATATAGAAACAACTTTATGATAAATTCGAAAAATACAGTTAAAACTTCACAAGCTTAGTTATGAGGATCCTAAGCTTCTGTTTCTTCATATTGTCCATTCATAAACTTGTTGAAGCTCAAACAACCACTGAACCAAGTGAAGGTCTGTGCGTATGAAGTTTTTGATTATTAGCACATCTTTTAAGCTTCTGTTTCTTAATATCAGCACACTTTTATTTATTTATTTGTTTATTTTGTGTTATGATCGTAGTGGCTGCAATCAACAAGCTGATAGATTACTGGAATCTAAGGTCCAAGCTGAACTTGACCACTGACCCATGCACCACAGGTGCACCGTGGGCTGCAGAGACTGCAAACCCAAAAATTGTTTGTGATTGTCCTGCCAATATCTGCCATATAACTCACTTGTCAGTTCCTGATCTTATACAGAATAAATGAGCATTTCACTAATGAAAGATTAATACTTCTAATTCTGTTTGCAGGAAGATATATGCTTTGGACATTTCCGGTGAACTTCCACAAGAACTTTTTCAACTGACTGAGCTTATGGACTTGTAAGAAAATGTTATAGTTTTTATTTGTGGGGTCAATTGTACTAAATTTAGCTTTGAGATGGATTTTGTTACACATTCGACACCATTATTGTATCTGATATAGTTATCTAATGTTTACATGAAAATAATAGAATTCATATGATTTAAAAGTTTTAACATGACTTTATTTAGACCTGAAAAGTCAGTCTTATGTTTAAATTCAGAATTGAATTGGTACTAACTTCAATCTTGAATTCATATAATTTCGGGGTTTAAACTGACTTTATTAAACCTGAAAAGTCAAGTTATGTTTAACTTTAAATTTAAATTGCTGCAGGAACCTTGCCCAGAACATACTAAGCGGCTCTATCCCTCCAGAAATCGGGAACTTAATCAATATGCAATATTTGTTAGTAAATATTAATCTTATCCTAAACTTATTATAGTTCTGAATTAAGCACATCACTTAACGATGCAAAATTATTCAGGAGTCTTGGCATTAACAATTTTAGCGGCTTCGTTCCCGTGGAGCTTGGCGATCTAACCAAGCTGAAATCTTTGTTAGTAAAAAACTAAAAATATTGTATTCTAGATACATTCAATCATTCATATTTGTTTTCTTCTTAAATTACTTTATAAACTAATGATAAATTGTGTTGCTGTCATTCAGAAGCTTCAGTTCAAATAATTTCAATGGATCCTTGCCTGTTGACTTAGGAAAGTTGACTTCCTTAGAGCAACTGTAAGTATATCTTGTAAGCTACACATTTCAGTTTATTTATTTATTTGCATATATATAAATCCGTAAAATGGTGTATAGAGTTTTTGTTTTATCCAATATTTTGTTCGTTAATTAGGTACATAGACAGCAGTGGAGTTAGCGGCCCATTTCCTCAAGAATTCTCAAACTTGAAGTCCCTTCACACTGTGTAATTCAATGCTTCCATAAACATATGTTGATATTTTGAGCATGAAAACTTGCATATATATTGATAGTTTTTTTCTACGACAGGTGGGCATCGGATAATGGTTTTACAGGAAAGCTTCCTGAGTTTTTAGGAACTTTTACGAATCTAACAACACTGTATGTGCAAATTACCTGTCATTTCTGGTGGTTAAAGTTGGAAAAGTGGGTGGCGTGGTCAGGTTGGGTAACAGATAAGAATACTTCGGGTCAGAATGGGCATTTATAGTATGGTCCAAATGGGTCGGGTCTGTCTGGCTTGGCCCACTATCACTTTCTGTCCATTTTTTTAGTTTTATATATAATTTATGCATTAAATAATATGATAAAGACTACATTGTAATAATCTAATGTTTTTCAAGACTAATCATTTTATGAATTTTTAAGCATTTAACAGATAACTTACACCTTGCTTGACCCGTTTCCATTGTAGCTAAATTTGCATTACCCGTTTGAGTCATTGGAGATAAAAGACAACCCAAATCAACCCATTCATAAGCAAATGGGTTGAACTTTTCACCTCCACTGTTGGTTATACAAATAAGTTTTGTGGTAATGGATTGTTGTTCGTGTTCTTCAGGAGACTTGAAGGAACAGATCTTGAAGGCCCAATTCCCAGCAGTTTTGCTGCTTTGACTAAACTAGAAGACCTGTAAGATTGTTTCTAACAATTCTGTAAAACCCAGAGATATTTGACGGACTAATCTGCTCGTTTGTTAAGTAACTGAATCTATTATTTTTATATTTATGCTGTATAGGAGAATTGGTGATCTGAGTGGTGAAGATTCTACACTTGATTTCTTGGTTAACTTGTCAAGCCTGTCGATTCTGTATGACTTGACTGCCTTCTTATTAAAGCCTATCAATTAATAGCCATCAGTCTCTTAATTTAACGAGTTATTCGTTCTTTTAATGACCATACTTACCTTTTCGATGAAAAAAATACTCATGCTTGCAAGAAAATGTTAATTTTCTTCTTTTTTGCAAAAAAAGACTGTTAGTTATTATAGAAAAGCAAAGTACATTTGTCTAACAAGTTGATAACTTCTAATTAATTATAAGTTTCGTGAATACTTCATGTAACTTGAGTATTCTTTATAGATCTTTGAGAAGCTCTCGAGTAACCGGTGAAATTCCATCACAAATCGGCACTTTCGCAAATTTACAAACTCTGTAAGTTTCCTTTAATACATATATTTTTTTTTCTGTTTGCAGCACTATATGCCATGATATATGCATGCTGCAGTATTAGAGATGGCAAAAAGGGTGGTTGGGGCAGGTTGGGTAATGAGTCAACTGGGTTCAGGTCAAAATGGGTAATGTGTGATTGTGTTACAAATCCAGTGGGGCCGTTTTGACCCGATATTCTTTTTGTCCAAATTTATGAAGCTAAAGTAGTGTGTGAGTGTGTCTAGTATGGTTACAAATATTAAACGATTCCAGTGATATTTTAATCCTCTGAATAAAATGGTTTACGAGGTTTTATATACTGAAAACTGATTTTCGGAGACTTCCGGGCAAATTAAAGTTAATTTTTAGGTTATTTTTCTAGCATATAGATGTAACCAGACCCGGAATAAACGGGTCGAAATTGCCATCTCTAGGTACGATCAAATGTTGTCTCTAAATTCTTGATTTTGAAAATATTTGAAGGGACTTGAGCTTCAACAAATTAACAGGGAGCATACCGAACTCTTTCCAAGACTCTCAATCGTTGCATTTCTTGTAAGTCTTTTAATTCCGTTCACAGTTTCACATTAGAACATAAAAAACCTTTAATATGAATACATATATATTTTATGCTTTTACAGGTATCTTGGAAGCAATAGCTTAAATGGGCAGATCCCGTCAAATATCATAACTCCACAGCTTCGTGCATTGTAAGTTTTGAAATGGTCTCTTCTTTCGCCTCTTTGTTTTCTTCCATTTACTATTTTTTCATGACTTGAAATAATTAACAGAGATATATCCTTCAATTCCATCACCGGGGATTTGCCTGCAAATTTTGCCAAAATCGGGCGATCATTGTGAGTTGAAAAACATTATCTTAAATCGTTTGTGTTATTCAAGAAAGACACATAAACGTGATAGTCTTTCTACAGGAATGTTGTAGGGACTTTTGTGAATGGAGATGGCGTAGTAGACGGGTAAGATCCCTTACATATGATTTATTATCCTATTTTCTTGGGATTCTTATGTTGAAAAACCTAATTTGTTAATTAAAAATCGGTGCAGGAAGGCATCTGAGATCTCTAATTGCATGATAAGCAATAAGCAGTGTACAAATAAGGTTCCAGTCAGTAAGTTCTATTTAACTTCATTCACAGTGAAGTACTCCTTTGAGCATACTTTGACCTGCAAGGTTAATTTGACTTACGTTAAGTGTCAAATTTGAAACACAAGTTTCTATGGATTCAACGCTTTCGCTATTATGCTCAGAAAATCTTTAAGCTTCGATGTTAATATTCAAGTTGAAAATCCGTTTTTTTTTTTACTTCGTGACTTTGATTTTGCAGGTTCTTTGGCTGTCAAGTGTGGTGGTATGCAACAAGTATCTTCATTTGGTGTTAAATATGATGATGATTCAGAAACCCTTGGGGCTTCATCAGTCTACACAAGTTCGAATAATAACTGGGCTGTAAGCAACACAGGGAGTTTCATATCAAACCCAAATGGGCCCCAATATACGACGCAAACTGCTTCTCAAATTACGGGTACTTTAGACTCTGAGTTATATCAAACCGCAAGAATCTCACCAAATTCGTTAAGGTATTACGGGCTGGGCTTGAGAAATGGAAAGTACTATGTTGAACTCCATTTTTCTGAAATACAAATGGATGATTCTCAGTCATGGAGAGGCCTTGGAAAACGCTTATTCGACATTTATATTCAGGTAAATACATCTTACAGTACAGGCAACAACATATCAGGTTTTGATCAATAAAAAAGAAAAAATCAGATCAGGTTGACCAAATCTGTTTTTGTCCACAATTATAAACATTTGACCCATTTGACCTTTTTTCTTTTATACTAATTTTCTTATTTCTCATAATTAACATGTTAGAAATAAAACTTGACCATAATTTAAACAAATTGGTACTATATTCACAATTCCTTTTTGAACAAATTAAATACCAATTGGGTATATGTCCATACGCATTATATCAGACTATGATATTGTATTTACTTACATGTCTCGATATGTTACACAAATGGAATGCATAATGTATTAACGGTGAAAAAATGGATCAAATTTTGAAAAGGGTGAAAGAGTTGTTCAAGATTTCAACATAAAGTCAGAAGCACGTGGATCAAAAAGAGCACTGATGAAAATGTTTGAAGCCAATGTAACAAACACAATCATCGACATTCATTTGATGTGGGCTGGGAAAGGTACTTGCTGCATTCCGGTTCAAAGCACATTTGGTCCCTTGATCTCAGCTATACATGTCTCTCAAGGTTAGTTTTGCTCTAGTGCCTAGTTTAAATCATTCAAATAAAAAGCGTTTAGGTTAAGCCCAATCAGGAGCGGCTTGAACTTCGACAAAGCATAAACTGAACTATAATAATGAGGCCTTTTTGTTTTGATATGCACCTACCTTTTTAGCCTTATTATGCAAATTTTTGAACTAAATATGATATATTTATCTAAGTTTTGATAAAAGAATATATTATCGGTATTTGATCTTTCTTTTGATTTTGTTTGTTTATAATAGTTTGTTAAAGATTTGATATTGAAAAAATATTTTTCTACTGAAATAAAAGTGACGAAGATGATTAACACATTACATATGTAACAAAATATTTGAGAAAAGATTATATTAAACTTCCTTACTAATATAAAATAAATTTTAAATTTAATCATTATATACAGAAAAAGTTAGGACGAATTACATAACTTAGGAATTTTCTTTTTAAATAGCATATAAAAGCAATGTAGTATCCTCGTACATATTTTTCTTTCAGATAAACGTACAATACTACTATTTTTAATCATCCCTGTATCATTAATTTCATGTTTTCTCATTCAATATTTTCCTATATTACGATATTAACAGACATAATAAAAAAACAAACAATCGAGTAAATCCATAATGAAATTCAATACAATTCACCCACCTAATCATGAGTCATTTTTAAATTGATTATTATTATTACTTAAGCCACGTGATATATATGATAGTAAGTACAAAACAAGTGATTAAAAAAATTCAAATATGAAAGCTTAGATGATGGTCAATGAATTACAAGGATTGAAAATTAAAAATTTAAAATACGTGAGTAATGCAATGTAAGATACTTATTTTGTGAAATTACTTAGAATTAAAAGACATTCTCTAGGTCTTTAATCGTTAAAAGAACTTTAGTTGTTAATTATCTTATACGAGTATATAATATAATAGATTCATATAAAAATTTGGGGACCTAAGTTCTTGATATATTTGCTTTACCTTTGAGCCACCCTTAAACCCAACCCGTTTTGACCCAAACTGGTCAAACCATAGCTACGTGAACCATGAAACAATTAACGTGTGGTTAAATAAATAAGCAGCATTTTAACAAAGGATGTATGGTATCTTAACATTAAATATAATCTTGTTTGATTTTGCTAGTATCTACTCATATCGGTTCTTCAAATAATAACAAGAAGCAAGTAGGACGAATTGTTGGAATAACGCTTGGAGGTGTAGCCGTGATGTTCATAACAACGTCTGTTTTTTACTTATGGTGGGTAAGGAAAACAACAGATCACGTTCGTATCAATTCAGACTCCCCGAAGAAAAGCCTAACTTCAGCCTAACTAGATAGTTTTCGCCTTTTCGGCAGTAAACTTATGCTACACAAAAAAACAGCTTCTTCCTTTTAGTGTATGTTTCATTTGGTAAAGCTACTGTCTACATGATGTCTAATTTGTGTCTTTCGTAGTAATATTGGGAACTTATGCGTAATAATGTAATATGTGGATACCTACTTTCAGCTCAATAAAGGCAAAATAGTTAAACATATCCTTCCTATATGGAATTGAAATAAACATTTTAAATATCGTATTTTCATAATAATAATAACTAATAAAGTGATCAAATCAATGAAATTTAAATGGATGGTGAGCTTATTTTGCGAGTTCAGTCTCTCGACTATGGTTTTTGTTTCATTCCACATCCCTCTTTCAATTAAAATAAAGGTAAAATGATCTTTTCCTTTAGTCTTTTTATGTGGACGAGGACCCGAGAGTGAAACACAAACCTGAGTTAAAAGATTGAACCCGCAAAAAGCTTAACCCAAAAACCGAGAGTAAAATGAAGACATACCACATGGACCATAGAATGTCATTTACTAGATGATTAAATTTATAGAATGTATATTTATCCGAAGGTAATGGTTAGGGAATCTAATTTAAGATTTGCTAATCATTTTTCAATGTCACATAATTAATTATTGTAAACACATATATTTCATCTTTTGAATGTCATTTAATTGTAGAAGAAACTGATAATGGTATAGGGGTTAGTGCCTGATAATGCAACTAACTAAGGTCGAATATCTATTGTGCGTACCCAACTTATGTTTGCTATTTTTAATGAATCAAATTTTCAAAAAGTGTGTTTTAGTGTATTTTGGTGATGTGTCAAACTCTCTAGATGCCACGTGGCACCTTAAACGAACGACACATCAGCAAAATACATTATAACACTCTTTTTGAAAGTTTGATGCATTAAAAATAGCAAACCTAAGTTGGTTACACACAATAAATATCGTGCACAAGTTAATTACATTCCCAGGCACTAAGCCCAATGGTATATTTACCATACGAGTCTTTATAATGGTATGTAGGTAATTATTCATCCTTACGTGACGTTAATTCGTTATTGCAAATGCACGTTAAGAAAGTCAGTAACTGTAACGACTCCAAGAATGAAGCCATACTACTCGAAACAGATGTTATATCTGAAGAAAAGGTATTCATGAAGAAGCTATATCTTATAAATATGTGTTTTACTTAATTTATTTATTGAAAAATTATACATATATATCTTAATTGAATCACAGAAAATTAAGCGTAGGCAACAGATTCGTGACGCTGTTAGGAGAAGCCGGTCTCGACAGAAGGTTGGATAAATATATATAATTGTTTGTAGGTCTTATTATAAAGTTAACTCGTATTGTTCTTATGACGTTATATATATGTATATATATATATATATATATATATATATATATATATATATATATATATATATATATATATATATATATAATCAAAGTGAATGTAACTAGACATTCTTTTCCCAAAAGGTTGTCACATTACAAAGTTGACCATGAATATGCCCTTTCATTATTTAGGCATATTATAAACAGCTAGAAGATAATCAATTTTTTTTTTTTATGAACTCACGAAGGAGACAACTGAAACACAAAAAAAGGTTTGTTTATACTATTTTTTTTACTGTTTATCCTTGTGACGGGTAAATAAATATTCTTTATAACAACTTTTTGTTAAAACCTTTTTCCAGGAGAGGTTATTAAATACGAATGATGACGTTAGTCAACATCATCATAGTAGTGGTATGTATTTTTACACAAGTTTTCTTTGTTTCATTACTTATGTGCAGATATGCAAAAGTATGCGATTGACATTGTTATTACTTTTTTTTTACAGCATAACTAAAAATAAGGTTAGTTATAACTTTTAATTCGTAGTTACTTGTAATCATGTTTTCATGATTAAAAACGTTGTATGCAGAATTTGCAAAAGATTATGGTCAATGGTCGAACGATCAGCAAAGAAAAGTAGCGGAACTTAGAACATCAATTTATTCCAGTGATACTGATGTCCAATTTATGCCGTTAGTTACTCAAATATCTACAGGTTTTTATGGAATCTTCAAAATAAAACAATCGGCAGCAAAAGCGGATGTTTTCCAAATATTATATGGGATGTGGACATCACTTACTGAACGTTGTATTATGTGGATAGGTGGTTTTCGTCCATCCGAAATGTTGAAGGTGATTATCTTATGTATATCATGTTATTTGTATTTTCTTAATATTTACATACAACTTTGTGCATACATTGTGTTTTACTATTTTTCAGTTAATACAAAACCAATTGGAGTTAACAGAAACCTAGATGAAAACACTTGTATCATTGGAAAAAAAAAACAGTCATTGACGAACAGTTACTATCGGAAAGCTTGACTAACTTGGAACTGTCTATCGGTGAAACAATGGTTAATCATGGTATGACGTCATCAGCAAAAAAATCAGATTTGACGGCTTACATGTCTCTGATGGGTATGTCTATGGGAAAGCTAGGAGCAGTTGAGGATAATCTTCATCAGGTACTAAGTAATAAAAAAATTCTACTAATAATCTACTAAATTCGAAGTTAAAAGTATTTTTCCAGAATTGTTTTTACCAGCAAACCTAAATTAATAAATCCATGTACTTCAAGATAGGTTTTACAATATATTATGATTGATAACTTATTTGCATTGTAGGCAGATCGATTTCGCGAGAAAACTTAACATGAATTTATGATGTTGTCGCACCCCCAAATTTATGATTTATGTTTATCAGGTGGTTAGCGGAAGCATTAGTTCGAGTGGGGGCGTCAACGTAAACATTGGACATTCATACATATCAGAGCATATGATTATCGCAGAACCTATATATATTAAGATGCCATAACTAATCGTTTACAAAAGTTTACGATTCATCGAATCGTAGAAGTAGAAATGTAGTTTAAGTTATACAAAGAAATCCCATTGGCTTCAAAAGATGGCATCCTAAATCCTTCGAGGGTCGCCTAGTTTCATGAGTATTCATGCAGTCTCACATGTGCAGCTAATTCCCTGAAAAACATAGTAAAAAGTCAACAAAATTGTTGAGTGAATTCACAGGTTTTATGTTTACAAGTATGGTTTGATAAACCAAAGTTGTTTGTAAAACGTTGTTGCCATAACATTCAAGACGTGGTTTCGTTGGAATGTTACCCCAAAATACAGTTTAGTTGGGATGTTACCCAAAATACAGTTTAGTTGGGATGTTACTCAAAATACAGTTTAGTTGGGATGTTACCCAAAACACAGTTTGAAAATACGTTGCTGGTCGTTCTCCAGCTTTTTCAAAATAGTACCGGTCGTTCTCCGGTTCATCAAATACTGGTCGTTCTCCAGTTTAACACGGCCGGTCGTTCTCCGGCCTATAACATGCTGGTCGTTCTCCAGCGAATCACAATACCGGTCGTTCTCCGGTTTATTACGTACTGGTCGTTCTCCAGTAAAACACTACCGGTCGTTCTCCGGTTTATCACAATGCTGGTCGTTCTCCAGCGTATCAAAAGTTACCGGTCGTTCTCCGGTTTATCACAAGTAGTAAAACGTTTTTGTAAACAGTTCGTATAAAAGTTTGAAACTCATTTCATAGTTGCACAATAGTATGAATACGATCATAAACAGTTGTATAAAAGCATTGAAAGCAATTATATAATAGTGGTAGATTATGGCAAATAGTAAAACAGTAACTAAGTTTTTCACCCCTGTTGGAAAGCATGTAAAAACGGTAAAAGTAGGGGCTGTGAACTCACCTCGTGAGCTAAGTGTGAGAGCTAGCAAAATGGTTGCCCAAGTAAGGTCTCTTATTGTCCTATACGCAAGAGATCGTTTATATAAGTAATTGGCTGACTGCCGAACCATGCTAAATGTTCACTCGTTTCAAAAGATCATTGTGTTTAAAATTTGTACGATACGTTGGTGACGTTTTCGGAATAAGGATGCTTGATGTTATTATTATTATTCGCGTTTCGTTGTTAACTTTGTAGAATTACAAGTCTTGTGTTTCCAAGTTATTTTCTTATGTGGTTAACATTAGTGTCACAACATAAAATAGGGTAGTGAACTGGTGATATGTCCGCTAGTGAATATGTTCGCCCGTTAGTACTGCCGGGTGGTCATTCAAGTTTTAAGTTACTACTGTTGGTTTAGTGTTAAATAGTTAATACTGTTGATTTTTAAAGGTAGCGACACAAGGGTTTATACTGTTTGGCTAGTGCGACACACTAAGATTAATGCGACACAAGGGTTAGTGTCGCTAGTTAATACTGTTGGTTGCTGCGTCGCTAGTTAGTACTGCTAGTTGTAAACATTGCGACACAAAAGTTAGTGTCGCTAGTTAGTACTGTTCGTTGTAAGTGTTGCGACACCCCGGTTGTGTCGCATCGAGTTTCCACTGCTCACTTAGTTTCCACTGTTAATACTGTTGGTGTGTTCAATTCCGTTACCACTGTTTCTACTGCTAGCATGTTTTACATGGTTTCCACTGCTAGTACCTTTTACGTGGTTAATACTGCTAGTGTACTTTTACGTGGTTTCTACTGCTAGTACATTTTACGTGGTTAATACTGCTAGTGTACTTTTACGTGGTTTCTACTGCTAGTACGTTTTACGTAGTTTCTACTGTTGGTTCATTTACCCGGTTAGTACTGCTAGTGCATTTCCTAGTTTCCACTGCTAATCGTTTCTACTGCTAGTTATTAGTTTCCACTGTTCGTTTCTGGAATTCGTTTTAGTTTAAGGGTTTCGATTAAATGAGTTTACTTTGGACCCGAAACTATCATAAGGCAAATATCAACATTTTTGTACTCTTAAAAGTAAGTTTTCGTATATTCTGGTAAGCCTGAAATCGTTCGATGTTTGAGATAAAAATACAAATGATTTCCTGGTAGATTTAAAGTGTTCGCTTTAGGGTAACTTCGAGTGAGTTTCCAGTTTAGATTTTGTGAGTGAACTTACTAGCATGTTAGTTCTACAAAATCTTACGAATAACAAAGAAAGTTTGAGAAAAATGTGTTCTTACCCGAAGTATGTGTGACGAACGAGATGTGTATGAAAATGATGAAGCTTGACTCCTTGTTACCAGTAAGTTTCCTTGTGATTTTAGATGAGATTTGGGAGTGAAAGTGAAGCTGGAAAAGTTTTTGGTTGTGTGGCCGTGAGAAGAGAAAATGAGAGAAAACTTTGGGTAAAGTTCTGAGAGTTTTTGACTAATGGACAATTTAGTTGTGTGTGTAAGTAATTAAAATGATGATATTACATTGGGAAGGGTAAGGGGGCCGGCCTAAAAAGCCTTGGGTTTGCAGAACTTCTATTTCTATTGTAGGCTCCACTCGATCCCCACTTGCCCAAATTTGTTTAATTAATTTGTTTGCTCAACAAAGAATTGTTATATTAATATTTGAGTTTTCCTTCTATTTGTCGAGCGCGATTCGCGTGATTGCGTTTCGTACTGTACGTTTCGTAAAGTGTTTGTTTATTATTGTACTATAATAATATAGCGTAAATAACTACTATTTAATTATAAAATAGGTTTACGTTATTTATAAAAAGTTTTTACCAACGATCGTATATTTTTGTCGGACTCGCTCCGATAGTTTTGCGCGTTTTTATAACTAACTACGAAAATAGTAATACTTTACGTATTAAAATTGTTGGGCTTTGCTAGACTTATCTCATAAAAATAGTGTGAATTCTCTTAAGTAGGGAATTAGCCTAAGACATGCACGTGATTAATGTTCGTAATCACACCTAAATTTGAGGGGTG
Organism: Gnaphalium uliginosum; assembly: GCA_963930675.1. Taxonomy (NCBI): domain Eukaryota; kingdom Viridiplantae; phylum Streptophyta; class Magnoliopsida; order Asterales; family Asteraceae; genus Gnaphalium; species Gnaphalium uliginosum. The sequence continues at coordinate 12,914,302 of OZ005680.1, forward strand.
TCACATTCTCCCCTTGTTAGAGAAATCTCGTCCCGAGATTTTAAATCATGTCGGAGTGTCAGACGCATGTGTTTTAGAAAAGACATGTTGTTATCATTGTGGCGTCTTTGGTTGTCGAAAAAGTCATTACGACTTTTGGTATACATATCGTTTAGTTTAGTGGATTCCATATCCAAGGCGGTCTAGGTTTACTAGACACGAAATTGACGCTCGAATTATATAACGTTAGACATAGTGGTCGTCTACTGGAAACGTATCAATGTTGGCGTAGGGATCCTGCTGAGCATCCTGCGCTCTCAAAATGTACGCGCGTCCACGTGCTGGTTGCTTGTCGACGTTGCGGTTGTTGTTGTTATTGTTGTTACCGCGGTTGTTGTTTTGGTTGTTGTTGGGATTGTTCAGTTGTGGGCACTGATTCCGGTAGTGTGTTTTGTCACCACATTCGAAACACCCGGTGTTTTGTCGTTCGGCGTTTGCTCGGGTGGGAGGGTTTGATTTACAACTTTGGGTTAAATGACCCCAACGTTTGCAGCCTTGGCAGAATGTACATCCACCATCATGGTGCTTCTCACACTTATCACACCTTGGTTTATTACCGAGGTAGGGTTTCGGTTCGGTGGTGGCGACAGCGTATGCTCTGGCATTTCCCAAATTTTTCTTGTTTTGCTGACCCTGACGGTCATTTCCTTCATTGTTCCATTTCCGTTTGTCGTTTCCAGAATTACCAGCATCAGTACGGTTTGGTTCACTCTTTCCCGACACAGCTTTCTCTGTTAAAGTACCCATCCTAACAGCATCATCAGTCAAACTTTGCGCGAGATCCACAGCGCTCCTGAAAGTAGTTGGTTTGGAAGACATTACCAAACTCCGGATTTGTGGTGCTAACCCCCAGTTGTAACGCTCAATGCGTTTGTACTCGGGAGTCACCATATGGGGTACTAGACGTGCGAGCTCTTGAAACCTCGTCGTGTAACCAGTGATGTCAGAGCCAATCATCTTGATGTTCCATAGCTCGGTTTCGATTTTCTGCAGTTCGTTACGTGGACAGAATTCCTCCATGATCATAGCCTTCAGATCTTCCCACGAGATGGCGTAGGCGGTTGATCGTCCAAGGGTTTGAACTTGAGCATTCCACCAAGTTAATGCTTTCTCGGCTAATGTGCATGTAGCGTACTTCACCATGCAGTCGCGTGAACAGTCACTGATGTCGAGTACCGATTCCATCTTTTCTATCCAGTGGACAATGCCAATAGCTCCCTCAGTTCCGTTGAAGGTACTTGGTTTGCAAGCTAGGAAGGTTTTGTACGAACACCCTCGTTGGGTATTCTCAGGATTTTCGGTCGTAGTATTCCTTATCGTGTTTTGGCTATTATCTACCCCGTCGTTGCGATTGCGACTCGCCTCATATTGAGCAATAGCTTCAGCTACTCGTCGTTCGATGATTTGTTCCGTTGTCTCAACAACAGGTGGTGTAGTGGCTCGTCGACTGTTTCTGGTCTTTCGTTGCTTTGGTGGCATGGTTGCGTTCTGCGATGAATAAAATGCAGAAGTCAATGCCAAAGTAGGGAATGTGAAGAATGATGTTTCACATTGTTTAGTTTTTCAAGAAAGCGGAAAATTTAACGATATCCCCATCACGTATTTTACGAATTTGAAACGCCCATATGTACTTAGTATAATATAATCACGTTGGCCAGGCGTCCTTATATGATGCTAACTACATACTTCTTTTCATCACTGCTCAATACGATCAGGTTCACACGAAATCAAAGCAAGAATGAACGAATGGATTGTAGTACGGTTCAAGGAATACAAGGTAAAATCAACCATACACTATATCATACAACAAGCGAAAACGTCCGTATAGTGAACAAATAAATTAGGTGTGTGATGGCGTCGGTCGGCGGGTTCTCGTGTGCCGATGTGTCATTGTTAGCATAATCGTGTTCCGGGAGAGTTCCTCGCAGGAATAGTTAACGTAGGCAGAGATATTCCTCTAGACGCGTTGTGACGATAGTTATCGTGGAGTGAGTTAGGCGTATGCAAATGAATGTATGCATGAGTGTCCTAGTCAAGGCTATAGTCTAGGTCTCTAAGACTTCCTAAGTCACTAAAGACTCCTAGTTCGCTATAACCAATGGCTCTGATACCAATCTGTCGCACCCCCAAATTTATGATTTATGTTTATCAGGTGGTTAGCGGAAGCATTAGTTCGAGTGGGGGCGTCAACGTAAACATTGGACATTCATACATATCAGAGCATATGATTATCGCAGAACCTATATATATTAAGATGCCATAACTAATCGTTTACAAAAGTTTACGATTCATCGAATCGTAGAAGTAGAAATGTAGTTTAAGTTATACAAAGAAATCCCATTGGCTTCAAAAGATGGCATCCTAAATCCTTCGAGGGTCGCCTAGTTTCATGAGTATTCATGCAGTCTCACATGTGCAGCTAATTCCCTGAAAAACATAGTAAAAAGTCAACAAAATTGTTGAGTGAATTCACAGGTTTTATGTTTACAAGTATGGTTTGATAAACCAAAGTTGTTTGTAAAACGTTGTTGCCATAACATTCAAGACGTGGTTTCGTTGGAATGTTACCCCAAAATACAGTTTAGTTGGGATGTTACCCAAAATACAGTTTAGTTGGGATGTTACTCAAAATACAGTTTAGTTGGGATGTTACCCAAAACACAGTTTGAAAATACGTTGCTGGTCGTTCTCCAGCTTTTTCAAAATAGTACCGGTCGTTCTCCGGTTCATCAAATACTGGTCGTTCTCCAGTTTAACACGGCCGGTCGTTCTCCGGCCTATAACATGCTGGTCGTTCTCCAGCGAATCACAATACCGGTCGTTCTCCGGTTTATTACGTACTGGTCGTTCTCCAGTAAAACACTACCGGTCGTTCTCCGGTTTATCACAATGCTGGTCGTTCTCCAGCGTATCAAAAGTTACCGGTCGTTCTCCGGTTTATCACAAGTAGTAAAACGTTTTTGTAAACAGTTCGTATAAAAGTTTGAAACTCATTTCATAGTTGCACAATAGTATGAATACGATCATAAACAGTTGTATAAAAGCATTGAAAGCAATTATATAATAGTGGTAGATTATGGCAAATAGTAAAACAGTAACTAAGTTTTTCACCCCTGTTGGAAAGCATGTAAAAACGGTAAAAGTAGGGGCTGTGAACTCACCTCGTGAGCTAAGTGTGAGAGCTAGCAAAATGGTTGCCCAAGTAAGGTCTCTTATTGTCCTATACGCAAGAGATCGTTTATATAAGTAATTGGCTGACTGCCGAACCATGCTAAATGTTCACTCGTTTCAAAAGATCATTGTGTTTAAAATTTGTACGATACGTTGGTGACGTTTTCGGAATAAGGATGCTTGATGTTATTATTATTATTCGCGTTTCGTTGTTAACTTTGTAGAATTACAAGTCTTGTGTTTCCAAGTTATTTTCTTATGTGGTTAACATTAGTGTCACAACATAAAATAGGGTAGTGAACTGGTGATATGTCCGCTAGTGAATATGTTCGCCCGTTAGTACTGCCGGGTGGTCATTCAAGTTTTAAGTTACTACTGTTGGTTTAGTGTTAAATAGTTAATACTGTTGATTTTTAAAGGTAGCGACACAAGGGTTTATACTGTTTGGCTAGTGCGACACACTAAGATTAATGCGACACAAGGGTTAGTGTCGCTAATTAATACTGTTGGTTGCTGCGTCGCTAGTTAGTACTGCTAGTTGTAAACATTGCGACACAAAAGTTAGTGTCGCTAGTTAGTACTGTTCGTTGTAAGTGTTGCGACACCCCGGTTGTGTCGCATCGAGTTTCCACTGCTCACTTAGTTTCCACTGTTAATACTGTTGGTGTGTTCAATTCCGTTACCACTGTTTCTACTGCTAGCATGTTTTACATGGTTTCCACTGCTAGTACCTTTTACGTGGTTAATACTGCTAGTGTACTTTTACGTGGTTTCTACTGCTAGTACATTTTACGTGGTTAATACTGCTAGTGTACTTTTACGTGGTTTCTACTGCTAGTACGTTTTACGTAGTTTCTACTGTTGGTTCATTTACCCGGTTAGTACTGCTAGTGCATTTCCTAGTTTCCACTGCTAATCGTTTCTACTGCTAGTTATTAGTTTCCACTGTTCGTTTCTGGAATTCGTTTTAGTTTAAGGGTTTCGATTAAATGAGTTTACTTTGGACCCGAAACTATCATAAGGCAAATATCAACATTTTTGTACTCTTAAAAGTAAGTTTTCGTATATTCTGGTAAGCCTGAAATCGTTCGATGTTTGAGATAAAAATACAAATGATTTCCTGGTAGATTTAAAGTGTTCGCTTTAGGGTAACTTCGAGTGAGTTTCCAGTTTAGATTTTGTGAGTGAACTTACTAGCATGTTAGTTCTACAAAATCTTACGAATAACAAAGAAAGTTTGAGAAAAATGTGTTCTTACCCGAAGTATGTGTGACGAACGAGATGTGTATGAAAATGATGAAGCTTGACTCCTTGTTACCAGTAAGTTTCCTTGTGATTTTAGATGAGATTTGGGAGTGAAAGTGAAGCTGGAAAAGTTTTTGGTTGTGTGGCCGTGAGAAGAGAAAATGAGAGAAAACTTTGGGTAAAGTTCTGAGAGTTTTTGACTAATGGACAATTTAGTTGTGTGTGTAAGTAATTAAAATGATGATATTACATTGGGAAGGGTAAGGGGGCCGGCCTAAAAAGCCTTGGGTTTGCAGAACTTCTATTTCTATTGTAGGCTCCACTCGATCCCCACTTGCCCAAATTTGTTTAATTAATTTGTTTGCTCAACAAAGAATTGTTATATTAATATTTGAGTTTTCCTTCTATTTGTCGAGCGCGATTCGCGTGATTGCGTTTCGTACTGTACGTTTCGTAAAGTGTTTGTTTATTATTGTACTATAATAATATAGCGTAAATAACTACTATTTAATTATAAAATAGGTTTACGTTATTTATAAAAAGTTTTTACCAACGATCGTATATTTTTGTCGGACTCGCTCCGATAGTTTTGCGCGTTTTTATAACTAACTACGAAAATAGTAATACTTTACGTATTAAAATTGTTGGGCTTTGCTAGACTTATCTCATAAAAATAGTGTGAATTCTCTTAAGTAGGGAATTAGCCTAAGACATGCACGTGATTAATGTTCGTAATCACACCTAAATTTGAGGGGTGTCACATTCTCCCCTTGTTAGAGAAATCTCGTCCCGAGATTTTAAATCATGTCGGAGTGTCAGACGCATGTGTTTTAGAAAAGACATGTTGTTATCATTGTGGCGTCTTTGGTTGTCGAAAAAGTCATTACGACTTTTGGTATACATATCGTTTAGTTTAGTGGATTCCATATCCAAGGCGGTCTAGGTTTACTAGACACGAAATTGACGCTCGAATTATATAACGTTAGACATAGTGGTCGTCTACTGGAAACGTATCAATGTTGGCGTAGGGATCCTGCTGAGCATCCTGCGCTCTCAAAATGTACGCGCGTCCACGTGCTGGTTGCTTGTCGACGTTGCGGTTGTTGTTGTTATTGTTGTTACCGCGGTTGTTGTTTTGGTTGTTGTTGGGATTGTTCAGTTGTGGGCACTGATTCCGGTAGTGTGTTTTGTCACCACATTCGAAACACCCGGTGTTTTGTCGTTCGGCGTTTGCTCGGGTGGGAGGGTTTGATTTACAACTTTGGGTTAAATGACCCCAACGTTTGCAGCCTTGGCAGAATGTACATCCACCATCATGGTGCTTCTCACACTTATCACACCTTGGTTTATTACCGAGGTAGGGTTTCGGTTCGGTGGTGGCGACAGCGTATGCTCTGGCATTTCCCAAATTTTTCTTGTTTTGCTGACCCTGACGGTCATTTCCTTCATTGTTCCATTTCCGTTTGTCGTTTCCAGAATTACCAGCATCAGTACGGTTTGGTTCACTCTTTCCCGACACAGCTTTCTCTGTTAAAGTACCCATCCTAACAGCATCATCAGTCAAACTTTGCGCGAGATCCACAGCGCTCCTGAAAGTAGTTGGTTTGGAAGACATTACCAAACTCCGGATTTGTGGTGCTAACCCCCAGTTGTAACGCTCAATGCGTTTGTACTCGGGAGTCACCATATGGGGTACTAGACGTGCGAGCTCTTGAAACCTCGTCGTGTAACCAGTGATGTCAGAGCCAATCATCTTGATGTTCCATAGCTCGGTTTCGATTTTCTGCAGTTCGTTACGTGGACAGAATTCCTCCATGATCATAGCCTTCAGATCTTCCCACGAGATGGCGTAGGCGGTTGATCGTCCAAGGGTTTGAACTTGAGCATTCCACCAAGTTAATGCTTTCTCGGCTAATGTGCATGTAGCGTACTTCACCATGCAGTCGCGTGAACAGTCACTGATGTCGAGTACCGATTCCATCTTTTCTATCCAGTGGACAATGCCAATAGCTCCCTCAGTTCCGTTGAAGGTACTTGGTTTGCAAGCTAGGAAGGTTTTGTACGAACACCCTCGTTGGGTATTCTCAGGATTTTCGGTCGTAGTATTCCTTATCGTGTTTTGGCTATTATCTACCCCGTCGTTGCGATTGCGACTCGCCTCATATTGAGCAATAGCTTCAGCTACTCGTCGTTCGATGATTTGTTCCGTTGTCTCAACAACAGGTGGTGTAGTGGCTCGTCGACTGTTTCTGGTCTTTCGTTGCTTTGGTGGCATGGTTGCGTTCTGCGATGAATAAAATGCAGAAGTCAATGCCAAAGTAGGGAATGTGAAGAATGATGTTTCACATTGTTTAGTTTTTCAAGAAAGCGGAAAATTTAACGATATCCCCATCACGTATTTTACGACTTTGAAACGCCCATATGTACTTAGTATAATATAATCACGTTGGCCAGGCGTCCTTATATGATGCTAACTACATACTTCTTTTCATCACTGCTCAATACGATCAGGTTCACACGAAATCAAAGCAAGAATGAACGAATGGATTGTAGTACGGTTCAAGGAATACAAGGTAAAATCAACCATACACTATATCATACAACAAGCGAAAACGTCCGTATAGTGAACAAATAAATTAGGTGTGTGATGGCGTCGGTCGGCGGGTTCTCGTGTGCCGATGTGTCATTGTTAGCATAATCGTGTTCCGGGAGAGTTCCTCGCAGGAATAGTTAACGTAGGCAGAGATATTCCTCTAGACGCGTTGTGACGATAGTTATCGTGGAGTGAGTTAGGCGTATGCAAATGAATGTATGCATGAGTGTCCTAGTCAAGGCTATAGTCTAGGTCTCTAAGACTTCCTAAGTCACTAAAGACTCCTAGTTCGCTATAACCAATGGCTCTGATACCAATCTGTCGCACCCCCAAATTTATGATTTATGTTTATCAGGTGGTTAGCGGAAGCATTAGTTCGAGTGGGGGCGTCAACGTAAACATTGGACATTCATACATATCAGAGCATATGATTATCGCAGAACCTATATATATTAAGATGCCATAACTAATCGTTTACAAAAGTTTACGATTCATCGAATCGTAGAAGTAGAAATGTAGTTTAAGTTATACAAAGAAATCCCATTGGCTTCAAAAGATGGCATCCTAAATCCTTCGAGGGTCGCCTAGTTTCATGAGTATTCATGCAGTCTCACATGTGCAGCTAATTCCCTGAAAAACATAGTAAAAAGTCAACAAAATTGTTGAGTGAATTCACAGGTTTTATGTTTACAAGTATGGTTTGATAAACCAAAGTTGTTTGTAAAACGTTGTTGCCATAACATTCAAGACGTGGTTTCGTTGGAATGTTACCCCAAAATACAGTTTAGTTGGGATGTTACCCAAAATACAGTTTAGTTGGGATGTTACTCAAAATACAGTTTAGTTGGGATGTTACCCAAAACACAGTTTGAAAATACGTTGCTGGTCGTTCTCCAGCTTTTTCAAAATAGTACCGGTCGTTCTCCGGTTCATCAAATACTGGTCGTTCTCCAGTTTAACACGGCCGGTCGTTCTCCGGCCTATAACATGCTGGTCGTTCTCCAGCGAATCACAATACCGGTCGTTCTCCGGTTTATTACGTACTGGTCGTTCTCCAGTAAAACACTACCGGTCGTTCTCCGGTTTATCACAATGCTGGTCGTTCTCCAGCGTATCAAAAGTTACCGGTCGTTCTCCGGTTTATCACAAGTAGTAAAACGTTTTTGTAAACAGTTCGTATAAAAGTTTGAAACTCATTTCATAGTTGCACAATAGTATGAATACGATCATAAACAGTTGTATAAAAGCATTGAAAGCAATTATATAATAGTGGTAGATTATGGCAAATAGTAAAACAGTAACTAAGTTTTTCACCCCTGTTGGAAAGCATGTAAAAACGGTAAAAGTAGGGGCTGTGAACTCACCTCGTGAGCTAAGTGTGAGAGCTAGCAAAATGGTTGCCCAAGTAAGGTCTCTTATTGTCCTATACGCAAGAGATCGTTTATATAAGTAATTGGCTGACTGCCGAACCATGCTAAATGTTCACTCGTTTCAAAAGATCATTGTGTTTAAAATTTGTACGATACGTTGGTGACGTTTTCGGAATAAGGATGCTTGATGTTATTATTATTATTCGCGTTTCGTTGTTAACTTTGTAGAATTACAAGTCTTGTGTTTCCAAGTTATTTTCTTATGTGGTTAACATTAGTGTCACAACATAAAATAGGGTAGTGAACTGGTGATATGTCCGCTAGTGAATATGTTCGCCCGTTAGTACTGCCGGGTGGTCATTCAAGTTTTAAGTTACTACTGTTGGTTTAGTGTTAAATAGTTAATACTGTTGATTTTTAAAGGTAGCGACACAAGGGTTTATACTGTTTGGCTAGTGCGACACACTAAGATTAATGCGACACAAGGGTTAGTGTCGCTAATTAATACTGTTGGTTGCTGCGTCGCTAGTTAGTACTGCTAGTTGTAAACATTGCGACACAAAAGTTAGTGTCGCTAGTTAGTACTGTTCGTTGTAAGTGTTGCGACACCCCGGTTGTGTCGCATCGAGTTTCCACTGCTCACTTAGTTTCCACTGTTAATACTGTTGGTGTGTTCAATTCCGTTACCACTGTTTCTACTGCTAGCATGTTTTACATGGTTTCCACTGCTAGTACCTTTTACGTGGTTAATACTGCTAGTGTACTTTTACGTGGTTTCTACTGCTAGTACATTTTACGTGGTTAATACTGCTAGTGTACTTTTACGTGGTTTCTACTGCTAGTACGTTTTACGTAGTTTCTACTGTTGGTTCATTTACCCGGTTAGTACTGCTAGTGCATTTCCTAGTTTCCACTGCTAATCGTTTCTACTGCTAGTTATTAGTTTCCACTGTTCGTTTCTGGAATTCGTTTTAGTTTAAGGGTTTCGATTAAATGAGTTTACTTTGGACCCGAAACTATCATAAGGCAAATATCAACATTTTTGTACTCTTAAAAGTAAGTTTTCGTATATTCTGGTAAGCCTGAAATCGTTCGATGTTTGAGATAAAAATACAAATGATTTCCTGGTAGATTTAAAGTGTTCGCTTTAGGGTAACTTCGAGTGAGTTTCCAGTTTAGATTTTGTGAGTGAACTTACTAGCATGTTAGTTCTACAAAATCTTACGAATAACAAAGAAAGTTTGAGAAAAATGTGTTCTTACCCGAAGTATGTGTGACGAACGAGATGTGTATGAAAATGATGAAGCTTGACTCCTTGTTACCAGTAAGTTTCCTTGTGATTTTAGATGAGATTTGGGAGTGAAAGTGAAGCTGGAAAAGTTTTTGGTTGTGTGGCCGTGAGAAGAGAAAATGAGAGAAAACTTTGGGTAAAGTTCTGAGAGTTTTTGACTAATGGACAATTTAGTTGTGTGTGTAAGTAATTAAAATGATGATATTACATTGGGAAGGGTAAGGGGGCCGGCCTAAAAAGCCTTGGGTTTGCAGAACTTCTATTTCTATTGTAGGCTCCACTCGATCCCCACTTGCCCAAATTTGTTTAATTAATTTGTTTGCTCAACAAAGAATTGTTATATTAATATTTGAGTTTTCCTTCTATTTGTCGAGCGCGATTCGCGTGATTGCGTTTCGTACTGTACGTTTCGTAAAGTGTTTGTTTATTATTGTACTATAATAATATAGCGTAAATAACTACTATTTAATTATAAAATAGGTTTACGTTATTTATAAAAAGTTTTTACCAACGATCGTATATTTTTGTCGGACTCGCTCCGATAGTTTTGCGCGTTTTTATAACTAACTACGAAAATAGTAATACTTTACGTATTAAAATTGTTGGGCTTTGCTAGACTTATCTCATAAAAATAGTGTGAATTCTCTTAAGTAGGGAATTAGCCTAAGACATGCACGTGATTAATGTTCGTAATCACACCTAAATTTGAGGGGTGTCACATTCTCCCCTTGTTAGAGAAATCTCGTCCCGAGATTTTAAATCATGTCGGAGTGTCAGACGCATGTGTTTTAGAAAAGACATGTTGTTATCATTGTGGCGTCTTTGGTTGTCGAAAAAGTCATTACGACTTTTGGTATACATATCGTTTAGTTTAGTGGATTCCATATCCAAGGCGGTCTAGGTTTACTAGACACGAAATTGACGCTCGAATTATATAACGTTAGACATAGTGGTCGTCTACTGGAAACGTATCAATGTTGGCGTAGGGATCCTGCTGAGCATCCTGCGCTCTCAAAATGTACGCGCGTCCACGTGCTGGTTGCTTGTCGACGTTGCGGTTGTTGTTGTTATTGTTGTTACCGCGGTTGTTGTTTTGGTTGTTGTTGGGATTGTTCAGTTGTGGGCACTGATTCCGGTAGTGTGTTTTGTCACCACATTCGAAACACCCGGTGTTTTGTCGTTCGGCGTTTGCTCGGGTGGGAGGGTTTGATTTACAACTTTGGGTTAAATGACCCCAACGTTTGCAGCCTTGGCAGAATGTACATCCACCATCATGGTGCTTCTCACACTTATCACACCTTGGTTTATTACCGAGGTAGGGTTTCGGTTCGGTGGTGGCGACAGCGTATGCTCTGGCATTTCCCAAATTTTTCTTGTTTTGCTGACCCTGACGGTCATTTCCTTCATTGTTCCATTTCCGTTTGTCGTTTCCAGAATTACCAGCATCAGTACGGTTTGGTTCACTCTTTCCCGACACAGCTTTCTCTGTTAAAGTACCCATCCTAACAGCATCATCAGTCAAACTTTGCGCGAGATCCACAGCGCTCCTGAAAGTAGTTGGTTTGGAAGACATTACCAAACTCCGGATTTGTGGTGCTAACCCCCAGTTGTAACGCTCAATGCGTTTGTACTCGGGAGTCACCATATGGGGTACTAGACGTGCGAGCTCTTGAAACCTCGTCGTGTAACCAGTGATGTCAGAGCCAATCATCTTGATGTTCCATAGCTCGGTTTCGATTTTCTGCAGTTCGTTACGTGGACAGAATTCCTCCATGATCATAGCCTTCAGATCTTCCCACGAGATGGCGTAGGCGGTTGATCGTCCAAGGGTTTGAACTTGAGCATTCCACCAAGTTAATGCTTTCTCGGCTAATGTGCATGTAGCGTACTTCACCATGCAGTCGCGTGAACAGTCACTGATGTCGAGTACCGATTCCATCTTTTCTATCCAGTGGACAATGCCAATAGCTCCCTCAGTTCCGTTGAAGGTACTTGGTTTGCAAGCTAGGAAGGTTTTGTACGAACACCCTCGTTGGGTATTCTCAGGATTTTCGGTCGTAGTATTCCTTATCGTGTTTTGGCTATTATCTACCCCGTCGTTGCGATTGCGACTCGCCTCATATTGAGCAATAGCTTCAGCTACTCGTCGTTCGATGATTTGTTCCGTTGTCTCAACAACAGGTGGTGTAGTGGCTCGTCGACTGTTTCTGGTCTTTCGTTGCTTTGGTGGCATGGTTGCGTTCTGCGATGAATAAAATGCAGAAGTCAATGCCAAAGTAGGGAATGTGAAGAATGATGTTTCACATTGTTTAGTTTTTCAAGAAAGCGGAAAATTTAACGATATCCCCATCACGTATTTTACGACTTTGAAACGCCCATATGTACTTAGTATAATATAATCACGTTGGCCAGGCGTCCTTATATGATGCTAACTACATACTTCTTTTCATCACTGCTCAATACGATCAGGTTCACACGAAATCAAAGCAAGAATGAACGAATGGATTGTAGTACGGTTCAAGGAATACAAGGTAAAATCAACCATACACTATATCATACAACAAGCGAAAACGTCCGTATAGTGAACAAATAAATTAGGTGTGTGATGGCGTCGGTCGGCGGGTTCTCGTGTGCCGATGTGTCATTGTTAGCATAATCGTGTTCCGGGAGAGTTCCTCGCAGGAATAGTTAACGTAGGCAGAGATATTCCTTTAGACGCGTTGTGACGATAGTTATCGTGGAGTGAGTTAGGCGTATGCAAATGAATGTATGCATGAGTGTCCTAGTCAAGGCTATAGTCTAGGTCTCTAAGACTTCCTAAGTCACTAAAGACTCCTAGTTCGCTATAACCAATGGCTCTGATACCAATCTGTCGCACCCCCAAATTTATGATTTATGTTTATCAGGTGGTTAGCGGAAGCATTAGTTCGAGTGGGGGCGTCAACGTAAACATTGGACATTCATACATATCAGAGCATATGATTATCGCAGAACCTATATATATTAAGATGCCATAACTAATCGTTTACAAAAGTTTACGATTCATCGAATCGTAGAAGTAGAAATGTAGTTTAAGTTATACAAAGAAATCCCATTGGCTTCAAAAGATGGCATCCTAAATCCTTCGAGGGTCGCCTAGTTTCATGAGTATTCATGCAGTCTCACATGTGCAGCTAATTCCCTGAAAAACATAGTAAAAAGTCAACAAAATTGTTGAGTGAATTCACAGGTTTTATGTTTACAAGTATGGTTTGATAAACCAAAGTTGTTTGTAAAACGTTGTTGCCATAACATTCAAGACGTGGTTTCGTTGGAATGTTACCCCAAAATACAGTTTAGTTGGGATGTTACCCAAAATACAGTTTAGTTGGGATGTTACTCAAAATACAGTTTAGTTGGGATGTTACCCAAAACACAGTTTGAAAATACGTTGCTGGTCGTTCTCCAGCTTTTTCAAAATAGTACCGGTCGTTCTCCGGTTCATCAAATACTGGTCGTTCTCCAGTTTAACACGGCCGGTCGTTCTCCGGCCTATAACATGCTGGTCGTTCTCCAGCGAATCACAATACCGGTCGTTCTCCGGTTTATTACGTACTGGTCGTTCTCCAGTAAAACACTACCGGTCGTTCTCCGGTTTATCACAATGCTGGTCGTTCTCCAGCGTATCAAAAGTTACCGGTCGTTCTCCGGTTTATCACAAGTAGTAAAACGTTTTTGTAAACAGTTCGTATAAAAGTTTGAAACTCATTTCATAGTTGCACAATAGTATGAATACGATCATAAACAGTTGTATAAAAGCATTGAAAGCAATTATATAATAGTGGTAGATTATGGCAAATAGTAAAACAGTAACTAAGTTTTTCACCCCTGTTGGAAAGCATGTAAAAACGGTAAAAGTAGGGGCTGTGAACTCACCTCGTGAGCTAAGTGTGAGAGCTAGCAAAATGGTTGCCCAAGTAAGGTCTCTTATTGTCCTATACGCAAGAGATCGTTTATATAAGTAATTGGCTGACTGCCGAACCATGCTAAATGTTCACTCGTTTCAAAAGATCATTGTGTTTAAAATTTGTACGATACGTTGGTGACGTTTTCGGAATAAGGATGCTTGATGTTATTATTATTATTCGCGTTTCGTTGTTAACTTTGTAGAATTACAAGTCTTGTGTTTCCAAGTTATTTTCTTATGTGGTTAACATTAGTGTCACAACATAAAATAGGGTAGTGAACTGGTGATATGTCCGCTAGTGAATATGTTCGCCCGTTAGTACTGCCGGGTGGTCATTCAAGTTTTAAGTTACTACTGTTGGTTTAGTGTTAAATAGTTAATACTGTTGATTTTTAAAGGTAGCGACACAAGGGTTTATACTGTTTGGCTAGTGCGACACACTAAGATTAATGCGACACAAGGGTTAGTGTCGCTAATTAATACTGTTGGTTGCTGCGTCGCTAGTTAGTACTGCTAGTTGTAAACATTGCGACACAAAAGTTAGTGTCGCTAGTTAGTACTGTTCGTTGTAAGTGTTGCGACACCCCGGTTGTGTCGCATCGAGTTTCCACTGCTCACTTAGTTTCCACTGTTAATACTGTTGGTGTGTTCAATTCCGTTACCACTGTTTCTACTGCTAGCATGTTTTACATGGTTTCCACTGCTAGTACCTTTTACGTGGTTAATACTGCTAGTGTACTTTTACGTGGTTTCTACTGCTAGTACATTTTACGTGGTTAATACTGCTAGTGTACTTTTACGTGGTTTCTACTGCTAGTACGTTTTACGTAGTTTCTACTGTTGGTTCATTTACCCGGTTAGTACTGCTAGTGCATTTCCTAGTTTCCACTGCTAATCGTTTCTACTGCTAGTTATTAGTTTCCACTGTTCGTTTCTGGAATTCGTTTTAGTTTAAGGGTTTCGATTAAATGAGTTTACTTTGGACCCGAAACTATCATAAGGCAAATATCAACATTTTTGTACTCTTAAAAGTAAGTTTTCGTATATTCTGGTAAGCCTGAAATCGTTCGATGTTTGAGATAAAAATACAAATGATTTCCTGGTAGATTTAAAGTGTTCGCTTTAGGGTAACTTCGAGTGAGTTTCCAGTTTAGATTTTGTGAGTGAACTTACTAGCATGTTAGTTCTACAAAATCTTACGAATAACAAAGAAAGTTTGAGAAAAATGTGTTCTTACCCGAAGTATGTGTGACGAACGAGATGTGTATGAAAATGATGAAGCTTGACTCCTTGTTACCAGTAAGTTTCCTTGTGATTTTAGATGAGATTTGGGAGTGAAAGTGAAGCTGGAAAAGTTTTTGGTTGTGTGGCCGTGAGAAGAGAAAATGAGAGAAAACTTTGGGTAAAGTTCTGAGAGTTTTTGACTAATGGACAATTTAGTTGTGTGTGTAAGTAATTAAAATGATGATATTACATTGGGAAGGGTAAGGGGGCCGGCCTAAAAAGCCTTGGGTTTGCAGAACTTCTATTTCTATTGTAGGCTCCACTCGATCCCCACTTGCCCAAATTTGTTTAATTAATTTGTTTGCTCAACAAAGAATTGTTATATTAATATTTGAGTTTTCCTTCTATTTGTCGAGCGCGATTCGCGTGATTGCGTTTCGTACTGTACGTTTCGTAAAGTGTTTGTTTATTATTGTACTATAATAATATAGCGTAAATAACTACTATTTAATTATAAAATAGGTTTACGTTATTTATAAAAAGTTTTTACCAACGATCGTATATTTTTGTCGGACTCGCTCCGATAGTTTTGCGCGTTTTTATAACTAACTACGAAAATAGTAATACTTTACGTATTAAAATTGTTGGGCTTTGCTAGACTTATCTCATAAAAATAGTGTGAATTCTCTTAAGTAGGGAATTAGCCTAAGACATGCACGTGATTAATGTTCGTAATCACACCTAAATTTGAGGGGTGTCACAGATGTTTTGACAACTCGCCAATCTACCATTGCTTGGCTTGCAATAACAGACTACTTTGATAGGCTTCAGGCACTAAGTATACTTTGGCTTGCACGACCACGATATTGATAGTTTCACATTCTTAAGTTTCAATATTTGGTTTATTTGCAAAGATTTGTTAGATGTGTTTTTGCTAAATGAGCAACATATGTTACAAACGTTGTTTTCCTTATTTTGATTTAAGTATACTCTTTTTTTAACCCATGTAATTTTTTTAAACGTTTTGATTCTCTAAACTAAAACCATTAATCCATATTTTCTATGATGATAAAATTAGGTGTAGATATCTATAGTATATAGTTTTGGTTATTGTAAGTTTAATATTATATTTATATAATCATACGTGTATTTGATATCCAAACTTATATCATCAACTTCTTTTTTATATACGTACTATTAACGACTCATTTACTAGCAAACCAGTACTTCATTGTGCATATAGATGAAAAATGCATATGTCATTAAATTTACTAAAATAATATTTTTTGTAAACTGATAATCTAGCCCACAAAGTTTGCGAGTTATAATCTAGTAATTAATTATTGTAAACACATATATATCATCTGTTGAATGTGTCATTTAATTGTAGAAGAAACTGATAATCAGCTAGATTATATAATGTGGATTAGTGATTGATACTTGAAGCAAACTAATTTAAAGATATCATGGAACTTTTTACTTAATTTGTGTGTCGTATTAGCAGATTATTTCTTTAAATATTGCATTTTACATACCATGAGAAAACATGGCCAAATTTATACTCCATATACTTATATTTTTATTAAGCTTAGTTGGATTATGAATTTGCTACTATTATTGCTCCACACGAGTCACGTGTTCTCGGCCTTTTGATATACAGACAAGAATGTGGTCAGGCTAGGGCTGCAATTTTTTACGCGACTTTAAACTCGACACGAAACCGATTAAAAAATAATCAAGTTTGGGTTAGAGTTTTTGACCCGCAAATTCAAAACTGCCAGCCTACTATTTTTTTGGTCGAGTTTGAGTTACCCAATGAGTTTTTGGGTTGACCCGACAACCCGAATAAATATTAAAGGTATTTAAGAATTTAAATGTTTTATTTTAGTTTAACAACCAAAATGTTTAATGATATATTAGTATTAAATGTAGATGAAATACTAGGTAATATGATCTTGTTAAAATTTTATAAATATTTTTATGCATATTTTTGATTAATTATAAAAGAGATTGATCTATGTAACTTATTTGATCATAAATTGACTTGTTAATTAAATAAATAGTTTACTTGGGTCTGTCCCAGTTAGTAAGTTTTGAGTTATCTTGAATTTTCAACCCGATTAAAAATCAAATTGAATTTGAGTCGACTAGTTCTGATCCCCACCCAATAATTCGAACAGATCAACTCAATTCAACCCGAATTGCACCCAGCCTCTAATGTTAGTTAGATAAATATTAGAACTAACAATAATAATTATTATTAAGTGATATACTATCTAAAGGGCCTTTTTTTTTCTTTTTATTTTTTCTGTCTTTAGAAAGTAATAATAATAGGAGAAGAAACAAATAACACTTGAAAATTTCTTTCTCACACTAATAAAAAAAGTAAAATACCTTTGTGCTATTCAAAACAAAAATAATAATTTAACCATTTGAATTATTGTTAGAGCCAAAATTCCTATAATTTAAAAATAGGAAAATAAAAAAAGTAAAAAAAAAATCAAAATCAACGTAAATGAAACGCGGCTTACAAAAATTAACATACACCGCCAACTCACACAAACTAATTTCCGACACCGCCCGATTCTCTCTCTCTAGATCTCACCAATTCAACCAACCCCAGCTCCCCTTCACACTGTTTTTTCTCTGCACAAAATCCAGCTCAAAAAGAACAGAAGAATAGATAGATACGCACAAAACACCTTCAGTGTATGTATACGTGTCAAATTCAGATCTAATCGTTCTTCATCTATCTATCCAACTCAACAAATCTGTTATTCCTGTTGCAGATCATTAACGGTACTTCCGTTTTCAAACCCTAGCTCATTTACATATTTCATTAGTTTTTTCAAGTTTAGTCAAATTAGTAATGCGACTGCATTTGTGGTTACTTATTTCTATTCATTTCGTTATTGGCTTAATTAATGATGATAATTAGTTAATTAATGACGGTGTTTTGTTTTGGATTTTCATATTTAATGAATTGCCCAATTTGTTTATAAGTTTCGAGGGCTGCAGATCTAGACTAAATACTTTATGCGTCTAAATTTAAGTGATTTCAGTTTATTTATGATTATTTTTATTATTGTTTATCGAATTCTGTTTTTGAGATTTAGTTATGATTGATTTTTGAGATTTGTTGATGGGTCTAAAATCTAAGTATTTGTTGTTGAGTTTTAATGTAACTTGTGAGATCTGATTTGTTAATGCATCTTTTTAGTATTTTTATTGGATTTGTTTTTGATTTTTAGGTTTCGGTCCAAAGAAGAATTAGGGAACATGGCACCATTTCGAAAGGCTATTGGAGCTGTGAAGGATCAAACAAGTATTGGAATAGCTAAGGTGGCTAGTAATATGGCACCGGAGCTCGAAGTTGCTATAGTGAAAGCCACTAGTCACGATGATGATCCTGCCGGTGAGAAGTATATACGCGAGATCTTACAGCTTACATCGTACTCACGAGGCTATGTGAGTGCTTGTGTACATGCAGTCTCAAAACGGTTGAGCAAGACTCGTGATTGGATCGTGGCGTTGAAATGTCTAGTTCTTATCCACCGGTTGTTGAATGATGGTGACTCGATTTTTCAGCAGGAGATCATGTATGCTACTAGGAGAGGAACTAGGTTGCTTAATATGTCGGATTTTCGTGATGAGCAACATTCAAATTCGTGGGACCATTCCACTTTTGTGAGGACTTATGGGTTTTACTTGGATCAGAGGCTAGATTTGATTGCTTATGAGAGGAAGCAAAACGGTGGTGGAAATGGTGATATTGAGAAGTCTAGGGAAGATCGGTGGAGATCGCCACAACATCGTGGTTATGATTATGATTATAATGAGTCTCGTGATGAACCTGGGTATGGAAATATAAGGAAGTCAAGATCTTCAGGTGACGTGAGGGAGGGATCTAATGGGTCGTCTCAAGAGAAGAAAGATGCTACTCCATTGAGGGATATGAAACCCGAGAGGATTTTTGGAAAGATGGGTCATTTACAGAAGCTGTTGGATCGAGTTTTGTCGTGCAGGCCTACTGGTCTGGCTAGAAACAGCAGGATGGTGTTGGTTGCACTATACCCTGTTGTGCAAGAAAGTTTCAAACTATATGCTGATATATGTGAGGTTTTAGCCGTTTTGCTTGATCGGTTTTTTGATATGGAACACCAGGATTGCGTGAAGGCGTTTGATGCTTATGCTAGTGCTGCAAAGCAGATTGATGAGTTGGTAGGTTTTTATAACTGGTGTAAGGATATGGGTATTGCACGATCATCTGAGTATCCAGAAGTACAAAAGATAACGGGAAAATTACTAGAGACACTCGAGGAATTTGTAAGAGATAGGTCGAAGGCTACGAAAAGCCCAGAGAAGAAACCTGAAGTTATTGAACCAGTTAAAGAGGAAGAGCCCGTTCCTGATATGAACGAAATAAAAGCTTTGCCAGCACCTGAAACTCCACCACCACCACCGCCTCCTGTTGTTGAGCCGCCTCCACCTAAACCGCAAGGTGATTTAATGGACTTAAGAGAGGAATCATTGACAGCTGATGATCAAGGAAATAGATTTGCTTTAGCATTGTTTGCGGGTCCAGCTGCAAACAAAGGGAATGGGAATTGGGAAGCGTTTGGGTCAAACGGGGAGACGGAGGTGACATCCGCGTGGCAAAATCCCGCTGCCGAGACTGGGAAAGCCGACTGGGAACTTGCGTTGGTAGAAACCACCAGTAATCTAGAGAAACAAAAAGCGACAATGGGTGGTGGGCTTGACCCGTTACTACTAAACGGAATGTATGACCAAGGAATTGTGAGACATGATGTGAGCACTAGTCAGTTAACCGGTGGCAGTGCTAGCAGCGTTGCACTACCAGGAAAAACGGCTACACCTGTGTTAGCACTACCGGCTCCTGACGGGTCGGTTCAGGCTGTTGGGGGTGACCCTTTTGCAGCCTCATTGAGTGTCCCGCCACCAGCTTATGTCCAAATGGCGGATATAGAAAAGAAACAGCACTTACTTGTGCAAGAACAGATGGTTTGGCAACAATATGCTAGAGATGGAATGCAAGGTCAAGGTAGTTTGACCAAGATCAACGGAGGTGGATATATTGCACCGGGTCAACCACCCATGATGCCTTACGGTGTTCCGCCTGTAAACGGTTATTACTATCCTACTTATTAATTAATACTACATATTTGATGTGTATTTGTTTCTTTATCTACTGTTCAATTGATTCCTGTATGTTTGCGTTTCCAGTATTTGTTGGGCATTTTTGTTGTTATATTAGAACACTGAGTAACTATATGTCTATATCCATTATGTCATTGTAATTTTGTAATTATTTGTGTACAACATCAAATTGCTAGTGGTTGCTTCTTTTGTCATACATGATGACTAGATGGCACTTGTAATGGAAGTAGCTTTTATATTCTTTTTGGGTCCTTTGATATTGCTTCTTACTTTTGTTAGAAAAGAAAATAGCATTAGATGCTTGTTTCCTTAAAGCCTAAGTATTACTTCCTCTATTAATTCCAGAAGCATCATTTTGTTGATATAGTAATTCTGATAGATATAGAGTAGGTACATGAATACGCGATAAAAATATTATTCTCATTGATTTGATCACTATAAATAGTAGTAAAGTTGAACAAAAAATCCGGTTCCCGACCCGAAACCGGAAAAAAAACCGGAAACCGAAACCGGTCAAAACCGGTTCGGTTTTTGTAAAAACCGGCGGTTTGGGAACCGGTTTGGAGTTTACCGTTGGGGAACCGGTTTGGAACCGGTTTTTGTGGATTTCGAAATGTAGCCGTTTTGTATCCGTTTGTGACCGTTTTTTCTTGTTTTTTTTACCATTTTGCCATCCTAAAACTAGTATAAATAGATACCTTGGGTTTGGTTTAGTCACAACACTCAATCTTGCTAATTCTAGTCTTTAAACACTCAAAACGCTTACGATTTACGTACGAAACTCTCAAAAAATTCTCTACTCCTCTCAAAACGCTCTCGAAACGCTATCAAAATGGCCACTCAATCTTCTTCAACTTCCGCCGGTGTTGGTTCTTCAAATGCACCAACTGTTGTTCAAGTTTTGGTAACCAAACGAAATCCCGAGATTTGGTGTAATTACGACAAAGTGTTATTGTCGGATGGTTCCACTAAGGCATTTTGTAAACGTTGCGGGAAATTTTTGAAAGCCGACTCCAACTCTACTTTGAAATCACATGCTACAAAGTATTGTGATGGAGTCAAAAGTAATCCCGAGTCGAGTCAAGCAACCATGTCACGAGATGGGGGTATTTTTGCATACGAAGCGGAGCGGTGTCGAGAAGCATTTGCCGGCTTTGTGATTCAAGAAGCGTTGCCGTTCAACCACTTCGACAACCCTCGGCTTACTAGGGTCATTCAAAATACTCTTCAACCGCGATATAATCATGTAAGTCGTCTTACTCTTAGACGTGATGCTCTTAAATTGTGGAAAAATGCTAAAAGTCAACTAATAATGGGTTTTGAAAACTTAAATACAAGTGTATCATTAACAACCGATGTTTGGTCGGCTCCTCATGGTTTGCCCGGTTCGTACCTTTGTGTTACCGCACATTGGGTTGAACCCGCAACTTGGCAAATGATGAAACGTACCATTGCTTTTGAAAACTTTGACTATCCTCACACGGGTAAAAACTTATTTTACATGTTACGAGATATAATGAAAATGTTTAAAATAGAACAAAAGGTTTTTTCAATCTCGTTTGATAACGCGACTAATAATACAAACGCCGTTCAAAGGTTAATACTAAAATACGAACCACCTTTGAAAGGCATTTTCTACCATAGTAGATGTGTTGCACACATCATTAACTTGGTTGTGCAAGACGGACTAGCGGTTCAAGAAATAAGCGTAGTAAAAAACGCGTATAAAATTATGTTACAAGATATATTTTGTTCGGGTAAGGCTAGATACAAACATTATATGAGATTATGTAAGGAAACGGATTCCATCTTTTTAACCCCTAATTGGGACATGCCCGTTAGATGGAATTCGACTTACAACATGTTTATGTGTGGTTTACGGCAACGCGACACTTTATACGTTTTTCATGATCAACTTGTTCAAAAAGGTCTTGCAACATCATTTTCCCCCGACTATTGGGAGGTTATTCAAAAGATAACCGAATTGCTCAAAGTTTTTAAAACCGCAACTACTTTATTATCGGGTGTTTATTATCCCACAAGTCATTTGGTACTTAATCAAATATTTTTAATGAGTTCAAAACTAAGCGAATACGAATTTTGTGGTAATGTATATGCAATAATGGTGGCTCCCATGAAAGCAAAACTAAGAAAATATTTCAAAGAAATGCCACCGGTAATTAGTTGTGCCGCCGCCTTAAACCCATGTTTGAACATTTCCGGGGTGGAATTACTTATCGATAACATTTGTAACGATTTGGATTTGAATGATGAGGATCCATTTTTTTCACAAAATACAAAAGACTATTTTAACAAATCTTTTAAAGATTTATTTGGTCATTATTTTCAAAAATTTAGTTCAACAACAATGGTTTCTTCTAGTTCGGCTTCCACAATGTTTGCTTCATCATCTTCTTCCCGAGATCCAATGATTAATTTATATAATAGTTTAAGACAAGAAAACCATAAACGGGCAAGGGGTGATGGTGACTAAAGGGCCACTAGCGAATTTGGGAGATATACCGGAACGGATTTTTTAGCCTCAATGGGACCCGAAGAATTCGCACATTTTGATATTTTGGCTTGGTGGAAAGGGAGGGAATCTCAATTTCCCATCCTAACCATCATGGCCCGAGATTTACTAACCGTCCAAGCTTCTACGGTAGCTTCGGAATCCGCCTTTTCTCTTAGTGGCAGGGTACTATCCATACGAAGAACAAGACTCACACCGGCCTCATTAGAGATGTGTATATGCTTGAAGGATCACTTAGACGCCGCGGAACGTATACAAAACGTTTCAAGTCTCGAAGGTGAATTGGAATACGAAGGAGATATACACGATATCGAGGTGGAAGCGGGTATGGCAATATCACTTTCCGATGAAGAAATTGCTCTCGACCAAGCTTCGCGAGAGGCTTCCTCCGAAGAAGATTTCGACTTTTGAAGACTACCCAAGTTGAAGATGTTAGAAGAATTAAAGATTAATAAAAGTTGAAGATTTTTGAAGAATTATATAGAATTATTGGTTTCAATAATATTTTTATGAAGATTTAGAAGACTTTCTTTTAAGTTATTGTTTGGTTATGTTTCCATTCATAATGTACTAGCATTCTATCGGAAAAAATTTGAAGAATACGTTGGTTTTCCCTAAAACGCTCAACGCTCGAATAAGATTGAATTATATAGAATTATTGGTTTCAATAATATTTTTATGAAGATTTAGAAGACTTTCTTTTAAGTTATTGTTTGGTTATGTTTCCATTCATAATGTACTAGCATTCTATCGGAAAAAATTTGAAGAATACGTTGGTTTTCCCTAAAACGCTCAACGCTCGAATAAGATTGAATTATATAGAATTATTGGTTTCAATAATATTTTTATGAAGATTTAGAAGACTTTATTTTAAGTTATTGTTTGGTTATGTTTCCATTCATAATGTACTAGCATTCTATCGGAAAATTTTTGAAGAATACGTTGGTTTTCCCTAAAACGCTCAACGCTCGAATAAGATTGAATTATATAGAATTATTGGTTTCAATAATATTTTTATGAAGATTTAGAAAACTTTGTTGTAAGTTATTGTTAAGTTATGTTTCCATACCTAATGTACTAGCATTCTATCGGAAAAAATTTGAAGAATATGTTGATTTTCCCTAAAACGCTCAACGCTCGAAAAAAACCCGAATTTTATAGGAAAACCGGTTTGAAACCGGTTTTTGAACCCGAACCGGTTCCAAACCGGTCCAAACCGGTTACAACCGGTTAGGGTTTTTTCTTCCCCCAAACCGGTTCAGTTTGGAACCGGTTTTTGGAAAAACCGGTTTTTGACTCACGATTAAAAACCGGTTCGGTTTTTCAACCCGAACCGGTTTTCCGGGAAACCGGGTTTTGTTCATGCCTAAGTATAGTAGGTACATGATGATGATAAGAATAGGTAACTAACCTTGTATGATAGGTAACAGTACCTTTTGTGAATTGGGCTTCCATTTGGGCTTAATCCATTATCACTCCAAACTTGCAGGCCACTCTTTATTTTTCGTGATTTCAAATAAGTGTCTCTTTTGGTCTCTCCTTTTTTTTTCATGCGTTGGTTCCTGGAGACAAAAAAAGACAAAAATATAAATAGGTGTTTCAACTTTCAAATGTCTATTTACTAATTACAAACGGATATTTTATGAAATAAAAATAAATTAAAACTCTTTTAATCAATAATCAATCATAATCATAATCATAATTTCATAATACTTCATTAAAAGAACCATTCATCCTCAATAGTGGTATTTTAATTTTAAATTAAATAAATAATATAAAAGCAATGTTGGAAGTTCCTTTTTAGCAAATGCGTTGAATTTTTATGTATGGTGTTACCTAATACACCCCCAAAAATCTAATATTTCTTGGAAGTGGTTTGATTTTATTATTAGTTAAATAAATTTTTACAAAGTCAAAACTAAGCAAGAATTTAGCTTTTACCTTTTCATCAAACCCGTTCCACATTCATATCTTTATGAACATGTTACATGCAAACTTTTCCCCAAGCTACAAAATATTTGAAACACAACTTGTTGAAAGACTTTTAATATCTACATGACCTGCCCCAAGAATAATATACGAGTCAAAAAGATATATTCATATTAATAATTAATTTAATGATCCATCAAGAACGGTATCTACTCATACTGAAAAAGATAAATATTGTGCTGTAACCGTTGAGGTCATGAAGTTAATAGTAAAAATTATTTGTGTTGGCTCTATCCACTAAATCGATCTCTACGATCTAAGATCGTATATAACCACGTAATACCCATATTTGTTTATCTTGTTACTTATTGTTTATCCAATTATTGTTTGTGGGTGTAACGTGATTATACGTGTACTATTGAATTGATTAAAATTACTGACAGGGATTTGAGAATCATTCATGAACTAATCGATGTTGGTCGATTTATTTTCGCTGCAATTCTTTACCCAACCTTTCATAGTTCCATAATGTAATGGGCTACCGTGACTACCTTGACTCAAACTTTGATAACGAGATTCAAGAATATTCAAAATATGTAATCATTGATGACTATTTTTTGTAGCTTGTTTAACAATGATTGAAGTGTAAAGAATGATCAATTATTGTACGGAGTATTGTATTGTTAGTGACATGAACAAAAAAAAAAGTGACAGATTAGTGGACCAAAAGTCTTCGGTTAATTCCTTGTACAAGCAGGCACTTACACATCTCCTTGACTTTTGGTCAACCATTTGATATTATTAGACCAATTAAAGACCGATAGATTCTTTCAAACTATTTATGTTTTAAACATGTTATTATGTTATCCACGTGTAAAAGTGCCGTTGTTCTATCGGTATTTGAGTTGTCCCTCAACTTAGTTGTTGTGGGTTCAAGCCTCGTGAAAAGCGTTGTGTAAATATTTGTAATTGTATATATATAATGTGTGAGGTAGTTGTAAGAAAAAAATTATGTTATCGTGAAATACTCTATTTTATATCGTACGCATTTCATCTCATTTAGTACTAGTGAACAAGTTGGTTGAGCAAATGTTGACTTATTCCATCTCATATTTATTGGTATTTTGTCGTGTTATTATATTCTTCGCTACTAGTTTTCAAAGATTCATGTTTGGCGTCACGCAAATGCAACAAATTGATACATAAATGTAATTTTTAATACAAATGTGAAATAAAATCTGTTCTGATGGGGGTCGTACACAACGAATTCAAACACACGAAACCTCTTTTGTCGGTAACGACTCAACAAGCATTGACCTACTATCTTTCTGATAGATATAAATTATTTACTATAGCCTATGATTTTCTATAAATTTTTCTAATAACTAAAGTACTTTGTGGTAGGAAAATTATTTGTATAAACGTAAAAAGATATATATGTAGGGTATGTTTGACGAAATCAGCTTGCAGTTGGAGCTATAAACTCATTGTTGGAACTTATTTTTGAAGTTAAAAGCCGGAGCTTATCGTTGTTTACAAGTGTTGTAATCTTATAGTTGTGAGATTTATGAAAATCAGCTCCTCCAAATATATTAAGCTTATGTGATTGTAGTAGTTAATAGTGGTGGGGTTAGCGGAGTGAATGCTCCAACTTTGTTACATCAAGTGTATAAATATTATCTTAAAATATAATAATTTGAAATTTGAAATGGTCTATCTTAACACATCAATTGATTTGTAGTTTTATGGATATTGATGACTTATTTGGTCATCCTGCATCAGTTTGTCTTTGTATGAGTTGAAACCCACCTCAGATGCTCCCCTTTATTTGACTTCATCACCAACAAATTCATTTTCTTATACAGCGTATTTTCTAAAATAAAATTAAAAATTATGTATCATTGTCTCTCTTATTTCATGGCTTATGTGCCCTGTTTCATAGGGTTCTATTACAAAATTTTGGGTCTTTCCACCCAAATTATACATCACTATCAATCTTTATCTTTCATTTAATGCAAATGAAGAACATTCATTCATTAATGTTTCATATCTGATTCTATTTTCTCTTCTAAAAGTAGAAATCACTGTATATATGATAATGAAAACTTGGGGGTTACTCTGTTTCATGTTCTTTTCATGGTTTATTATGTTCTTACCTCAAACATGCCTATCAAGTATTCGACGAAAAGGCACACTGAGCCCAGGATTTCAAGGCTCTCCAATGGAATTCATAGACAACGATGGGTTGTTTCTAGTTTCAAACTCATCAGTTTTTGGGTTCGGGTTCAATACAAATAGTGATGTAACTACATTCACTTTAGTGATCATTCATATAACCACTTCAAGAATAATTTGGTCAGGTAATAAAGACTTCCCAGTTGGCAATTCTGATAATTTTATGTTTGATAATGATGGAAATGTTGTTTTACAAAGCAATGGGAAAGATGTTTGGTCTACAAACACTGCGAAAAATGGCGTTTCTGTTATGCAATTGCTTGATTCAGGGAACTTGGTTTTGGTAAAAGAAGATGGTAGTGTTGTTTGGCAAAGTTTTAGTCATCCTACAAATACTCTTATGCCAAAACAAGATTTTGTCAAAGGGGTGAAGCTTGTAAGCAATATGAAGAATAATTTGAGTTTTTCCTTGCAATTTAAAACTGGTGATTTGATGTTGTTTGCTGAGTTTATCAACCCACAACCTTATTGGTCTATGGGAAAAGACAAGAGAAGAATCATTAACAAAAGTGGTGGTGATACTAATTCTGCCACAATTGAAGCAAATTCTTGGAGGTTTTATGATGAAAAGAATGTTCTTTTATGGCAATTTGTGTTTGCTGATGAAAGTGATGGTACTAACTCCACTTGGGTTGCAGTTTTGGAAGATGATGGCTTTGTTAAATTCTATGATCTTCAATCTCAAATCACTGCTAGTAATCAAATTCCATATGATTCTTGTAGCAGACCACAAGCTTGTCCTTCGTATTTCGTTTGTCAAGATGTGAACACTTGTCAATGTCCAATTGGTTTGGCTCAAGTTAACTGCAACCCACAATTTGTTTCTACATGTAACAAGTCCTCATCAAAGGATTCATTGAGTTTAGTGAAGGCAGGCGATAATTTGAGCTATTTTGCACTTAGATTTGTTTCACCTGACTCTATAACCGATTTAGATGGATGCAAAACGTCGTGTTTGAACAACTGTACTTGCTCGGCTATGTTCTTCGATAACAGTTCTGGGAACTGTTACTTGTTTGACCAGATTGGGAGCTTTGAACAGGCTACTAATGGTGGTAATATCGAATCATACATTAAGGTTGACAGGACCCAGGGGGTCAGTTCTCAGGTTCAAAAAAGCAAGAAACACTCAATACAAGTTGTGATTGTGGTGGTTATTATAGTCATAGTGGCTGGATTGGTCGTTATCGGACTAGTAATTGTGGGAATTCGTTACCACAAGAAGAATGAATCGAGTGAAGTTGTTGATGAAATCTCGGAAGAGGATACGTTTTTGGAGAACATTTCTGGGATGCCGGTTCGGTTCAGCTACAAAGATCTTCGAGAAGCAACGAATGATTTCACCACAAAACTCGGTCAAGGTGGGTTTGGTTCGGTCTACCAAGGGATACTAAAAGATGGGACTCAACTTGCGGTCAAACGGCTCGAGGGAATTGGTCAAGGCAAGAAAGAGTTTCGAGCCGAAGTGAGCATAATTGGCAGCATCCATCACCACCATTTGGTGAAACTTAAAGGTTTTTGTGCAGAGGGAAAGCATCGACTTCTTGTTTACGAGTATATGGCAAATGGGTCGTTAGATCGATGGTTATTTGGGGATTTTTCATTAGATTGGGATACTAGATACAATATCGCAATAGGTACAGCTAAAGGACTTGCTTACCTTCACGAAGATTGCGATGTGAAAATCATTCATTGTGATATAAAACCGGAGAACGTGTTATTAGATGACAACTTTTTGGCTAAAGTTTCCGATTTTGGATTAGCTAAGCTTATGACACGAGAACAAAGCCATGTGTTTACAACATTAAGAGGAACTCGAGGGTACCTTGCTCCTGAATGGATCACAAATTACGCTATATCAGAAAAGAGTGATGTTTATAGCTATGGGATGGTATTACTCGAGATTATTAGTGGCCGAAAAAACTATAGCTCGTCAGAAACGTTGAATTTTCCATCCTACGCTTTTAAGATGATGGAAGAAGGGAAAATTAAGGCACTTTTGGATGAAAAGATGAAAGTGGATGAGAACGATGAACGGGTTGTAGTGGCAACCCGGGTAGCATTGTGGTGCATACAAGACGATATGAATCTAAGGCCGTCTATGCCAAAAGTAGTGCGAATGCTTGAAGGGCTTTGTCCTGTTTTGGCGCCCCCAGTGGCTGCGCAAACTGGGTTTTATTCGAGCTGGTATAAGTCATTTAGCGAATTCGGTACTTCTTCAGATGGTAACAGCGATGCTTATTTATCGGATACTAGACTTTCAGGTCCTAGATAGTTGATAGACATATGTATATGATTATAAACTGGATTTGTTTTGTTATAATCTTCTTGTTATTTGTGTCTATAGTAGCATACATTTGGCTTGAGATTATACAGTTTGCCATTCATGTGTTTTCTTACAAAACTACAGGACTAAACCTTCAAACTAAGCGTAACCATGAGGACCAATTTGTAACTTTCTTTAAAATTTATGCTGGTAACCCGCAAACGCTATTCTAAACCGTCCGTTAAAGATGACGATCACCGGCTTCCCCTACATTCATCCTTTTGCCCTAAAATTCAAATTCCCGGCTAAAACTCGCGTGAAAATTCAATATGGCTGCATATGCTCCGCTGCTAGACAGGAAATTTGCTCCACGTCGTCATCCTCCACCACCGTTCCTGATTCAAGTAATGAATTTATTTAATTTGATATGCTCCGTACTTATATACATTTTTAATTTCAATTACTTGTATACTCTACTAAATATATATACATTGAATTTAAGCCTCACTGTAAAAAAAAAATATACATGTTAGTCAGCACGGTTACAAGCATGGTACCAATATGATAGTGGATTGTACAATTGTTTGTGCTTGGTATAGCAAATAGATAAACCCTACGCCCTAAATTTTTTAAAAAGAAGACTTATTTTATTGTATTTTTAATTTTAGGAAAAGCAAAAATTGTTTATTTTAATTTTCAATTTTTTGTCTGGAGTGCAGATGAGGATGATACTAGTACTTCATTTGGCAGGAGAATGATGATGTCTATGATCACATTTGTTTTGCCTCTGCCTAAATTAATGCAATATTCTGGTGTTAATGCTAATGCTGCAGAGTAAGTTTATGATCAGAGTTATGTTGCGAAATGTTACTTCCTTTATCCCAAAACATGTGTACCTAGACGAAGAGACACATAGTTTGAATAACACAAATTTCGGAAAAATAGGCAATTTAAGATTCACGGAAACTTGATATATGAGATGAAAGGTCACGTGGTACAATAATATGACTCGATGTCCGATTTTGTTACAAAAAATTTAACAGTTATCTATTTTTGTAACAAAATTGAACTTTAACATGTTACATTGTAGTAAATTTGAACTTTAACATGTTACTATTTTTGTAACAAAATTGAACATCCAGTCCTGTAATTGTAAAAAATGAACATCCAATCCCATTGGTGTGAAAAATTGAACATCTAATCCTATCATTATGTCACTTGATCTTTCATTACCTATATCTAGCTTTTTTGCATCTTGTTTTACCTTTTCTGACACTTTCCCTTTTAAGAGTATGTAAATACTACGTAGTACATGTTTATAAATAGTCAAATGTCTATTTTACCCTTATAAAAGTACATAAATCCTTAGTAATACTCCGTACAATCTTGTGAAATGTACAACTAAGGTTAGAATGGGAAAGTTGGTAAATTATTTTGGAAGAGGGCATTCATTTTGGGACAGACTTTATAGTCTTAATTGGAATTGAAAGTCATTATAAATGTTGTTCACCTTACTGAAATATGAGTTTTTTTTAAACTATAACTAATGTTAAATAACACTCCGTATTATTACAAATAATAACCAAGTTTAATGACATTGATGTTTGGTGGCAGTGATCTAGTATTGTTACAGGAAGAGATAAGAAAAGTATTGTCTAAGGGTAAGGCTGCCAGTGTCCTTCGTTTGGTTTTTCATGATGCGGGAACATATGAAATTGATGATGATTCGGGTATTACTATTATTATTATTAGTAAGATGAAAGTTTTGTTCTTTATTTAATGGTTTGATCATGATTATATCTTTCTACTGTTGTATCAGGTGGTATGAATGGCTCTATATCTTACGAACTTGATAGACCTGAAAATAAAGGTCTTAAGAAATCATTGAAGGTTAATTTTTGTAACGTTTGTGCATATGCATGTGTTTTTGTTGCAAACACATTCTTATTCGCTTGAAGTTAACTTATTGTTTAGATTGTTGTGGAAGCGAAAAAGATAGTGGATGAGAAACAGCCTGCAGGTTATAATCATTTTTAAAACTATGGCTTTCTATCATCTTTAAAATAGATGGTGCTTATACTTTTTACGATTCACTTTGCTCTACAATTACAGTGTCATTGGCTGATATGATTGCCGTGGCTGGAGCCGAAGCTGTATCTTTGTGTGGAGGTCCCAAAATTCCTGTTCGATTAGGCAGATTAGACTCGATGTAAGGGATTAATTTTTGTCACAAGTTTTATAAAATAAGGTGAGGTAGGTGTGCTGTGTGTCATCTATTGTGACAGGCTCCATATTGTTTTTCTAACTTTTGTGTTTTGCTTTTTTAGGGTACCCGATCCTGAGGGAAAACTGCCGGAAGAAACATTAGACGCCTTACAACTGAAACAAAGTTTTCAAAAGAAAGGTTTTTCGTAAGTGAAAACTGCCGGAAAACTGGTGTACGACTATATATTGACCATGTTTTGATTAAAACATTAGGTTTCTCTGAAGAAAGTTTAACTTGTTGGCAGAACACAAGAACTTGTAGCATTATCTGGTGCTCATACTCTTGGAAGCAAAGGTTTTGGAAGTCCAATTATCTTTGACAATGCATACTATAAAGTACTGCTGGAAAAGCCGTGGCTATCTTCAGGTTTGTCACAAGCTTATGGCTTGACGACTTTATTTATTTTCTTGATATTAAACTTTATTATATGATGCAAAAGAAGAAGAAAAAAAACTGGGTGTATATCTCAAATTGGAACCACCTAGCTATTCTTGAAATCGTAACCAAAAATCAGTGATGATAAGGGTTATGCAAAAGCCTCTTGACTTTGAAACCCAGCTTTACTGATTTTGGATTACTCTGTTATTTTCTGTCAAAATCAATGACTAAAAGTTCAATTTTTTACAATATTAATAATAATGAAATTAACATATTAAATCGAGCATTGTTCGTAACTTATCATTTTCCCTAATATTTTGTTATCAGCAGGAATGACGACTATGGTTGGTCTTCCTTCAGATCGTACTCTTGTTGAGGATGATGAATGCTTAAGGTACACTGGACACTAATAATCTCAATTAATATCGTATAAGAATCATAATGTGTCTATTTATAAAAAATATATAATGTGATACTAGAAGGTTTTAGTTATAAAATGTATTAAAAAATTACTCCATGACTTGTTAGTGGTAATGCTTGAAAAATTTTGAGTTCAATCCTAGTTTTTCTATTCTAAAGGCATGACAAAGTAGATATAAAGGTCACTATGGTATACTTTTGTTTTTCATTCACCGGCGTACATTATCTAACTCTATTTTATATCGTTTACGTACATAGACTATTGTAGTGTACTAGTATTATCAAGCAGATCAATTTTTTACAACTTAAATCGAATTAACAATCATAAATCATTAATGGTGTAAATCAAAACAAAGCAAAATTTATACACTCTTAATATTTGCAGGTGGATCTCAAAGTATGCTGATGATCAAGATTTGTTCTTTAAAGATTTTAAGAATGCTTATACCAAACTTGTGAATTCTGGTGCAAAATGGAGAAGGAATTCATAGTTCCACAGCAGCTTTAAACTTACTGCAACTCTATAAGCAATTACAGTCATATCAGCAAGTTACATTTTTGTTTAGAAGCCTTCTATTGCCTTCGTGAAATAGTGCAATATGTCCTTTTCTCCCGGACATGGTTTCAAGATATAGTTACCTTTTTCCTCGTTGTTATCGTAACCATATAGGGTGTGTATAATAACTGGGCAGTGATATTTCCACAATCCAAAATGATAGATCCACCAAAACTGTGCAATAAGCAGTTGTACTATATGCATAAATAGTTGTACATAATGGTGGATTTATCATTTTGGATGGTGGAAATATCACTGCCCATAATAACTACACACTTTTATTTATCGACGTCTTACTATGAAGATATAAACGTTGTGCACTTCTTTTGGTTGAATCTTTCCATATTTTTTTTCTACTAGTAAAACATATTCTAAACTTTCAAGCTAAGATCCTTTGTCATTATCACAACATTGTAGTGTACTTTGTAGCACATCAACTCGAATTTCTGGTGTAACTATCTATCTATCTATCTATCTCCTTTATCACTTCTAAGCTAAATTGATTGCAACTTTATAACTGGTGGCATTTAATGTACCCAACTCTAAAATTTGATCTCTCTTTTCTACAGAACGAAAACCACAATCTCCGTCTACACCGCTAAATTTTGGATCTTATCCTTGTGTATTATCAAATCAATATAATTGGATTCTATAATCATTTTCGTTTTGAAGTTATATAAATTTTACACTAATATGTCTAGTCAAGGAGGGGACGTAGTATTCATCTAGGCACCCTCTTTGGCTAGGCACCCTCTTTGACTAAACATATTAATGTAGCATGTACTTTAGGGTTCATCACATGAAAATGTATTATATTCTATCAAAAGTTATTGTATAGAAGGAACTTTCAATAAACGCTTATTCGTAATGAACAAGTACCTACAATCCCAAACTTGTTCGACGAAAATCAGTAGTAGTGATATTTTATACTTGTATAAGTAGATGGTAAATTCGCCAAGGGAAATAACATCAGTCGTTGATTAGTTTTTTTTCCTTCCTTTTTCTACCACTATAATGAGATCGTAACATTTCTTAAAAATAATAATATATGTCCTACATGAACCATGTAAGTGTAAAGGGCTTATAATTATGAGTTAATAACAAGCTTTCCTATAAAGTTAAGATTTTGCCACATTTGTCTCCTACCCTACCTACTTTAGAGTGTCTTTCCTAAATATGGAGAACTCGTTAAAAATAGCTCGTATCTTTCAATCACCCAAACAGAAATATTCCTAGTCATAGAGTTTACGACATAAGAGTATTTTAATGGGTAATCATAGAATATAAAGTATACTAGTGTTAAACCCCGTCCGATGAACGACTTCATAAATTATAACACATTTGATGACGTATCTAACCAACAATAATATCGGTTTTTTATTTAGACCTTTATTTTTCCTGCTAATCTAAGAAGTCAATAGATGTTGACACTCTTAGTAGTTATTAAACATGCAATGTAAGTTTTTATAGTTTTTGTTCTCTTATTCCTCTCGGTTTGTCATGCAATTACTATGGTTATAAATATTGAACAATTTAATAACATGTATTTTTTGCAAGTTTGAGAAACTTAATGTTATTTCCGTGAAAATAACCTTCAAAGAGCTTTACTTTTAACTATGATGGGCAATTTTTACTTTCTTGCAACACTATTACTTACTTAAATTTATGAAAATTTAAACAACTTTTAACATATCCGTGCATCGCACGGGTAATAAGCTAGTGTATAAAAAATTTGATAAGTAAACTAAAACGATATCAAATATAAGCTCATGTAAAACTATAATACTAACAATAATAGAAAATAAAGATAACAAGTATGACATAAAGAATTACAAATAAATAACATATTATTGTCAATTTCATTTATTGTCAATTGATGATGTAGATATGCTTTGCAATAAAAAGAAACATATATCCACTTACATATTTAAAAGAAATAAACGGTAAAGAATGATTAGAAGGATGATAGTGTGAAAAATAACTTAAAATACAAAATTAAACTATAAGAAATAAATTACTAAAACATTCTTTACCAACGATGTACATAATGTATCAGCGATTAATTACAAAGAACTCAAATAGAAAAAATACGCTAAAAAACTTGTAGACATTTAATTATCAATTTACATTATATATATGTATATATATATATGTATATATATATGTGTATATATATATATATATATATATGTATGTATATTTTCTCTCAATTGGTTTCATTTTAGTTCATTCAAATTCGAAAGAAGTAATCACACATGTATGCAATACTTATACTTATACATCTCACTAAATCAAACTTAAGAAAAGTATGTGTTTCGAGGATAACCTTCACATTAAGATAAATTGTTAAATTGATCAATGATGAAACTATCAAACATTTAAATCTAAAGAGTAAACAAAGAAGTTTAGTGAAATGTACCAATTATTAGAGCAATAGTTTTCGTATTAGCCATCAACATTTTTCAAGCCATACCAAAATTCACGTAAAAACATTATGAAAAACCCTACACTTTTATATCAAAATAAATAAATAGTGAACTTAGAATCTTTTCAATTGAAGAAAATTAAAACAAAGTAATTAGTAGGCAAAATCTTCATTACTTGCTTTAAAGTTGAAAGTAATGTTAAGATGAATGATTTTCAAGGAAATTAAATCTCGAGATAGAGATAAGAAAATTCAAGAGTTTAACATGTAAGATTTTTGTATATGTCGCAGTTAGTAAAGACCACCTAAGGTATATCCTTTTAAGTATATAGGTAAGATTAGAGCAAGCAAAAATGACTAGTTAACCATTATATTATTACTTGAAAATACACTTTAATTGTGTCATAATAGAAACTTAAGGGTATATCCTTTTAGCATATAATGTAAACTTCTTTATATTTTTCAGAAATTGATCATTTGATGCTCGTATTTTTCTATCCTTTCAGTTTATTACTTTTGATTAACTCATATGCACTATACAGATGAAAACTCATATTTAACAAATACGACGAGAATTCATATTCAATAGTTGAGCGATTAACACGACACTATTGCTTTATGGCAACGCAAGTAAGACACAAAACAGCCTTTCGCACTGTTCCATTCCAAATTTACAATTTCCTTTTTCAATTGTATCATTTTTGTCATTCTCGTAACCGTATCTTAATTGATTGATTAATGAACTTGTAATTAATATTCTATTTTATTTTTCATCAATAATTCATGAAAATGTAAACTATAATTGACACGGTCATTGAATTTCGGAAAAAAAGGATTTTTATACAAGTAGCCACAATTTTCGCACCTCCTCACAAAGGAGGTCGCAGTGACCAGGCTCAGGCGACTGTTTACAATTGAGGTGAGTGGTTTTACAACAATAGAAACCATGTCGAGGTGACACTCTACCGCTGAGTTATATCCCTTTCCTGCCCTCATCGAGAGATAGAACAATTTTGTAGCCATTCTTCACACTAGAGGTGGCAAAACGGGAGGCGGTTCGGTCCGGACAGTTGGGTCAAAATAGGTTTGGGTCTCAATGGCTCGGATAAAAAAGTGTAGACTTGAATACTTTCTACTCAGGTTTGTAAAATTAATCAATATCTACACACTCTAAAGTGTATAGTAATAGTAAATAGTAAATAGTAATTATATGCAGCTATTTTAAAGTGTTTATAGTTTTACGTATTTCAACGTGTGATGGAATATAAAAAAATGAATGCATTGAATTAACTTGGTTGTTGTAGTGAGAACACAAGTTTATGCTCATCATGCCATATGAGGTATATCTCCTCTTTGATATGTCTAGAATTATCAATCGAAATTTTAGAGTCAACCTTTGTATATGATGTCTTAAACTTCGTAGATCGTGATATTTGCCATTTATTGCTCATGTCGTGCAAAAACCGAATATTTAAGCATATAGATAATGTTAGGTTTACAAAAAGTTTAAATTCACAAAATGATGTTAGCGTCGTATTTGGTCCAATCAAATTATGTTAAACTTTCTCTCAGTTACTTATGTCTCCTAATTTAATCGGTTAACATCGGTTTGTGAATATTTTATTGTGAACCTAGCAAGTACGAACTCTATCATATGGTCCCTACATATATGTTGTCTGAAATTGTAATTTCATAAACACTATTTATTATTCAAGAGAAAAAGCTTCTTTTTGGTTCATGCAATTAAAGAAAATTGACATTTAAACAAATAACTTTCCTGGACAACGTTTTTGAGTATAATGTACTTCTCCTCAATACTAATTTATTGATTGCAAATGTGCAATCAAGTATATCGACCTATCACCAATATTTCGTTTTTAGTGCCTAAACAGAAAACCACAAGCTATAGATCAATATTTCCCAACAATTATTATTACTATTACTGTTACTATACATTGTTTTCTTTTACCACCAATTCAACCACTGTTTTTGTTTCTATTACATTTTTAAGGTAGAATTTTTATATGTTACATATTAACCCTGTAAAAATGAGAAAGTAATAAAACTTTGTGCCCTCACTTAGAATTTTCTAACTTCATCACCGTTGATCGATAATCAAGATAGAATATGTTGGGATCGACCCGCTTTCATATCGTTCGTTGGGATCGATCATCATCACGACAGATCACACAACCATGTATAAGTCAATAAATAAACATGTATGAAATATAAAAAGCATAAAAACACACTTTTTGCGTGAAAAACCTCTCAAGGGAGAGTAAAAACCATGGGACCCATAGGCCACTTAACATCCACTATATGAAAAAGAAATTACAAAATTGGAGACGTTCAACTCTCGGCACTTTTAAATATCCTCACACCACTCTCAACGGGTGATTACAATAACGGAATTCACACCGTCATTATTGAATCACCAAGACCACCACACGGGACGGAGGGAGACGACTCTCATAAGCTCTCTCTTTTTCTCTCGACCTCCTCACCTAAACTCTACATCTAACTCCTATATAAATAGCCAATACATAACTTGTCCATCAAGTTAAAATCTTCGTAAAATTTAATTTGATGTCCAAATCACTCTATTTTAGAAAACTGAACCATATAGCATAAAGTACGCATATACATCCTGCAATTGTAGAACTTTAGATTTTTACACATATCAAGTTTCTATTTCGATGACAAATAGATTAGTCTCTTTCGTATGCGAGCTTCATCTTAATAATCTTGATGTGTTATAATACTCTCCTTTAATGATTTTCTGCATCTAACAAAGAATGTTATGTACAAAATAATTAAAGTCAAACGTAAGTATTGATATTATTACTTTTTACCCATATCATGATACAATGTGTTTCTTTAGTTTCAATTGGACATTTCAAGGTGATTTACTAGAACCTACTTTCCAAGTTTTAATTGTTCTGGTGAACATTAAAAACATGTTTGTTTTGGATATAGACCTATCAATAATTCAAATAAAATGGTGTCCTTTTTGTTTGTATCTTTACTTTGAAAGTAGAATGGCCATTAAAGGTTTGTTGGGAGGTGTTCTTTTTATTACTTAGTAATTGTTGCCTTTTTGCCTTTTTTAACTTTTCAATCTAGCTTGACCACCTACTAAACTTGTTTTTTGTTGCCTCTAAAACAGATGGTAGACTAAGACATATCATTTCTACATATATATTGATAACTTGATAATGAACGAGAGTCTAGTAGCGTGTTTGGACCACACCATGTTTCAAAAGTCTAGTCCATTTGTTCCATGAGGTTGTATGTTAGGACGCCCCCCACGCTTACTCTCGTATCATCAATAAATTCCATCTACAAACGTGACATGGACTTGTCTTCTTGTCGTACAAAACATTGTCCCTCGCCTATCTACTTATGTAATTAGTCGAGAGGACAATGGTGATACACTGGAGATTGACATGCTTTTGTATTCAAAAGTCGTTATAAATTATTTATTACTCATATCTAAATGAAAATCAACATAAGAAAATGCAATAATCAACTTGACAAGGAAATGACGGGAAGAAATGTGATTCAAAATAATAATATAGTAAAAGGTCAAGACGACTAATATATATTTGTCCCAATATAATTGTGATATAATATGGACAAATTATATTGGGACAAATATATATAGTAAGATGGACAAATAATTTGGGACGGAGGGAGTAGCTTCTTTAGTTAAGCACCTTTAAAAAACACAATTTTTGTTCCATATTAACCAATCAAATGTTTAATAAGTACTTTATTTAATTTACACTTTTTATCTTTCAACTTTCAACCCGAACACGACATGATTTGATAAATGACTTGAGAATTTCAACCCTAACCCCGTAATCAGATACGTGTTAACCAAAACACGATCCGAGTAACCTATTATGTAAACATGCAAACATGTTAGTTGGTTTGTTTCATGTCAAGCGGGTCAAATCAGACGAGTTTTTTTGTATATCTTAGTTTTATTCAAATCGAAACTTCTGAAGGTTTATTTCGTTGATCACCAATTAGTAAATTTATCTAAACCCTAATTTGAATCCGACTTGAATTTATGAGGTTTTGAAAAATTAAAGTATAACCTATTTATTTTCCTATTGGGTTTTAGATGATATCAAACGTGTCATCCTAGTATGTACATCATCAAATATTTTTATAATGTTGTATAGTAAGTTACAAAGCATAAAAGACGATCTACAAATAAAAGACGATGGTGTGCGAAAAAGAAAAACATCCTTAAAATCAACCATGGGAAGTAATATTCTTAAAAACATTGAAGATATTTTACCCACCGTTGGATTTAAATACATGACTTGGAAGATACGTGATTGGTCCACCTGGCATTATGCAATTTACTGACTGCAACTAACATTAATCACCGACGCTCCACCAGATTCGTTTCCACCAATTCCAATCTCCCCTATTTTCTACTGTGTATATACTTGTATCTGTCTATATCTAATATCTATATCTATATTTTTCATTACATTTTCTAATTCTTTCTTTATATTAACTGACCTGGAAAAAGATTTAAGTGAGGCGCTGCCACAGACAATACACACAAACCATTTTTTCATTTTTATTTCAAACATAAAAAAGATTCAAAATTTCTTCCAAAGATCCATATCTAGGGTTCTTTAGAAAAACCCCTTTTCATCGCATGGACTTTTGATCTTTGTTTGCTATCATAAGGTGAGCATGTTGTTACTTTGGGTCTGTTTTTAGTACTTCATTTCTTGAAAATGTGTGATTTTTAATAAAGGGTTTAGTGTGTTTTTGTTTAATTTTTAAATTGATTTTGGAATCTTTTGAGTTGGTTTTGGATTGAATTGTATAATATAGAACAGTGGATCTGTTTATAAGGTTGAAGATCTA
This sequence comes from Gnaphalium uliginosum, assembly GCA_963930675.1. Classification (NCBI taxonomy): domain Eukaryota; kingdom Viridiplantae; phylum Streptophyta; class Magnoliopsida; order Asterales; family Asteraceae; genus Gnaphalium; species Gnaphalium uliginosum. The sequence goes on from OZ005680.1 coordinate 12,954,263, forward strand.
GTTGTGGGTAGATGTATTTTGGGTAGTTTTTGATTTAAGAGGCTTTTTTTGTTGTTGTGTGATTGATATTGTGTGTGTGTTTAGATTTAGTTTATTGAAGTGATGGTTGGTGCTATAAAGTTTTAATCTTTAGTATTGCTTGATATCTGGGGGAAATGAAGAAATGTAAATTAGGGTTTGGGATTCATATGTAATGTATGTTTATTCGATTGAATCTGATGCTGTTGTTGTATCTATTGGATCAAGCAGAAAAGGGTATATGAATTGTTGGTATAAATGTTCCACATAATATTTAGATAAAATGAAGGGGCATTGCTTTGCAGTATAATGTTTTCAGAGCGATTTGTTGGTGACATAAGTTTCAATCTTTAGTTAGAGTATTCTACAACTATAGTAAGAACATAACTAAAGGAAGTATTATATAAGAAAGCTTTTTTCTCGTTGTTGAGTTTATTACTGAAACTAAAACTTTGAAATTTGTAGCTATGGCGGACGTTGACGAAATAATGGTTGTTTCTGGAAATGGGAGCGCTCATGATGCGGTTAATGAAGAGTTTTCAAATTACGATGAGCAAGATGATTCTATGGAAATCATAGCCAGAATTCCTAATTATAATTCTGAAAGTAATGAAAGAAATGGGAATTCTAACGAGTCATGCGACGAACATGTTGAAGAAAGCAACAATCTTGATGGTGTCAAGGTAGTAAGAAGGGTTTTTTCATTCTCTTCTTAGTGATAGTATCTTTGTTATTAATAACAACTCTACTAGAATTAAGCCCCTTTTCTTGATGCACAGCTTTGTTGCTCTGTATTTACTTTAAAGAGGTTATATGTTGTTTTACCATCAGGAACTTCAAGTAAAAGCTACCGAGTTATCTGTTCAACCCAAATGTCAAAATGATAGGGACAACAGTTTGGGTGTCAAAAACGATACTGATAACCAAATTGAGGGTAATGATGGAAAAAAAACTACTTCGGTTAGACGTGGATCGGTCCCTAATGAGAAGAAGAGTATTAAATCGAAACCCGCAATGGTTCAAGTCAAGGCCCCCCTTTCCAAGGTATATTTTATTTTTCATAAACTAATGTCGAGTTTTTTAAAGATTATTATTAATGGCTTTCACAGTACAGCAATTTTACACACTTGTTGCTGAATAACAATAGCAGTCCATAATCTTTGAATCTATAATGCAGTCCTTGATTGTATTTTGTTTACTTGTTAGTTCAAATGGTTAACGTTTTTTCTTAAGTTTTAACTGTTTGCTTCTGCAGCCAGGAAAGGTGGATTCCCCAACGTCTACTGCAAATGTGGTGCGACCTGAAGGTGTCAAGTATGTTTTATTTACTCCTATCTTATGCTACCAAGCTCTTTCTCCATTTGACTCTGTCTCATTGAAACTGTTGGCTCCCTAGTGTATCGTTTGTTCCTTTTATAGTTGAATCGTAAGGGGTGTTTGAATGTGCACTTTTAGAACTGAGCATGTAATATTGAATAATCATAATCACATAATTAGTGGTAATAAAACGGCCTGTAGGAGATGCTTATATTGATGTGCTTTATTTAAAAAAGTGGTTTAAATGTTTGTCAAATTTTGTTCGTTGAAGGAAGAACGTTTTCATATATAATCATTTTTTGCCGCAGAGCCAGATGCTCAGTCAACCTTTGAATAATCAGATAATCATAATAAGATTCTGCATCAGAATCAATCTTCTAAACACTAGAAACTGATTATTACGACTTCAAATGACAATAATCAGTTTGAAAACGCACATCCAAACACCCTCTTAGTTGTGATACTACTTCTATATAATCATCACTTTGTCCTCGTCCACTAATTGGATAGTGTTTTTTTTCAAGATTTGTGATGTTATCTTCATAATACAGGGAGAAAACTAAAGTGAAATCGACAAAAGCAGTTCATGGAAGTACAACTGATGGAAGAGCACATTCTTCCGAGTATCCTATCTGTCTTAGCTCCAGTAGCGTTTATATCAGTATCAGTTTTTTTGCTTACTCTTAACTTTTCTGATGCATTTGGCATTTGAGGTCAAATCGATTTTCTGATTTCTGATTAATACGAGTTTGTTGCCAATGTATCACAATCTGCAGGATTCAATATAGCAATCAAAATTATCCCGCAAACTTATATTTTATTATTGATATATTTAAAGTTGGCTCTTTTCGGATTTATTATGTTCTGAATTTACCCTTTGATCTTACTGGTTGTTTCTGAAAAAGACATATAGTCGTATCAATTTCGAAATTGAAATCAGGTTGTTTGACATTCAAAGTCAAAGTAGGACATTATTAATCTCCGTTTGTCCTTGATAACTTGAATAGAAGTTCCACAACAGGAGATGAGAAGCCGCAAAGACTGGGCACACTGCCTGCGTATAGTTTTAGTTTTAGGTGTAATGAAAGAGCTGAAAAACGGAAAGAGGTTGGAAATGTTGACTTTGTGTGTCAAATAAGCATGTTTCGCTTTCAGAAACTTGAAATGTTTTATTTTTTGGCAGTTCTATTCTAAACTGGAGGAGAAGATCCATGCAAAAGAAGAAGAAAAAAGTACATTGCAAGCGAAATCCAAGGTAAAGTTAATTTATGGCTACCATTAAAAAGTCATATAGCTCATAGTGGTTGGCTATAAATCCAAGTTATGTAGTTGACATCTTTTTTGGTTGTGCTAGGAACATCAAGAGGCTGAAATTAAGATGTTACGGAAGAGCCTTATGTTCAAAGCAACACCTATGCCGACTTTTTATCGTGAAACTCCTCCTAAGACAGAGTTAAAGAAGGTAAGTTTGGTACAACTCGCTAATTAGTAATCTCTATCTATCGTTAGTTGTCATACTTTGACTTTAAATGTCAAACAAACTATTTCAAGTTTCATAAATGATATTGATTGATTTTTGGAGAAGAATCATTAACTACATGAAAAAGTACTGGGATAAATAGTACAAGAAGTGAGTTCAAAAGGTAAACATTGTAATAGAGGGACAAACATATGTTTAATAATTGGCTAAGCGGTGTTTAGATGTGCGTTTTGAAAGTTATCAAGTGATTTTGAATTTTCAGAATAAGATAATCAGCTGTTATAAATCAGGCTGTAAAAGATAATGTTGAGATGTGTTTATGCTGTATTAAGCTATAATATTCCAACAATGAACTGTTCGAGTGTTTCGAAAATATAATTAGAAATATACACCTAATATGACCAAAAAGGACATTCTGGGAAAATAGAGAACTCTTCTGAGATGGGAGAGTAAAAGTCTCAGAACAGAGAGTAACAGAAAGGGGGTTGCTAGGTAATTTTATTTTACCATTAGATAATCAGTTTTGTTGCATTAAGCATACAAGTTATGTTATGAAAGTTTTAAATGGGATGGGAACAAATGTATGTGTCAGCTTAGCTTATGCAATGAAATTATTAAATGGGTGAATGACCTATGGTAGTATGGTATACTCTTCCTTTTGGTTTAACACAAATGGTTCTTAACTTCTTATTGATGTAGATACCGACAACACGAGCCAAGTCACCAAAACTTGGACGGAAAAAAGATTCACCGGCGGAAGAAATGGAAGCAAATAATGGTAATGCTTTTCGACCTGCTGCACGATTAAGTTTGGATGCAAAGAAGTCACTAACAAACAAGCCTGTTGCTAAAAGTCTCACATCTGTTCCTATAAAGAAACCGATAAGGAAATCTCTTCCTAGGCTACCTTCTGAAAAGACCAAACTGCCCTCTGACTCCAAAGATAGAAAAGATGTCGTTTCCAATGAAGTTACCATATCATCCGATGAAACAAACAGCCTGCAGGCAGATGCACTTGCTGTTGAGGAAAAACCCAATTGAAATGATGAGAATGTGTATTTCAATGAGTTGTTGTCGGTTCCAATTTCGCCCTTTAGAAGTATATAAACGGGGGTATTGTTTGAAAACTGGAGGTGGGAAGACTCTTTTATTGCAAGTTATAAAGGGAGATTTGTTTAAATCTTGTGGCATTGTTGTTGATAGTCAGCTTGCAAATTCAGGTAAGTGTTTTTGTCGTGGTGTTTCGAGAATGGTGGTGTGACGATCATTTTGGCCTTATTTGAGCATTTGATGCGTAGTTTCTTCTTTGAAAAATTGATTCCGGAACTGTAATCGAATGTGCTTTAGTTTACTAATTATCAAGAAACTTGTGGGAAGTCTATTTCAGATCTTAATTTTACAAACACTTGGGATAGTGTTGGTTGTCTGTCAAGACTCTTTGTCCCCTTGAACTGAGATTGTTAAATTTACTGTCATTTAAGACTTAACCTGTATTATATATTTATCAAATCTTTGTGCGCATTAACCACCCTTAACTAGTTTAACCGTTGAATGATTTTTGTTTATCCTTTAGACCCTTGATGCCACTGTGAATCTTCTTTGGGCTCTGCAAGCTTTTAAAAATTTTGCACAGTACATCCATTGATTCGCAAAGTACAACTGTTGATTGAGGTTGTTAGTTTTCTGTTATTAGGTTTTCAGGCTTGATTTGTATTATGTACTATACACCCTTTGATGCATTTTGAATGTGTGAGCTGTAGTTACAACTCTTGTTCAACTTTGGCATAAAGTACAAGTATTGATGATGTAAATTGTTAATTTCTAGTTCCTATGGCTTGAAGTTCATTTGTATTATGCTTCACAGTTCACACCCTTGATTCCATATTTGAATCCCTTGGCCGCATTTACCACACCTGTTTAAGTAAAGCCTTCAAAGAAAAGAAAAAAAATACAGTAATTGTTTTTGGCATGAAAAAAGATTTAGTAAAACCAAAATCTGCAGCATAGTTGAAGATGAGAATACATAGGAACTCAATTAAGAATTTAAGATCATGTTTCAATATGTGTGTGTCTTGCACTATTGCTTAACGATGTGATCAAATATTAACACAAGAAAATCCAAAAGACGAAGGATGTTGCCTTACAATCCGAGCAAAACAGCCAAAATAGAGGATGAATGGATGCAGCCATGCAGGTATGTGTTTGTTGAAGCCATATTCAGTCATTAGTCATTAGTGTGCAAAAATAAAGTTGTTTATGATAATAAAAGAAACAAACTCTTATAACTTTATTTTCATCCAATCATGTTATACATAAAAGTTCTTATTCTTATTAACGAATAAAATGGTAGAAGTTAACAGTAAGTGATGGTACCTAATAAAATCGGTTGTGGTTATAAGACTTTATCTACAAAAGAGAAATGTACCGAAGTAAATATAATTGGGAGAGTTTTGAAAGTTCACAAAAGATTTGCCACCTACAATTTATGAAAATTCGTCCCTTTCTAGGTGTGTCGTTGCATTGTAATTGGACATAGCATAGCAAACTCTTTCATGGATAACAAAAAATTCACAATCAAATGTTGTTAAAATACAAACAACAATAAATAGCTATATTTAAAAAAAATGATAATTAATATGTAATAAGTTGTACAACGCTTCGATAAGAAAATGGAACGTGTCCGTATAAATTTGTAGTTGGTAATTAACTCAGTGAAGAATAATACCAGATTTCACATCAGAAAGTCGACCCAAAAACCAGTGATTTCGTACCCCTCCGTGTTTCTCAAATAACTGGTCAAAGGCTATATCCGAAATTCCAAAAACGATGAACATCGTGCTTACAATATCAAGTCAATCATAATCGTGAAATGAATAAATACCTAAAGTACAATACATACATAATAAATAAATAAAACATTTTAAAAAGAATATTGTTCGGGAAGAAATAAAAAGTTACACAAAAACTATTAACCATCATCTATTTTTCTTTATTTGCAATCAACAAAGCTAGCAAGAACATCTATCTAACAATCACAAATATGTCAGTTTTCTTCCATGCACACCAAAAAAAAAACTGTATTTATAATGGGTTGTCGATAGGATGATGGAGAAAATGTTTGAGTTTCAATGAAGATCAAGTTAAACTGATTAATTGCAGTGAAATCCAAATATTGAGGAAAGTGGTACAAAATGTTATGACTGTTATGGTTATAAAAAGAAGAAGAAAACTTAAATAATACGGAGTATTAACGTTTTTCTGACAATTTGAATGTTTGAACGGGACAATTACATATATACTCAACTTAAACTAGACACATTTCCCAAAATCAGGTTTCAAGAGTATTGCATCTTATGCGTTAAATATTTGTACATTGTGAAAAATGAAAATATCTAATTATTCAACCTAAGTTGGTTATAAATGTAATTATCCCCCGATTTTTAATGTATATATAAGTTGTAGCTTTTCATATTTTATTATTAAAGTTTAATAATAACCGAACATGAAAACCGGTTGGAAACCATCTTCTTTTGGCGGGAAAACGCGGCATAATATTTTTCCACATAAGAGTCTAATCATCCATTTTTATTTTTTGGGATGGATGGATGGATAGATAGTTAAACTTCAACAGCTACAATCTCGTCCATGAGTTTATTCTAATTTGTAACTATACACATCCAAATCAATGGCCTGAAAAAGAAGTTGACAAAAACAAGAAAAGTAAAACAGTATTAATACAAACAACACATTAATTTCATTCATAACATAATACACACATACAACACAAACTGAGGCAGATATTGATTCCCATTACACATATCAAACAGGTTACAAAAAAAGTGAAGCCTTGGAAAAATGAAAAACAACCATCAGTTGGGTTGTCATGGCCAAAGCCCACAAAAAAAAAGACACCATGGCCTTGCATTGAAACCCGTTTGAACCCCAGATCATAACAAACTAGTTTCAAGGAATCAAATATACCCGACCCAACAAGAACACTAGGATGACATGAAAACGAATCATACAAGTGAAAACACAAACATATAAAAGCTTCGCAAGAAGCTAAAACACGACTAGGACCACTGCAAAAGATGTCTCCAAGAACCATAACAAGGTATCAGGATTCTCGAGGAATATGGCTGAAGAATACAAGACCTTTGTAAAAGGCCAAAAAATTCTCGCAGCAGTTAATTGTTTAACAATCAACTGCAAAAAAAGAAGTACCAGCCAAACCCCTTGGAAAAACAAGAACCAACAGCTGAATCTCAAAGAAACCCCCTGTCACTGGACCTACGAAAAACTCGATTTAATAATAAAACATAACAGTTCTTTTCTTTTCTTTTCTTTTCTTTTTGTTGTCATTTTAGGATAGGATATCACAGTTCCAGAGATGGTCAACTATAAGAGCAACTGAAGAATTACTGATTCCATGACAGTGTTGGATATTCAAACCGACAAGTGACTCGCCTAGCTTCCTCAAGAACGGTAAGCTTTTGTCAGATAAAAGATGGCAACTTGAGATTGAAAGAATCTGAAGATTCAATTGTACTGCACAAGCCAATGCTGAAACACCGGAATCAGTGATTCTGCATTCAGAAACATCAAGTTCAGTCAGCAATAAGCAGTTGGATGCAATTGCAACCATGCTTGCATCAGTGACGGATCTGCACCCGTCAAGATTAAGAACCTCAAGTGTCCCGCCATGCATCTTTGACATTTCAAAAATCACATTATCAGTCAAACTGATGCATCCGCTAAGGTTGACCTTAACTAGACCGGCTTCACAGCACTCGATGAGTGGAGTAAACCCATTGTCGGTAATTTCATGGAGACCAGTAAATTCGACGTGCTGAAGTTGCGGGCAAAGCTGACCAAATAACATCAAACTATTGTTCCCGAACCCAGGGCAATTACGAACAGATAAAGTTGCTAGGGAATTGCAGCTAGGGGATGGGATCCCGAATCCAAAAGTCAAATCTTTAATCCCGAGACAGTTCTCCAGGGTGAGACTTTTCAATTTGTTGTCAACCTTTACGAGCATACTAAAGATACCACATTGTGTGACCCGGTGGCATTCTTCTAGAAGTAGGCTTTCAAGTGAAAGTGCAGATTTAGCAAATGACACTAATCCGTTATCAGACAAGTACGCACATTTACGAAGGGAAAACTGTGTCAGATTCGGGCAGCCTTTGCCAACTGCTCCGAGCCCGAGATCAGTGAGCCCAAAACACGAGGAAACTGATAACGATCTCAACTTCTGTAACCCTTGACCGTTGCCCATAACCCAGAACCCCTTCTCAGTTACCTTACAAAGACCAGTAAGAGCTAAGTCAATAATTGCAATCCCATAGTGCCCAATAACAGCAAGTGACACGTCAGTGACGTTTAACGCCTGTAGGTTTAATTTCTTCAACGAATAGCTTGATGATGACAATAAACTTGCCATTCCTTGATCTCCAACTAAGGTGCAGGTCTTGATAGAAATTGACTTCAAGTTATGACAGGTTTGACCAATTGCTTGAAGGCTTTCATTGCCAATATTTGAGCAAGAATCTATTAAAAGCTCAGTGAGATTAGGGCAGCCCTTTGCAATGGCTATTAAAGATTTGTTGGAGATCGATGGGATTCGAACAAGATCAAGCTTTTCCAACTGATGACATTCGTTAGCGATTTCAATAAGACCTTCATCTGAAACTGAAGATAAATTCCATAACGAAAGATTCGTAAGAGAAGGACAACCACGAGCAATAGCTTTGAGTCCAAAGTCCGTGACCCCATGAGCAACATTATTTCCACGAATAGAAAGTTTCCCAAGTCCTCCACGACCACCTGTTCCAACCGCAATGGCTGCAAGTCTGACATCCGTAGCTTTCTTTCCTTCTAGAGATCTTGAGAGGTCACCATCAATATTCTCAACTGACTTTCGCTCGGAAGATTGAGTAATTTCATCCCTGTGAATAGTGCTTAAAAGCATAAGCCAGTGCTTTGAAACAGAAGCACAACAACTCCTTTCTTGGTTTCCATCAAGGCGTCTAAAGATCTCAAACAAACATTCATCAGGAAGCACTTCGATAGTAGCTTTTTGTTTCTTATAAAGATCCCCACTGAACACAAATGGAGCACTGATTCTTGATCTCTTGCAAGGTAAAGAATATACCTCCACATGATGTCCAACAGATGAAAAAATACCCGAATCCATCGGGTTTGCATACATTGATTTCCCAATACTAAATTCACCCTCCCCTGTTAAGCAATTACATAAAAAATCAGAATATTTTCATTTTACAAAAAGTACAATAATTCCATCCATCTCATCATTTGGGCATCTTAACACTATATCTAACTATGCAGCTAATTAATACAAACTTTTACAGGCAAAAATTATATATTACTGTAAATTATTTATTTTTTAGTTTTAAGTTACAATGTGTATTACAATAATTATAATCGAAGTTTCTTTAAATATTAACATTTGCATTTAATATACATTAATTTAATATGATAATTACCCTTTTTATGAATATATTAATTACAAATTCTGATATTTAAGAAAATTACGGGTTAATTAAATGCACATTAACTTATGGCACGGCACACGTTAGCAAAACCCTAATTTTATAAGATAGATTTAAAACGATTTCAATCACATGAACTAATTAACCTCAAAAACCATAATTCCGTACAATAATTCAAAAACATACATGATTACAGCAATACAATTATATATATGAACAAATTAACTAAAATAGCACTATAGCAGTTTAGAATTAAAATTAACAGTAGATATAGATCATTACCACAGTAACTGACGAATTTCTGCATGATGAAACTCGAAATAAAACCCTAGTAAATCGGAACCGTAGAAACCCTCGGTCGAGAGCAAAAAAGGGCAAAATTACTAACAAAAAGTAGTATACAAACAACAGTAAGGTAATTAATTGATGTTGCATGAGAATTGATGAGAGATCATAAGAAATTGAGGAAACCCTAAAATTGAATTTAGGGCAAAAAGGAGAGGAATTTGAGGGAGGATTGAAGAACGCATGTGTTATTGTTGGAGGTAGGCCAGTTAGTGGCTTTTTATATGCAACGAACCAAGTATTTTACAAATGTAATTGTATCCGCTCGTTTGCTAATTTATATGAGTTAATCTATAGTTTTAGTATAGTTTTACTAATGCTACCGTACTTTTCATAAGAGTATGTTATTAAAATCATGCACGTAGATAAATTAAACGATATATATCAAATAATACATTTAATTCTTTGTCATAATGGATTCTACACGAAATAATAAGCAATTAGAGAACACATTTATCTCATATGTAATAAGATCTAAAAATTGGTGGAGAAACAAAAAGTCATGCTCAATTGCAAATCTTATTTACTAAAATCTTCCAAAGTAATAAGTAAAATAATATGGAGTATAATTTACACATCATATTTAATGAACTGTTACAATATATAACAACATTAAAAGACATACCGCTTGTATTGGTTAAAACATCATTCAAAAATAGTTAGTAGACAACAACAAAAATATTATTGTAATCGATTTTAATATGAAAGTTTACCACTGAAAACTAAAGTTTCAAATTAGATAATGATTTAGTAATTGGATATGAATATTAACATGTATTAGATTGTTATCATAAAAGAAAATTAACACCCCAAAATTTGAGGTAATATTATAATATATATATAAATGCTCTATTTTATAACTTGTTGTATAAATTTACGTATACTACACATAGTTGCGAAGTATTATAATTTACCTAAATAATAAGTCGGGAGTAACCAATTAAATGATGTACTTTAAATTATATGAGACTCGAGAGACTAGGAGTGTAAATACCAATTTAAAATATAAACTAACCTAAATAAAAACAATATACACACACATGTATGTACATATGAGAATTTGGAGACAGAAACTTCTAGAGAGAGGGAGAGAACGCGGGAGAGAAAGAGAGTTCATAAATCAGCCTCTAATCAACAAATTAAACACAAAGGAAGTTGAATTCAAATGTGATTGTTCATCCCTAACCTAAGGTAAACACTTATTCTTGATTAATTTGACCTAGAAACTTAAAGAATGGATGAGTTTGGGTGGGAATGATGAATTGAATGAGATAAAAGGTGGGTTATGTTAAATTGATGCTAGTTGAGTATAGAAATCGTTGTTAATTATTAATCAAACCTAGGTTAAAGTTAGAATTAATCCATTATTCATATGTAATTAAGTGGGGTTTTGTTGAATTATTGCAAATTGAGGATAGATCACCCTATTGTTGATCTAAATGAGTTCAATTGATATTACTAATGATGTTTAAAGTAGTGGAAAGAGTAGTTAAACCATAAATTGAATTATGTTTAAATTAGTAATTGTATTCGGTTTGACTTTAATAGTCAAACTGATCATACAAAGTTAAGAATGGTAAATGAAGTAAGAAAAGTGGAAAATGGTGTTATATGATACTTACTATTTTGGTTGCAATATGTGTGGTAACTATATTGCAATTTCGGGTCATTGGGTAAATTGGACGAAAAGTTAAAATAGAGTATTTTTGGCAAACTTTGAAGGACTGTAAATTTGTGTGTAAAATGTTTTAGAAAAATCTGAAAATAGAGAATGAAAGTATGGTCGAAGGTCTTTAATTCGATATAAGGTTTGCTGAAAATAGACATGACTTGGTAGTCCAAAAATGGGTTGCAAATCAGTCCCTTGAAGTTGTTTGCTGAGATTTCAGCATCAGACTTTTTGCTGTTTTCAAAGGATTATAACTAGGCACATATTATGTTTTATAAAAAGATGAAAGTTGTACATTAGAGTGTGTAGAACACCTTCGTAATGGTATAAAGTATGTTTATTTTGGAAAAGTTTAGAGAGTCCAAAAGTGGTGTCCAAAACAGCTAGTTAGAGTTGTACTAAAATGCTTAAATTTGGAGATAAAAGAGTAAGCGAGATCATGAGTAATCTTATATTGTGAATTTTTATGTGATGTGTGATGATTGTTTAGGTGCAAAAAGGAAGTGGCGATTTCATATCTCATGCTTTCGGGTAGTCGAGGTGAAGGTGAGTGATATGGAGGTTATTTGGGTAATGGTTGTGTATTTTCGGATTGCATACGTGCAAGAGGTTTACATGACCGAGTGGAATTGTTTGTTTCATGTTTATTCTTGATTACTATTGTTGATTTGGCATTGTAGAGATTAGCTAATTTATGTTAGCCTCAGTTGTTGCGATTTATCGTTAGTTGTTGCAATTGTAACACTTTATGCTGGTTGTTGCACTTGTGCTTGTTGTTGCATTTGTTGCACCTTGTGTTGTTGACAGTTGACAATTGACAACGGATCCGCTTAGTGGTGATAATCTCTACAATTGCCCAGTGGTTAATTGCTTAGTTGTTACTTTCGCAATTGTTGTGGTTCAGTTGTTGCTTGCTACTTGTTGTTGTGTATTACTCATTTAATTGCCCGTATACTCACTAAGTGTAAAGCTTACCCATTTAGTTGTTTAATATTGTAGGTGCAAGTGGGTCAAGTGCTAAGGGTAAACCTAGAGATGACAAAGGGTTATGAAGGATGAACGTGGATTTCACTTGCAAAGAGGTTTGACAAGTGTACTTTTAAATTGCCGAGTTGCTATTAGCTTGTTATAAATCGCCCAAGTTGTTGTTTAGATTTAAAGTTTAAAGTGTCAAAATGGGTCATTTTGGTGAAATGGTCGAAATGATAGTTTGGATGATTTTGTCACATGTATTATGATTAAAGGTATAAGTTCAAATTCTGGAAAGTGTTAAATTAAATGAATGGGAGTTGTTGCAAGAATGGTTGCAATAAGTGTCAAAATGGTCATATTTCAATTTAAGGTCCAAACCGTCGTTTGTTGTGAAATTGAAAAAGTGTAAATTGAAAAGGTGTTTATTATGTTGATTCAAAGCAATCCGCAGATTTTGGTAACATGAAAATTAACGAATTGAAATTTAGACCAAATGCCGTTTTGGTAAAAAGTTGCAAAACTGCATATGAAGAACTACCTAACGGGTACTGTTGGTACCCTGTGGGTACTACTGCTACCCGGTATGTTACCCGGCGGGTATAAAGAGTGATTTGATCAGAATGTTGGGCAAGAAATACTACCCAGCAGGTACCCAATCTACCCGGCGGATACCCTGCCATTTTCAGAAAAATATTATTCTAAGTCCAAATTAAATCGCTGAAGCTAGGTATTGATTTAATATACTTATGTATGAGTCATGGGACATCAGTAGGAGTATTTTTTTAAAAAAAAAAACCCGGGCGTTTCAGAAAATATATGTGAAATTGATTCATGTTCATCATCTAATTCCTTAAAACTATTTTCTAACTTTATATTTTCCATAACAATCATCATGTGCCAAATAGATACAACAATACATGTGACTTATGTATTTATTGCATTCCATGGTGAGATGGTAACGAATAAAGCGTTATATATAAATTTACATCTACATCTACATTAATAATATATAATGATGATATGACATGTTGATAGAGAAGAACTATTCATAAATTATTGACATGTAGGATTGAAGCTAACTTGATAACCTAATAAAATGACACATAAGTTAGGGGGATTGTCTATTAGTATATAGGTAAGATTTCATATTACTTTCTGGTGTTTGATTTTGATTTATTTTTCGTGTTTGTCATTTTTATTTTTATTTTTAAAAGTCAGACTAACAATTATATTGTTTTGTTAAACTTTAAGGTTGGGAAAAAGATTTTCAAGATGTTTTTTAAGATCAGAAATGGGTAAAAGTTTATATCGTAATCCGACTTTTAATTACCACATTGCATTAATCTATCATATAATAATTATCACCGCACTAACATAATTTTTTTTTGACAAATAGTTGTTAAAATTGAGTTTTTGCTCAATAGGTATTTTATAAATTTGCATATGTGGCTTTTTACTTAAACAACTATAGGTTTTCTTTTAACAAAACTACTAATTAACAGTAGAGTATCGTTTCAGAGAAAAATGATTAAAATGTCACGAAAGTCAGGTGCATCATAGTTAAAAGTCAGGTGCATCATGGTTAAAAATCAAGTGTATTACAATAATATATTTTCAGGCCGTCAGAATCTGACAATGACGGCGACAACCGAAATTCGACGCCGCCAGGTGTGGCGGTGGCTGGTGGTCAGCCAACATCGTAATATGTCAGGTGCATCATAGTTATAAGTCGAGTGCATCATATGTTAGACATATATTATTAAAGTAACGAGACATAGCGAGAATATTCATGAGGATCGTCATTTGTAACAAATATATCAGGGGAAAAGAATATTCCATAATAACAATTGTTTAATCATCATGAAGAAAGTCTTTGTGAAGTCTTGGATCTAATCTCCAAAGTTCAACCTGTAAAGCTATCACATTTTATTGTTTAACCTGGCCATTCAAAGAACAATTATATTTGGTGCACCTTCCTCATGGTTTTCTTTTTAAGTTATTAATCACAATTTGCTAAAGAATATTCATGCAACTAACTGGATTTTAATAGTAGATCGAGTAAATTATAAAAATGGTCCCACATTATATTCTATAGTTTCAGTCCCTTCATAGGTTGTAGGCATGTTCGGTCCTTAAAAACTTATTTTGTTACATGATTCTTTAATTACGATACTATTGTATTTCGTATATGTTACACATAAATCGATAGTGATAGATTTGCTACGGATTTGACCGTCACAAAACGTCCTTCATGTCATAGTGAATTGACGTATCTTAAACTGACAAGTTTCTTTTAATTAATGAATAATATAAATGAAACAAAGGAAGTACTCCCTCCGTCCCAATACGAAATACTATAGTATCATAAATGCATCCATCCATGTATACGTACATAAGGGATCTAGTAATAATTATGTGTCATTGTGTCATCCAAATTATTAATTTATTATTTATTATTTATTATTAACTATTATTATAAAACTGATATAAGTAAAGTATCCAACACATTATGGGCTTTTTAATTGGAACATGCCCTCATGGTTTATAATTGAGTATCCAACACATTCCACCTCATGCTTCTTGCAAGTTGCAACCATTTTGGATTAATTTCTTGATTGTGTGAATTGTATCCGATCAATCTTATAAAACTGATCAGGTGGTACATAGATTTTAATATGGTGTAGTTGCAAATTGCGAAAAAGTAAATCAAAAATAGTGTAGCTGTATACATGCTTGCAGATCCAAAACAATACAGTATTATTTTGAAATGTTTTTTTATTATGAAAAATAGATCTACAGTTACATGTACAACATAAAAATTTGCCGGGTTCTAACCCCTTTAGCCGACATGTACAGTATAATGCTAGCCATTTTGTGAAGAAATAATGGTATTTTGATGCAAGCTTACGTTCTTCAATAAATTGCCATTATGTTAGAGCATCTGCAATGCTCCACGGTGTCAAGGTTTAATAGGAAAAAGTTGAAGCTGAATTGTAGAAGTCCACCTATTAATACGTAGAATGTACTGTGCTTATCTGTTACCACCCATTTTAAAACGCAAATGGTGGGCCACATTCTCTTCTTTTACATTTTGTACCCTTAAAATATTAGTCACATCACTTTCTTTTTAATACTCAAATACTAAAAAAATGGGTATAAACACAAGAATTTACTTTCTGTACAAACAAAGTGTTCTCACATTATTTTTTATAATTTAGAAAATTTGGTATTCTAATACTACGTAGAATGTATGATTAAAGAATTGGAGGATTTATTATTTTAAAAGTTTGGTTTACATAATACTCAAATGTTCATAATAATATATTCATTTTATTCAAATTTTGTTTTTACTATATAATCATTTTATATAATACTTGAATGTTAATAAAATAAGAAATTGATATTTGATATAATATACTCGTATAAATTAGTAATAAGAAATTAAAGACGGTATGATGAGTAGGCAGTCTAATACATTGGTAGCATTCTATGCACCGTAGAGATTTTAGATAAAAATATAAAATGATAATGTGTCAGTGATGTGACAATACATTAAACTCTACATTATGATCTAAAGTTCGTCACTACAACATTATCTCCGAAAACATGCACTATTAGAGTCATTAAACCTTTTCTTTTTTAATTAAATACCCCTAAATCATTTTTTATGTTCAAAATGAAACTTTTTAACTTTTTTTTTTGGAATAATAGTACAAGTATCTGATGTGGGATTTATTATCATTTAATCTAAGACTCCTCCCAACAGTGACAGAAACTGACAGAAACCGACGGGCCACGTCAGCGCCACGTCAGTTTTTTTCAAAACTGACTGAAATTGACGGACCTCTGCCATCAGTGGCACCGTCACTTTAATTTTTAGGTCCCACATTTACCAATTTACCTTTATTTATATACACACGCGAAAAAAGAAAAAAAAAACGAACGAGCGTCGGTTAAGCGACGGCCCAAACCGACGGACCGAACCGACGGGCTCGTGCCATCGATGTCGGTTCCGTCGGTTGGAACCGACGGACATCCGACTATAGCGTTGGGAGCAACCTAATACTCCGTAATAAATAAATAATACATAGAAGTTATTAATAAGTTAAATAGTTACACCTTGTTGCTTGTGGCCGACTAACTCACCGTTGCTCGTAGCTGCCTTCGCTAGTCTCTGTATCATCTTCGATCTCCAAAATCAAATCTATCCATACGAGTATTGCATGTAGTTTTTCTGATGTTCGAGTTCAATACGATTTGCATATGTGATTGGACTGAAATGTAGGCGCGTTTTTGATTGCATGTTTGCTTTGTGACTTTGTGTACATCAGACTACATTTGTGGGCTTACTTTATGGTTTGTTTAATGTTGGCTGGCGGGATCAGTGGTTAACGATGGTCAACGTTGGCCAAGGATTTAGGGTCGACAAAAATACTAGTCAAACTGATAGTGTACCCCTCACTTTGGACTTTCACATGGCTTGTGACATGAGTTTTTCTTATTGGGCTCACATTTTCCCCATATATAAAGGGGTAAACCCTAAATGGGAAAAGATTCTTACGCAAAATATCGCACACAGAATATCACACAATATGGGATTGAGCCTCCATCCTATCCTCACCCCAAAACCAAGATGGGTCCTCTCGATCACTCTTTACCACCCTCGATGAGAACAATCTCGATACGGATTACAATATTTATGTAGATTAAAAAAGTGATTCCCCTCCCTCCGCACTCAAGTTGAAATGTGCTTGATTAATTGGCTTTATCCGTGGGACTCGAAGCCACGACCACTTCCGGGCATTGCTCAAACCATCCAAACGCTCCAACTGCCAAACCGGTATCACGCTAATATCTACGAAAAAGAAATTATCTCTCTAGCTGTGAAGAGATGACTCCAGCTTCCCCACAAAATCTGTCTTCTTGTCAAAAGTATACCAACCGATCTTCAAAGACGACATCCTAAAGCTAGCCTTAAAAACCTCCAAGGAAGGTTCTATGTTCCCTGCTCGAAAGATCATCTCAAAAATAGTAACTTTTTGGATGACATAGGGGTGAAGCTGCGGAAACCCTATCATGTTGTGTTTAAGGACGGATATAAAGAAAGGAGTGGGGAAAGACGAAGATTCCCTATTTCGATTGCCTTAGAATATACCGCCACTTTCCCATCTGGTGGCGTACATGCATGATCACTGTGAGATGCGGCCACTAGATTATAACGTCGACGACAAGGGTGTCTAACTTGTAAAGCAACTAGCATTTCGACCGCGAACTTGCTTCGTTCATTGGCCACGTTGGCTAGCGGCCTCTTTTCTTTACGAGGACGAGGACGAGAACGAGTCGCGGGCGTTTCATTGTAGAGTTCCCAAACCTTGTGGTCATTTCACAAGGTATCATGCTCAAGAAGCAGAGTTGAGACGTAAGATATGATATGCATACCTTCCGACAAACTCTGACAATAGTATGTAAAATATTCATCCAGGTGATATTTGCATGACCTTTTCACTAAGCTTGCCTCCTCTATAATTGGTCCATGTAAGCACAATCCCAATAGCCTGCACCAACCTTATTCCCCAAAAAATATCCTTCTAGACCCTCTAGAAGGTAGGGTTTTCATATTAATACTAGAGCAATGCCTCCTTTGGCATGCAACACCTCATACACTTAAAAAATATTTTCAACATATTTCTCTAAAAATTAAGCCTATTGCCACCCTCGATTGAGTCTAATCTCGAACCGGATTTACACATTTATTGTAGTGTAATAGCTTAATCACCTATAAATCTCATCCTAATTGAACTCATGATGAAATACTCTTGATTAAATAATGGTCAACAATGGTGATAACTGATCAACCTTGGATTGTAATGACATGTATGCCCCCATATTCAAAGACAGATTTCATCAACTATATACACCAGTGAAATTCATAATTAGCTATGTCACATTGAGTCCAACAACTTATATATAAGAAAAAAGATACAAATTGTATAAACCCAAATTGATTTAATATATACCATTAAAAGAGCAAATACACTTTGTTATAACTATAACACATTAAACATACTGTACAAAACAAACAAGTGATGAACCATAGATATGAAACCTATCATTCTCTAATTCAATCATTTCAAAGATGTCATCCCAATGATAATAAGTTAAAAAGGACAACACAGAACTTCTACATATTCCAGTTAACCATCCATTAAGAAAACCACACCGAAAGAGAAACCAAAAACTGAGTTTATTTGTATAGTTAACCACATGATGTCAACTCCTGTGCGGTTTGTTGGTTTCACAGTTTTGCTTTTTCTTAGACACGAACTTGTGGTTTGGGTCATCTGTCAGACACGATCCGCCCATAAAAAATGAGCCCAAACTCATATCCGGTTAGGGTACGGTCGGTCATCACGGATAACCATAGAGCAACTTGCAATTGTAGAGAATCAACCCTCATGAGAGCTAAATGAAACCATTTTTTCGAACAAACCTCATGCATTATAATTAAGAAACCTCCAAGTGATTTTTCAGTTGGAAGTATAGACTATAATTTCGAGTACTCAACCAAAAAAGCCAACACATTTGTTCTACTACATTTTTAGGTGGATTTTTATGCTCACCCTTAAAGCATTAATATAAGAACAGGTTAAGTTTTAACTATGCCCCAATCCAAACATACATAATTTAACATTCCATGATCATATGAACATAAGGAAAGCAGCAGATCTTACGTATTGCAGCAACTCAATCATACAATCCCTCTTGCTCCCAGATATCAACAAGAAAGTTTACCATTTCCTGAAAGAATAACGATTGTGGCAATTATCAAGGTGTTTTCGGAAAAGGTTGTATCTGGTGCAATATCGAACTTGAGAAGTAAGACACTAAAGTCAAAATGTTGCAATTGTTCGATGGAAAAGGAAAATGAGAGACTTACAGGTAGGGGGATGGGCCGGGTAAAAGGCTTGTTCGACCCGAGCAAGTTATCATACGTTGCATTCCAACTACACAAAAAATACAGTCAGATGCTTCACTTTAAATGATAGTAGAATACTATACATGTAATTCACAACTCATAAACACAGATTAATTTCCATGAGAAAACAAAGGTCAATCCCATTGACTGTTCTATAACTTTGGTGTTTAGGCAGTTAGTACAGTTGCAACTTTTTCCAAGGTATGAAGCTAAAATAGTCCTAAGGAAGAAAAAGTGAATTATTGAAGATTAACATCTATAACAATTATCAAATTCAGAATCAAAGGTTTTTTAAGAGTTATGGTCACCATTTACAAACCAGTATTCCAGAATTTTCCAATATCAACCTCCTTTCTATTTGTCATATCCATCAATGCAGGACCATTTTATATACAGACAAGAAAGAAAATCTATCCAGGTGGCCAAATGTCAATAATTTTAACTGATCAAAAGGTCCTAGATTCTACTTTAACATTACTAGAACTAGTCCTTTTTGCTAAGAACCAAGGGTCACAAGGTTCTCTATTTTAGATACCAGGTAGCCAAATGTCAATAAGTTATAGTGATCAAATGGTCCTTGATTCTACTTTAACATTACTAGAACTAGTCATTATTGCTAAGAACTAAGAGTCACGAGGTGCTTTATTGTTTTAGATATCAGTAACACATGTTCATAACCTGTGAATGACATAGTAATTCAATGATCATTTTGTCCTCATAAGATGCATAACTTGGGATTGCAAAAAGGAAAAGATGACATTATTTAAAGGATCCCAAAATGGTAACTAGAGTAGCAACTTTTCTAATGATAATGTGATAAAGAAAGCGGTTTTAGAATCAAATACGTTCCACCAAAGGGCCTATGGCCTAGCGGTATGTGAGGAGTCCATCAACCAAGAGGTTGTGGGTTCAAGCCTCGTGGGAGGCATGTATATATATATATATATATATATATATATATATATATATATATATATATATATATATATATATATATATATATATATATGCGATGTACATATATTATGTGGGGTAGGTTAGTTGTAGGATTGCCTTTCTAAAAAAAAAATTAAATACGTTCCTTATCGTAAAATTCTATTCTGCGAAAATCCTACATGAAGGCACATACTATCAAGAACAAGCAATGTTCTACTTAACTTCTAAAATCATGACAAAGAAAAACGAAGCTTGACAAATTACTTAATTACAAACCTTATAACGGGTTGTCGAGATTTTTTATTGTTGTCAGGTGCCTTATCTCCAACCCATTGTTGCCTTATCTGGTTCCAAAGAAGAAAACCTGAAAGCACTAAAAGTTACTCTCGACTTTGCCAGGTTAGTTACACTTAAAAGTTAAAAATAATTATAAAACATACCGCGATTTACAAATTCTGAAGGATTGCTGCCAGAACTAGAATGCGCATCCGCTGGCGCATTACTAGTTGATGAGGCGCTTATCTGAGATTGCGGTATACTTATATCCATATCATATGTGCTGCTACTCCAAAAATCTTCTAATATACTATGTTTATTAGTGCTTTGGCCTTTTCCGAGACTTCCTGCTTGCTTATTATCAGTTGTTACAAATGGGGTCTTAGTACAACATCCAAGACACCCTCTGCTCTGTTGCAAATAAGGTTTACAACCATAAAAATGATTAGAACAAATCGAAGTTCATAGTAAGAAAAACATATATCATGCTGCATTTAATTAACTATCTACTGGTAAGAGTTACAAAGTTGCAACATTTACTCAGCGCAGAGAATCAACATCAACAAGTATAAATCAGTGCTTCCATAAACTCCAGCAATCATCTGACCGAAACATTGGACATAATGATTACTCCCACCACCCCAAATTAATTGTCCAAAAGACAAGTTGCACACTATTTTAGAAAATTGCTTTCGGATAAGCGAAATGTCCATTTTAACCTAATAAAGCACAAAAAAAATGATACACGTGCCTATAACACATGCTTAAAGATGTGCAAGATCTGAGTGGTGCACATGTCAAAATCATTGGTAGAAATAAGGAAAGAGAAAAAGTGCAAAACAAATGTCAAACAATGTACTGATTAGGCACATCTTTAGACCTATATCTTATGCATGTATAGACTTGCTCAAAGCACAAACTTTGAGGAATGCACTTTGTAAAAAATACGTTATTAAGGGTATAATAGGATAGTTCGTGTATTATTCTGAAAATGGAAAATACTTTTGGGAAAACTAAATTAGAATGTTGGACAATTATTTGATGTGGATGGAGTATATCTTGTCGACATTCCAATGCAATTATTCATTCGGGTTCATAGTTTTCAGGTCGCTATATCTTTCTCTAAAATGAAGGTGTAAGCTATAACTTATCCTCCTAGTAGTAATGCAGATCATTGTTCCACATTCATCTCACTACTTTGCAAGAGGGTAGCTAAGCTTTCTTATTCTTTTTCGAGATAAAAAAAAATACAAAAAAGAAATCACCCGTAAACTAAACTACAGATAGGGAACTGATTCTTATAATTCATTCATTCTTAAAAATCTCAAGTTCTATTCATAATGATTCGAACCATTGTGGCTAAATATGGACCAATATGTCCTTGACTGGTTAATATGTTTATCGATTCACAATATCTTATAAGGCGTAGCACAAATGGAAGTCCAAATCTATAATTTGAACCAATTTACAAAACTGCAAACCGCAAATAGAACTAATAGCTTAGTTTTTTAGGAAAAAAAATAATCTAAATAGCATATTATAGTACAATTTTTTGCTTTCTCCAATCTTATTTATATTCTTAAACATTACACTATACTACTATAGCATCATAACCTAATCCACACACACAGCAAAATAAAACAATAAAGAATAATAATAATTATTGCAGCACCTATTGGCAAACAACATCAGTCCATGTGAAAAAGCAATAATATTTCAATTTTCAATTAATAAATGAAATGAAATGAAATAAAATAAGAGGAAAGAGAGGAAGACTGACCCCATGAATTCAAAAATTTTACAGATGCAATTGGAAATTGATCTGAGAATTTGCATCTAAATATCACGTTAACACAAATTTAACAAACGTTAAATCGATTGCTTGTTGATCGAATCAGATAACGACGTAACACAGTGACCTGAAAATGAAATTGAATATTTGATCGCACAATTAAATACAAATTTGTATTAGTTATCAAATATTTATTATGAATATATAAATATAAACAAAAAGGATCTGAAACATTACCGAAGAACATGATAGATATGTAGTTGAGTGGTTGATTTGATCAAAGTGAGAGTATTATTCTCTTTGATTGCCAACACACACTCAAAGTTTTGGAATAATTTGGGTTTTTTATTTTGGTTTTTAGCTTTACAAATTACAAGCTTTCGGTTTTACTTAACTTGAAAGTTATTGGTCGTACACTTTTAGTCCTTGTACTTTATAAAATGTTTCGATTTTATTCCCCAACATTTAAAAAGGAAAAAAAAAAAGAATGCAAAAGGTGGAGTGGTTGGGCAAGGGTTAGTGAGTAAGATTTGATGTATAAATAATTTTTTCTTCTACAAAATCAACATCTAACCTTTTGAATTGCAAATTTACATAATCATTTCCAGACATGTTCTATTAGTGGCATTACAAGTATCATAAGAGCACTAGCAATGCTCATCGGGTTTCTCACATCTCAGATCGACATCTTTCATTGTTCCACTGCAAACCGTTCATCGTCGATTTCAAAAACTGTAATTTAGCTACGGAATACCGATTTCCCATTTTTTAATGTATAATGTACAATTATACTAGCATGATGTATATCTTTTTAGGGTGACAATTAAAAGCGATTGGTAGGGCCTGATAATAGAGTAAAAATGATTAAAATGATATTTCTGATAAGTCATGTTTGTTTGACATGGATTCTTCTGACCACTATAGATGCTCTAATTAGCATTTTTATCTTTATTTTGTTTATAAGATAGATATCTTTTTTATACAAGATTATTTAACTTTGTTACAAATTAATATTGCATAGTTGAGCGAACAATAAACATAAATTTTATTAGTTATAAAATCCTTAAGTCAAGAACATATGATAACATATTCAGAACAACTTAAGTTTAAAAAGTCATATAATAATTACAAGAATTACATTAAGTGATGCTTTAAAAGGATAATTTTCAATCTTCTTGACTTCGATAAACTGATTCAATCGTCCAAGCAAGAGATGGTGAATATCAAGTATATATCGACAATTCACATGTAGAATAAGGGCATATCTATCTTCCCTCTTTAATATTAAAAGAAAATCATAATTACGTAAACCTTATAAAATTAGACTCTTTTTGATTAATCTTAACCCTTAGATGATTTAGTAAATTGAATTAGAGCCATTGATCTTCTTTTTAAACATTGATTATCTAAATTGCAAATTATTTGATGCAGAAAGACAAAAATGCCCTTATATTGTTTGGCTATTTACCCGTGTATATTTTTTATTTTATTTTGATTCGATATTAATCTCTCCCAAATTTTAGGCGACTTTCAAGTTTCATCTTCGTCTACAGATCCCATTATTTTCATTATGTGTCGTCAAAATTTCTCTTCCACCAATTCAATATCGTTGCCACCTATATATAGGGTGAGGATCCCGTGAGAACTCCAAATTGGTAAAAACCGTGAGAACCATGTACGTGCTTCTTCTTCTCCTTCCCCGTAATCTGAGTGCTTCTTCTTCCTCAAATACTCACTGCTATTTTAATTCAAAATTAGATTAATATGGAAAATAAAAAATTATTCAAACAAACTATATCAGATGTGGAAATATCATTAGCATCAAATTTCGAACAAAAAAAACACAGACAATTACACGTGCAAAATTACAATAGGTGTAGGTGCAAAACTACAGTAGGTGCAGAATTCAGTAAAAGCAAGAATCAGCGGGTGCAAAACTGCAATAAATGCACATGCAAAACTACAACAGGTGCAGGTGCAAAAGTAGAGCAGGTGCATAACTCATTAAAAGCAAGAACCAGCAAGTGCAAAACTACAGCATGTGCAAAACTTGCACAAGTGCAAAACTACTAGTGATGAACAAACTGAAAAATCGATTGAAGATCTCAATTGTTGGCGCAATTAAACCCTTGATTTTGTTAATTTCATCTTCCAATCTACAATTACAAGAGTAAGGTGTTAAAAGTTGTTCGTCGGAGGTCTGATTTGGGGCAACTACGATTGCGACATGTGAAGGATTAAATTGGACGATGTTCGAAAACAACCGATGAACTCCGTGGATGATCAAAGTTTTATCATTGTGCTGTGTGGATAATGGAAGCATTAAGTTAGAACATGATAATATAGATGTCAATAATTTGCAGGTCAATAAGTGGGTTTATTAGGGCAAATAGATTATACAGGTAGAAAAAAGGGCGCACCTATAGTTTAAAAATTCTTTAACAGAGTTCTCTAAGTTCTCATTTAGATGGAGTTCTCAGCGGATCTCTTGACTATATATATAAAATATATTTTTTATAAAGAAATGAAAGATGTATGAACATAAAATTTATTTTAAATGTAAATGTTTAGAGTTAAAAAACAGCAACTAAAGCATTTTAAAAAAATAAATGACAATGTTACAACTTTAAAATTATTGTTTAGTGGCTAATAAGAGCCATTTTATCATCCACAGAACAGTGTTGTTTGTAAAGTGTCTTGTTGGTCCAAAACTCCCATTTAACTCATCGGTAAATTTAAAATTTGGGGTGCTGTGCGGTTAATCACTCCATGATGCTCAAAACTGGGCCGGCAATCCAGCTGAACCGGGCGGCGAGTTCGAATAGTTTTACAGTTTTACTTTGACCCGTGAGGTGCACGTGACATAAAAACTAAGAGAAATCTGGACTTCCAGTTCCTGATCGTAGTTGCTCCGTCCGCCCGCAGCCGCCGCCGCCGCCACTGCCACTCATTCGCCGCAGTTTGTTCCATGTGTAATTTCTACATTTTATTTTTACGTTCTGACTGTATAAGTAAACGCTAACTAAATTGAAATTGAATTAGCTTACATCACGAATTGTCTGACTTTATCAAATTAAATTAGAATTGTTTGTATAATAATGTCTTTAAGATAACTAGAAATCACTATGGAGGAGCTTGACCTAGATGTGTTCCTTCAATCACACGATACATCCTCTAGTGATGATGAAGATCACCGCCACGTCAGCACGGTCGATGAACTTCTGCTTATCGATTCCGATGACTCTTCTCCTTCATCGTCTCCCCGATCGAATGGCATAAGTAGTCCACAACTGGATACGGATAGACAGAAAATACAGTCGCAGTTTCGTTCGGTTAGTGTAGGGGATAATTCTAGGGTTTTAGGCCGTTTAGGTCCGTTATTCGGTGCGAATGCTAAGCCTGGGGCAGCATTGGCAGCTGCGGAGGCAGCTTCGCGAACGATCCCAACACCACATGCGGCTGCTATTAAATTGAGAAGGGAGAAATCTAGTATTCAAAGGTTGGATCCAAAAACGAGTATTAGTTCTGAGATAAGTTATGAAAGTGGTACAGATTTGGAAATTAGTCATTCAGATGTGAAATTAGTCGATGATGATCTTAAAGTGGATAATTTTGAAACCTTTGAAACTGAACGTTTTGAAGTTTGTGAGGAAGTGATTACTGAACATGAAAGTCGGAAAGATGAGCTTGATTTTGGTGATGATACTGTTAGTTCGGTTGTTAAACCAGAGGTCACGTCTCCTTTGAATAATGAAGGTCAGGGCAGTATCACATCAGTTCTTGAGGATGGTACTGATGAGCTCATTGAGGGAAACTTTTTGGAGTCTTCGCCTATTTCAACTTTACAATCTATTGAGGGAGTGATCCCGTCTTCGGACGAGCATGTGAATGCTAAAGAGGTTGAGGGGGACTCGATAAGTGTATTATCAGAACGAAACGATATTGAGAGTACAAATATCCATGAAAAAGAAGACGAATTCGGCCTTAAAGCAGAAGATGTAGATTCTGTTGATATGGGAAGTATTCTTCTCCATCAAGAAGGTGAGAAGAAAGATGAAACGACACCAGGGAGATCACTGAAGCCCCTTGAATTTGCTGAGGAGGTTGAAAAGAAGCATGCATTTACGGGGTTGCATTGGGAAGAGGGTGCAGCAGCTCAACCAATGAAGCTTGATGGTGTTCAGAGAGGATCAACTGTGTTGGGTTACTTGAGTACTAGTAGTGATAACGTTATCACTAGGACCATTTCATCTCCAGCGTTCAGGCGAGACCATGGAACTCCACAATCTCTGGCAGTTCATCTTAACTACATTGCAATTGGAATGTCGAGAGGAGTGATCGTTGTTGTTCCCAGCAGATATTCTCCTCATTATGCTGATAACATGGATGCTAAGGTACTCCAAGCGGATGGATAATCCTTTTTCGTCTTTTATTATTCATACCATTAACAATAATATATATATACTATTATATATTTTGTCTCTCTCCTTTTACCGGTCATAAGTATTTTTAAAAAATATGACTCTATTCAAGCTGTGATAAATATTGATTTTAGCTTCTTGATATAGGACCTGGAAGTATATGCAAGCTGCTTTTATCGGTCATCTTATTGTTTGATATTACGTTAAGCTTGTGCTTAAGTTACAGATACCTTTTTATTTCAGATGTTAATGCTTGGATTACAAGGTGATAGGTCTTATGCCCCAGTCACATCCATGTCTTTCAATCAGCAAGGAGACCTTCTTTTTGCAGGATATGCTGACGGGCATTATACTGTTTGGGATGTTCAGAGGGTCTCTGCTGCAAAGATTGTCACCGAACATAAAGCTCCCATAGTCCACATGCTATATTTGGGTATGGATTCTCAAGCCACTCGCCAGTTTAATATAGTTAGCGGTGATAGTAAAGGTGTGGTTAAGTTGATTCGCTTTTCTCCATTTTCATGGCTCACTAGGTTCTCAACTTCTAAAACCTCGGTAAAGCTCTATCTTTGTTTGTGCCAAATCAAACATTATATGTACTTGTTTCAAGTGTATCCACGGCTAACCTTAATTTTTCGATACAGACGCTTCTGGATGAATCAACAAGCACTGTTGTGTGCGCTTCACCCTTACTATTGGGAGGTTCTTCTACAAGCACCAACACAGGCACGAGCGTTACAGGAGACTCGACTGTGGCTGAAGATGGTGTGGTCATATTTGTCACTCGTCAATCTGCTCTAGTGGTATAATATTTTTTTAAAAGATACGTGTATACTGTATCTTATTGATGGTGATAATAGTTTCTTGTACAATATCTTTAACTCGTTCACCTCTTTTACAGTCAAAAGTCATATCTAACATCCCAGAAGTCTATGCTCAACTCCCTAGGCCTGGTGGGGTTCGGGAGGGTTCCATGCCTTATACTGCATGGAAATACATTGCTGGTATGTTACTAATGGAGTTGATGAACAATGTGTTGAATTGTTTGTGGTAATCTGATATATTATTTCAGAGAATGAAGAGCCACTGCTCGCAATTGCTTGGGATTGTGAAGTACAGCTTGCAAAATTGGTGAAGCCAGACTTAAAAATATATGCAAAATGGTCCCTCAACAGTTCAGCGATAGGAGTGGCTTGGTTAGATAATCAGGTAATTGTGTCAAATTAATGGTTTATATGTTACTTTCACTTGTTAGTGTTTTGTGAATTTGTAGTAGTAGGTACTTTTTACATAGCTAAAGAAAAATTAACAACTAACCTAGATGTTATTTGTTTTTTGAATGATAAAGAAGAAAATATATTGACAGGCTAGCAGGAAGCTAGAAATAAGTACAGAGAATTAAACACGCAAACACAACAGCTAGCTAAGGAACAAGAACACCATTGTTTCCATTCTAAGCTAATAACCAACACTTATTCTAGTCAGATAACACTAACATAGATGTTATGCTTATTCAGATGTTGGTGGTGCTAACATCAGCTGGACAACTCTGTCTGTATGCAAATGATGGGACTTTAATTCATGACACAAGTTTATCTGTAGACGATCTCAATGGATATCACACCTATTTCACCAATGTCTTGGGCAACCCAGAGAAAGCTCATCACAATTGTATAGCTGTTAGGGGTGCTTCTCTGTATCTACTTGGACCTACACATCTTGTTGTCTCCCGCCTTCTCCCTTGGAAGGAACGCATAGAAGTTTTGCGTAAAGGTGGTGACTGGATGGGGGCCTTCAACATGGCAATGATGCTTTATGATGGTCAATCCCATGGTGTCTTTGACCTTCCTAGGGCATTGGATGAAGTGCGAAAGACAATAATGCCCTACTTAGTGGAGCTGCTATTAGCGTATGTAGATGAGGTGTTTTCTTATTTATCAGTGGCATTGGGCAACCAACTTGAAAAGATGGGGAACTTGAATGATACAATGGGTGATACTTACTCCGTGGCTTCCGAGATAAAAGAGCAGTACACACGTGTTGGTGGTGTTGCAGTTGAATTTTGTGTCCACATCAAGAGAACTGACATCCTTTTTGACGAAATTTTATCTCGGTTCGAGTCTGTTCAACAAAAAGGTAGATCGTGGTGCATAAAGTTGTTCCGATTAGCAATTAGCATGTGACCCTTTTCATTTAATCTTTCTGGTTAAGTTGATAAAATGAAGCCTTTGTCCCAAACTAGTTGGTTGAGCTGAAAATAAAAACCCATTGAAAAATCATAAAATTATAGTTCAAGTCTTGATAGTCAAATTTCTGCCATTGGCGGAATAGAATGATACAGTTTTTATATTTATGTTATTTTTCTGCTTTTAGAGACATATTTGGAGCTTTTGGAGCCATATATTTTGAAGGACATGCTTGGTTCACTGCCACCTGAGGTATCTTATGCTCATATCTTTTGTATTCTTTTGTGTTTGGGCAATGCAATTATGTTAATAGGCGAGATATTACAACTAAAACCAACAAATTTTCCTTTATTGAAGATTATGCAAGCACTGGTGGAGCATTATAGCACAAAAGGTTGGCTGCAGCGTGTTGAACAATGTGTTCTCCACATGGACATTTCTTCGCTGGACTTCAATCAGGTATGTTCGTGAACATGTCCATGCTTCAATCAAGTGTCACCTATGGCACAACTTAGCAGTAAAAAGCACCTGGTGCAAGAAACATATTTGAGCTCACCAGTCACCATGATACCCAAGATGACTATCTGGACTATAATAAGAATACCTCAAACAGCAATGAAATGATAAAACCTTTAATGTTTTTCATAATATATTCCAATGATCGAACCAAATCACTTCCCAGTTCCCAACAACGTGCGTCTTCATTTTACTAAAAAGTTAATGAGAATGTTATCCAACATGACCGAAACCTTCCTTCAAAGTCATTCTTCTGATTTTTGAACACATCCTTTAAGAACCAGAAGGCAATAAGATAGATAGAACCTCCAGAAAACTGGCATTATTTATGATTAAGAAAACACGGTTTTACCAAATACCGCTTCCTTATAGATGACTCCAAAATCCGTTGTTATAAATCCCCCATGGTCCATTTTTAAGAAAAGAAGTGCAAAGCTGAACCTCTTAAACAGCTAAAAGGTACATTCTTGAAGAAAAAATAATCATTTTAATTCTCCCAGAATGAGAAACAACAAAGTGGAACACAAGAAATAACATCTATCACCTAGGTATCTACACTGCCACCCCCATTTGCATTTTGAACTTGATATGTGAAGCACAAATCATTTTTTTTAGAAAGTGATGAAGGAAAGGGAAAATGCATGTGTCTGAACACCATTGAAGACTTTCTTACTTTTTCCTTCGCGGATTTTCTCATGACATTCAATTTCTTATATGTATGTCAGGTGGTCAGGTTGTGCCAGGAACACAGTTTATATGGGGCCCTGATATATTTGTTCAATAAAGGTCTAGATGATTTCAGGACACCTTTAGAGGAGTTGCTGTTGGTATTCAAAAACAGCGATAGTGAGAATGCTCCATCACTTGGGTATGCCAGATTGGTGGAATATCATAATGTCTTCTCATGGTAGTAAACTTATGATGTATGTTTTGTAAATAGGTACAAGATGCTAGTTTACTTGAAGTACTGCTTTTCAGGCTTAGCTTTTCCTCCAGGTATGGCTTCTATCTAAAAAATAAATATCTCCTAAAAATCTTAAGATTTGCTGAAACTTTTTTACAGTTGAAACTTATTTATGCTCCGTTTTTGTTTCTCTTTCAACTGAAAATGTATTTTCAGGACATGGATCTCTTTCCCCTACACGTTTACCATCTCTTAGAATGGAGCTTATACACTTGTTACTGGAAGATTCTGATGCTCCAACTTCGTGGGGGTTGACAGGCTTATCATCCACAGTTTCGTACAAGAATCTCTATCATCTTCTAGAGTTGGACACTGAAGCAACGTTGGGTGTTTTGAGATGTGCATTTATAGATGATAATCTTTTGCATGAGTTGGCAGCCGAAAAAAGTTCTACATCCCCAAGTCAAAATCTGATCCAAATGACTGTAGATGTTCTTGCTCCAGTACTTAAGTCTGTTAAAATTCAACCCGACACAGACTGGCCTTCAAAGAATGATACAAGTCATATACTCGAGTTTGTTTCTCATTTTGTTGCCTGTGAAGGGGTCAAAGTCTCAAATGAGTTGCTTGGTCAGATATTCGAGTATTTAATAGTAGAGGCTAACATTCCACTAAATGTTGAAAGGACAAGTGTGGAGTCCTTCAGAAGGAGAGAAAGGGAGGTCTTTGCACTTTTGGAAGCTGTGCCGGAGACCGATTGGGATGATAGATACCTTTTAGACATGTGCGAGAAAGCTCACTTTTACCAGGTTCTTACCCGTTGCTCTCTCTCTCTCTCACACACACACACACACACTCAAGATTAATGCAACATGTGACTGATAATCGTGTTTATGTACTCATTTAGGTCTGTGGCTTCATTCATAACAGGAAACACCAATATATAGCTGCTCTGGATAGCTTTATGAAAGATGTGGATGAACCAGTTCATGCTTTCTCCTATATCGATTATTTGTTACGAGGACGGAGTGACAAGAGGCCTGATTCTTTCGAAATTGCAGTCACTTCACGAATTCCAGATTTAGTTCAATTAAGCAGGTTACAAAACAGAGTTAGTTGTTTTAGAGGCTGAATTGTCCAAGCTTTACTGTTAGTGCTAGAATTTCTTTCTAACTACATGTTTTGCATGCTGAATTTTGACAGAGAAGGCACACTTTTTCTTGTAATGGAACATTTTTTTCAAGAATTTCAACAACTCTTAGCGGATTTGAGGTCTAATCCGAAAAGTCTCTTCCTGTACCTTAAGACAGTTATTGAAGCTCATTCAACGGGCGCATTGAGCTTCAAATCTTTAAAAAAAGGAGAACCTCTTTGCTTTCGTGGTAAAAGGGTAAAGAATCAGCCTGACAGAGTACATGATTTCTTAGAAAGAATCTCTGAGTTCCCAAAGTTTTTGCGTGAGAATTCGGTTCATGTAACTGATGAAATGAACGAGTTGTATCTTGAGGTAATTGTTCACCTATTTTACGGGACTTTGCGCTATCCACTTTCCAAGTGATCTGCGATTTTTTCATGTGTACACACGAGAACTTTGTATGTTTAATTTGAAGGCTCGTTCTTTGCTTTTGAGTACATTTTCTAAAATTATCTGCCCATTAGTCCGATGAGGTTTTTATAGAATTTTGTTTGACAGTTTGTACAAGAACCTTCCTCTCTTTAAAAATAAAAAATAAAAAAAATTACTGTGTTAGTTTTCCTTGTAAAAAATTTGAAATAGCTGATTTTCTTGCTCAAATTGGCATTAACAAATTATCATATGGTCCTCTCAAAGATAACATGTTAAGATCATTCCCTTCATTTTTTTTCCGGATTACACTACAGAGTCATCTAATCTATTACACTTGGATCTAAAGTATGCTGTTTTTTCTTGTGCAGTTGCTATGTCAGTATGAACCCAATTCTGTACTCCATTACCTCGAGACCTGTGAAAGCTATAGGGTAGACCATTGTTTACGGTTGTGCCAAGAATATGGAATTATAGATGCTGCTGCTTTCTTATTAGAACGGGTTGGAGACGTTGGAAGTGCTCTTTCATTCACACTTTCCAACATCTCAGATAAATTTAGCATGCTTGGTGCTGCTGCTCATAGTGTAAATGATCATGCTGGGGTGGATCATTTCAGTGTGTTCATGAAGAAGAAGGAGGTCTATTACATTAACTCTTTCTCATTTGAACTTCCTGTTTCATATGGTGGATAAAAAACACAATCATCTTGGTCTTTATTGTAGGTCAACGACATATTATATATTGTGCATACCTGTGTTGGATTGTGCCAAAGGAACAGCTCTCGGTTGGATCCCAATGAGTCTGAGGCCCTCTGGTTTCAGTTGCTGGATATGTAAGTCCCTTGCTTCAATTACTGGTCCAAGCTTCTGTTACGAAATGTATATTCTCATTTTTCATGATATATCAAACTTCTGTTTCTAAATTCAATTCCTTACTCTTACTAATTCTGTTTCTAACACATCCATTCATTTTTACACTTTTTTTTTCAATCTTTTGTTGTCATCATGAATTCTACTTATAAGATTGGGAAAAAGATCACATGAATTCCCATGGAGAAAAAAGATATCATCTTTGTTCATGACTTCATGTAACTAACGAATAAGATCTAAAAACAATGAGAAGCAACATCAAAATGTTTAGGAAGACAATTGGTGTATTTTTCAGAACTCACATGTGATCATACACCTGAAAATATCTTCGCCCATGCTAATTACTACTTTCTAAATATTTCTCCGTGGTGGTCATTGTTATCGTGTTGGTGCAGATTTTGTGAACCCTTAAAAAATCCATCCTTTGATAAGATTGATTCTGAGCAACAGGATGGCAAATCATCTGAGTTTCAGAGTAGGCAGGAGAAGGGGGAAACATCCAGAAATAAGTGGTATGTCAGAGGGTCAGATGAAGGTGCTCAAATCTTGAGAAAAGCATTCTCCATTTTCATTAAAGAGATGGTTGAAGGAATGATAGGATATGTTCGGCTACCAACTGTCATGATGAAACTTCTTTCTGATAACGGTAGCCAAGAATTTGGTGATTTTAAGGCTACCATACTGGGAATGCTTGGAACATATGATTTCGAAAGAAGAATTCTGGTAAGCCTGGATTTTCATTGATACATTTATCATTTTATATGTTGACTATTTTATATTATTATATCAGGACACTGCTAAATCTTTAATTGAGGATGATGCATTTTATACCATGAAATTACTCAAGAGAGGAGCTTCTCATGGTCATGGCCCGCGGGGCGTTCTATGTTGTATATGTAATTGTCTCCTTACAACCGGGATACGAGTTTACAACTGCGGGCATGCAAGCCATTCACATTGCGATGTACCTGCCTCTAATAGAGGTTTGTCTGCAGGTTGCCCCATTTGTATGCCAAAGAAAAAAGGCTCAGTACCTACTGAGAATGGGTTAGTGAGTAAGCCTTTACCCAAACATAAGTCATCACAAGTGACGAGTACTGCTCACCTACATGAGAATGAGCGACAAATATCAAGGGTCAGTTGTTTTTTCTCTATGTGATGTTGTGCTGCCTGCAGCCGATACTGACTAGAATAGAGGTTGTTGCAACAGTATGAAATATTGATGAATCTTGATAAAGACAAGAGGATGGTCCAAGTAGATAATATGCCACAGTTGAAGCTTGCACCTCCAGCCGTCTATCATGAAAAAGTGAAGAAAGGAGTTGCCATGTTGCAGGGAGAAAGTAGTAATGGTGGTGGTCGTGCTAAGATTGAGAAAACCAAGACAGGCAAGCAAAGTAAAGATCTGAAAGTGAAGGGATCAACTGGTCGATTTTCATTGAAATCAAACATATTTGGTAAGCTGTTCTTCTCTCTCTCTCTCTGTCTCTCTGTCTCTCTCTCTCTCTCTCTCTCTCTCTCTCTCTGGATAACTTTGTGACATTCATATCTTTTGCAGGCAAGGAAAATTATCATCAACCACATCAATAAGTTTCCAGCTGCCCTATTTCGAAGAACTTGTATCATTTGACCCAATAATGGTAGAAGGTATGCTTAGCCAATAGTTTTATGTAGGGTTGCAAGCGAGTCTAGTCGAGCTTTAGCTCGACTCATTAAAGCTAAGCTCGAGCGCACGATCTGATCGATAGCTCAATGAGCTTTAATGATGCAGACTCGCGCTTGACTCGAAATACTTGAACTTTTATATTATAAACTTTTAATACGCAAATGTTTTTTATATATAATCGAACTTATACTAAAATTCATTTTAAAGGTACATAAAAATAAAAACAAAACGTGATAAGTAGTCAAAAACCTTGTAAAATAGTCCTAATAATAATATCATTTGCATATCCAAGTTATATATATAGTTAATACACATATAGATAGTACTTGAGGCTCAAAAATCTCGATAATAGCTCGAACCAAGCTCAGTTTGATATAGATTTCGGGCTTGATTATTAAGCTTGAGCTCAGGCTTGATAAAATCTCGACTCCATGGAGATCGAGTTGCTCGATAGTAGTTCTATGGATGGATATATAATAGATGTACTTGCTCTATACTTGTGTTTTTACATCCAACAATAAACTTAATACCTATTTCATGCAGATTTTATTGCACGCATTCTGAAGCCAAACGTTGCAAAAGGATCGTCCCTTTCAAGAAAAACAGACTAAAACAACATCATCATGTATAGCGAACCTGATTACACTGTAAGTCTGTAACTAAAGGATAATGTACATACTTTGTATATTTGGGTATCTGTGGAATCAAATTAATCCCCACATGTAATGTAAATGTGGATCAGCCTTCATGAAATAGGTATTAATAAGGAAAAAAAAGCTTACATTTTATAAATATAGTTTATTATTGACTTCATTCCATCTTGTTAAAGGTTAATATTTTTCCCCCATGCCTTTTTGCAAGAAACGTGGGCCACCCGACTCATTTTTGTGGTTATATAAACTTATAATAAATAAATAAATGAATAAATTACAAAAATGTCTCTGTGTTATTGGGTTTCTAGTTTGTCTATTGGTAAAGTTTTTCGTGTATTTAGTACCTATAAGTCATGTTTTATTACATTAATTGCATTAATTAACAGTCTTCTTTAGTATATATAATTGCACTAATTTAAATTTCGATGTACATGATAGAAGTCAATATAATCGTATTTATAATCATTTTTTCCGAGTTTGACCGACTTTTTTCGAGTTTTTTGCGTTGATCGAAGTTGACCGAATTTTCAGTCCGAGTTAGACCGACTCGCCTCGGACCACCCCCGAGTCACGAGTACTCGGTCGAATTGGCCGAGTTTTACAACCATGATAAAAACTAACAGCTAATTTAAAATTGACCTGCTGAGTAAATGGTTATATGGACTCGATCCACATTGTCATGAACGTGTTCGATGCTGTTGAAATATGGTGTGTTTTTAACTAGAGCCAAATGACGCAAGGAGAAGCACGAGCGGAGCGGTTTGGCTAAACGTGTAATGCCCCGTAGGGAGATCTAGCTTATTGGTCTAGTGCTTTCGGGTGCTTGCCAGTTCTGCAGTAACAATGTAATTATGAAGGATAATTTGAAGGGTACTCCGTACCCCGACTCACATAATCGATGAATTGAATTTCATAATAAATTACCGGTAATTAATATAGTTTAGTTAAAGTAATCATATAAGTTAAACAACTTAATTTTGTTACATATATATAGTTTCACTTATAAGGAAAAGACATAATTTAACAATTAAGTTTAGTTAATTTTTAAAATTTAAAGTGATGAACTTTAGTAACAAATGTTAGTAGTATTTTAAACTAAATTTTGTAGATATAAAAAGAAAAATAACTGGTCAACTTGACCCACCTGTGTTGACTGTTGACTTATAATTAAAAGATAGTTGAAAATATATTCACCAACATAAAAACTAAAACTACATGGAGTCGACTTGCTTTGTGGAGAAGGTGTTCAATGCGATTTGAAATAATGTTTTTTTACGACTCATATCAGACAAGATTTGAATTATCTTAATAGACTCACTACATTACGAAATCTTCAAGATTACGGGTTTGATGATTCAATTAATTATATCAAACTGCTAAATATCATATTTATGCAGCTAAATAAGATATTATAAATAACTAACAAAACTTCATGCGTCCCAAAACTATTATTACCATACAAAAAACGTATATTTTAAAAAAAAATGCATTTATTATGGTTGATCACCAATGATATTTCATTTTTGTCATTTTAAAGTATTTTGATTGGTTGATTTTGAAAGCGGACAATTATTTTGATAACACAGTAAAGTAGAAAAATGGACATTAATATTGGACGTAGTTAGTAACAAATAACAAGGATTTTCTGCAATTATTTAATAGATATGTGAATCTTAAATGTCTTCCAATAAATTGATTGTAAGATTCTGTTCTGACTTACAACAATAAGATTTAAGATTCAATATACACGTCCCATCGCACAAGCCTGTTTGGTTAGTGATGTGTGAATTTAGTTATTTCCTATTGCACCAATTAATAATTACAACCGTTCAAATTTTTAGGATGATAATTAGTACGTCATTAACCGTGATTTATAGCGTTGTACAATACAACACTACAAAAGTACAGTTAGTGGTGTATATAAAAATAATAATGGTGTATGAATCATTTCTCTTCTGGAAGTACATACAATAACTAAAATATATATGCATTTGTCAAAACTACCATCATATTTATTACTCCGTATTTAGTAGAATAGTTACAAAAAGATAAGTGACTCAAAATTTATTTCAACTATCATATTAATTACACATATTGTTACTATGTATAAATAGTACACATATCTATTTCTTTTTTACAATATAAATACCAAAGTGAAAAGAGGAAGGATATTACATAGCTTTCAATCTCTTTAAACAAATGGTAAGATATTTATCCAGTTCATATATTCATTGCATAAGTCACATCCATGCATGTATGTTTCACTACACTTACAGTACCATTCTCCTTACAATCGCAGGGTCTCTTGATGGTAGTCTTGTTAAGTTTTTGTTACATTTCATTTGGCCCGAAAATTATAATTGCAGCCACATTTGATGTGACGTCGTATGGTGCAATAGGAGATGGGGATACAGACGACACTGACGTAAGTAAATCATGTCTATAAATTTTTTAATCGAATGAGTGATATATTATTGTTTGTACTAATTACTATACATTCATAATGTAGGCTTTTGTTCGAGCATGGGAGGATTTATGTGGAGATGAGTCGAAAGACCCGACGTTGATCATACCATCAGACAAGACTTTTTTAATAAAATGTGTATCATTCGAGGGTCCATGCAACTCTCCTCGAGTTTATATTAAGGTAACATCAAATTCCTGGGGATAATCATTTTTCCACTCCGTCTCGAAAGTATTATCCATCCGTAAATAGTAATAAAATACACATATTTAGATAATACATTTAATGTGGTTATTTTTAGTTAATAGAATGCCAATTTTAATTACCTTGCATTTAAGACACTAATAACTTGAAAATGTTACTCTCCGCCTTCTATTTTAGTTGTCCATATTTTTTTTGTTTAGAAATAAATCTATTTTATTAAAAAGAAAAAATTTATAATTTCCCCGTTTTTCTATTATACACTTATTATTATAACTTTTCAAAGTCAAATATGTCTTAAATGCATGGGTAAAATAGACCTTCGGTTGATTATTAACATCCAGTTTAAGATGAAGTTTTATGCTAAAGAACAATAATTTTGGGATGAAAGGAATAGTAATTTATGAAGGGTAAATGAGGAAGCTAGCTGGTAATTTATTATCATCTTTTTAGAATGGTGGACTATTTTGAAACATATTAAAATGGTAAGATATAAAATAATATTAAAACAGAGTGAATATAATTTTGTCTTTTTCTAATGTCTAATCATGTTTGACATTTGATTTAAGGTAATTAGGTAATATAAGTTTCATATAATATAATTATGATTAAAAAATATTTAATAATTTCATCATGGGTTTGGTTGATAGCTTTTGGGCGACATTACTGCACCAAAGAGTCGTGATGGATGGGAAGGTTGCGATACCAAAGGCTATTTGATATTATTTTCATTGGTTGACGGACTCACTATTAATGGACCTGGCCAAATGGATGGTCAAGGTTCTGTCTGGTGGCCAGAAGATAGACGGAGAGACACGGAGGTTTAATTTAACCATCGTCATTTTCTCCCCTTGAATCTGTTATTTCGTTAATGATTTTTCTCTTCTTCTTTTTTTCCTTGCAGCCAACAGGTCCATCTTGTGATTGCCCATCGGTAAGATGATCTGATTTTTACATCAAACATTATTTAGATCCAAACACTAATTAACATGTTAAATATCGATTTTCCAGATGTTACGTTTTCAGAAATGTAACGGTCTTCAAGTAAAAGGTACAACACATGTAAACAGTCCAAAGAGCCATTTAAGCATCAGTGGCTGTCATGGTGTAAATCTTGGGAGTCTTCATATTTCAGCACCCGAAGGCACTCCCAATACTGATGGAATCAACGTTAGTTGGTCGACAGATGTTGACATCCATGATTGTACGATTGAAACTGGTATGACATCAAGAAAAATGTAAAATTCAATATGATACTCGAATCTGGAACTATACTTATGTCCGTTGAAATAAAAAATAAACAGGTGATGATTGTGTGGCTATTAGTGGTGGCACAAGCGATATCAATGTAACGAATGTCGTGTGTGGACCTGGTCATGGCATAAGGTACCATCTCATCCTCATTAATTTACAAACTGATTATACATTTATCTTGGGGTTGAATCTTGAATGTTTAATCAATCTTAGTTATACTAAGTTCTAGATTGATCCTTGTTATGTTAGGGAGAATGATTGTCGCGGAATGGTTAAGTTTTCATGGAACTAAAACTAGAATTATGGGCTGACCCATATGGGAGGTTTTATTTCTTCAAAAACTAACCCCCTGGTGGAAGTTTAACATAATTTAGGCTCAAGTGTATGTATTGTTTATTTAATTTAAAACCCCAAAACTTCAAAATCAAACAAGTAATCTGAATGATCGGGTTAAGCCGTTAAACAACATAATTTGCTCTTTCTTTCTTTTTTTGCTCTTTCTTTCTTTTTTCTGAACAAGGTTTGCTCAAAGCCCATGATTTGCTTCT
Organism: Gnaphalium uliginosum; assembly: GCA_963930675.1. NCBI lineage: Eukaryota > Viridiplantae > Streptophyta > Magnoliopsida > Asterales > Asteraceae > Gnaphalium > Gnaphalium uliginosum. Next base: position 12,993,808 of record OZ005680.1, read on the forward strand.
GCTAAATATGACGTGTTTTGGCAGTATTGGAAGCCTTGGAAAGAATGGCTATGCGACCGTAGAAAATGTTAAAGTACGACACTGTAACCTCACTGGAACACAAAATGGAGTACGAATCAAGACAGTCCCTGTAAGATAACATTAAATTTACTATGATGGGGGCATTATCAAAATCATTTAATACATCATTTAATTTGTAATGTTTTCTTGTATTGTAGCATGGGACGGGGTATGCCAGGGGGATTTTATTTGAAAACATTAATCTAGTTAATGTTGGAAACCCGATTATAATCGATCAACATTACTGCACTAGTGACATTAATCATTATTGCCCTGCACCGGTAAGTCTTGTTACTTCATAATGATCTTGTAATAGATCAATATACGTATATGTACTCATTTTTTTTTATATATTTACTATTTGGATCAGCCGAAAGTAGCAGCAGTACAAGTGAGCGATGTAACATATAGGGTAATATATGGGTCATCGGCATCAAAGCAAGCGATTGCATTGAATTGTAGCGGAAAGTTTAACTGTACTGGAATCGTAACAGATGGAGTTGAAATCACTGGAGAAGATGTATTTGCTTCCTGTGAAAATGTTCATGGAAAGTTCATTCATACAAGTCCTAAAGTTTCATGCAATTAGAATGTGACAAATCAATTAATAAAGTAAATTAATTTAAGCATTTATATGATCTGCAAGAGAACAATAGTTACATATCTTTTTAAAATTTTATATAACTTATTAAGGTGTTATTAATATGAATTTTCTTAATTATGTTGTTTGTAAGGACTATGGTCAAGAAATCAATAATATTACTAACTCATCACCATTTTTCAGACGAACAAATACAACATAAAAATAACAAATTAACTGTTAACTGATTACCGGAATAATGGCGCCAAAAGCCAGGTCTAATATTCAATTCATGATGTGTATCGAGTGTCCCAAACTTCTATTATGTGCATTCACTTTTCGATTATTGATATTTGTATGTAATTTTTTGATAATAAATGTTACTATCTCCGTCTCAAAATAAGTGTATACATTTTCATATTGTTTTGTCACAAAATAAATGTCAATTTCCAAAAGTAATATATTAACTTTACCAATTTACTCACAATTTACTTTTTCACAAAAGTGATTTATGTAGACTTTGCAAAACGTAACGGTAAAATTTTTATTTTCCTCTTACATAATGTATTGATTATATTTTTTTAAAACTTAAACGGGAAAGGAGGGAATATTATTTTGACTAGAATTATTAACTAAAAAGAACACTACTCGTAACAATCAACTTGACCTAACAACTCTCATGTTGACTTAACATTAACATCTAGTCAGTAATACATTTTCAACTAGTTGAAAATGTATTTAATAAATAAAAAAGTAGAAAATAAAGATTAGTTACTACTACGTGAACTCAACTTTTGCGTCGAGAAGGTGTTGAACACGGCTTAGAAATGATGTGTTTTTCCAGTTGCTCACAACACACAAGATATTGTTAGATTAAATATATATTTTAAATTATGTGTTTCATTTATCCGTTAATATCAAACTGTAAAATATCATATCTATGCAAATCTAAAAAATAACAAGATTCCTGTATCTTAAGGCCCGTTTAGTTCGCAGAGTAAATTTTAGATTCTGGTCATCTGGTGTATTATGTTTGTTCGCAAAATTATAAAGAATTGGAATCCTTTGATCTCTATCAGATAAAGAAATTTACATTAACCAAAAGGTTGTGGGTTCAAACCTCGTGGGAGGCATATATATATATATATATATATATATATATATATATATATATATATATGTATGCATATATGTGGGATGTACATATGTTATGTGGGATATGTTAATTCGAATTCAAATTTTTGGTAAAAAAAATATAATATTTTTATACTACCATTAATATTATTAAATAATATTACTTATTTATTTTTATGTTATATTTTTGTTTTTATCTTATATGATATAAAATACAAAACTATATTATAATATAATATAATTATAAACAACTATATATATATTGTACCTTTTTATTGTTAATACTTGTTATTGCATTCAAAATTGTATATATAAATAATTTTATACCTTAATTAATTCAATATTTAATTTTATGTTACTATTAATATTAATTAATTATATATAAGCATATAAATATATTAACTATATAGTTTTATAATAATTAATTGTTAGTTGTTATTTTATTATATAATGTAATTAATTAATGTTATACTAACATCAAACTTATTTTATTAAATTATTTTATTATTATATTATTTTCATTAATTCGAATTTTATTTCATTCTCTGTCAATCAAAAGTGACAAATTTCAGTTTATTCGTATTATAATTTCATAATATTTCAATCTTTCATATTTCAATTCTTTGACAAATTTCAATTCATTCAAAAACATTCTGCGAACAAAACGGAACCTTTGTGTTTTTCATAAATTGGTAAGAGTGATCAGTCCATGCACCGACCCGATTAGCTAATAATGTGTAGACTTTAGTTGTTTCTTATTGTATCAGCTAATATTACAACTTTTCAAATTTTAGAAGTATATACATTAATTAGAAAATATCATATTTAGTATTTAGTAGAATAGTTACCAAAAATGATAACTAAATCACTCAAATTTTATTTCAATACAATCATATTAATTACACAAATTGGTAATATGTATAAATATACACATATCTAGTTCTGTTTTTACGATATAAATACAGGAAGTGTAGAGAGAAAGAGTATTCCATATAGTTTTAATCTCTTTCAAGAAATGGTAAGATATTCATCCACTTTATGTATTCCTTGTATAAATCACATTCATGCCTGTTTATTGACTACACTTAGAGTAAGTCATCCTTGTTGCATGTGCAGGGTCTCTTCATAGTAATATTGTTGAGTGTTTGTTACATTTCATTTGGCCCGAAAATTATAAATGCAGCCACATTTGATCTGACGTCATATGGTGCAATAGGAGATGGGAATACAGACGACACTGATGTAAGTAGATCATGTTCATAGGTTTGAAACAAATGAGTGATATATTTATATGTACTAATTACATTCATAATGCAGGCATTTGTTCGCGCATGGACGGATTTATGTGGAGATGAGTCAGCAAACCCGATGTTGATCGTACCATCAGACAAGACTTTTTTAATAAAATGTGTATCGTTCGAGGGTCCATGCAAATCTCCTGGAGTTCGTATAAACGTAATATAATATTCAAATCGATCGTCATTTTCTCATTCCGTCCCAAAATTATTGTCCACAAATATTAAAAAACACACACATATATAGATAATGCATTTAATGCAACCATTGTTAGTTAATAGGGTGCGAATTTTATCTTTGCATTTAAGACACTACTAATTTGAAAATGTTGCGGTAATTTACGAAGGATAAATTAGGAACGAAAAATAATAGACGGCGCGAGTATATAGTTTTGTGTTTTATAATTTCCTTATTCAAGGTAATCCTAGTTTCATATAATAATGATTGTGGTTGATGCTATAATTTCCTTGTGATTTTTGTTGGTAGCTTTTGGGTGACATTACTGCACCAAAGAGTCGTGATGGATGGAAAGGTTGTGATACTAATGGCAATCTTGTACTATTTTCACATGTTAACGGACTCACTATTGATGGTCCTGGCCAAATAGACGGCCAGGGTTCCATTTGGTGGTCGGGAGATAAACAGGTTAATATTTTTGATTTAATCATTCTCATTTTCTCTTCTTGATCGATTAGTTATATCAAATAATTATTTTTTTCTTTTAACTGCAGCCAACAGGTCCAACACGTGATTGCCCATCGGTAAGATAATCTGATATCTACATACATGCATCAAACATTAACCTGATCCAAACACTAACATGTCAATATTGATTTTCTAGATGTTACATTTTCACAAATGTGACACGCTTCAAGTAAGTGGTATAAAATTTATAAATAGTCCAAAGACACATATAGACATCTATGGGTGTCAAGGTGTAAATCTTGGGAATCTTCGGATCTCTGCGCCCGAAGACAGTCCAAATACTGATGGAATTGATGTTAGTTCGTCGTCAAATGTTGACATCCATGATTCTGAGATTGGAACCGGTATGACCATGAAAAAAAGTAAAATTCAATACGATATTGTAATCTGGAACCATACTTACTTCCCCTGAAAATACGACAGGCGATGATTGTGTGGCTATTATTGGTGGCACAAGTGATATCAATGTAACGAATGTCTTGTGTGGACCTGGTCATGGCATAAGGTATATCTTGATCATGCTCATCAATTTACAAACTTTAAAACAGGTGATGATTTTCCTTAGTTTGCTGAAATTGACGTGTTTTGGCAGCATTGGAAGCCTTGGAAAGAATGGTTATGCGACAGTAGAAAATGTTAAAGTACGACACTGCAACCTTACTGGAACGCAAAATGGAGTACGAATCAAGACAGTACCGGTAATTAAGATCACATTAAAATTTTATATGATGGGCGTATTATCAAAAACTTTTTAGATATTTATTAACTTGTAACGTTTTCCTTCGATTATAGAATGGATCTGGGTATGCTAGGGGGATTCTATTTGAGAACATTCATTTAGTTGATGTTAAAAACCCGATTATAATCGATCAATATTATTGTGATAGTGACATTGATCGTGATTGCCCTGCTCCTGTAAGTCTTGTTACTCCGTGACGATCTTGCAATAGATTAATATACGGTTACTGCATTTTAGCAGCTATAATCTCCACATACATATATGTCGTAGTCATTTTTTTATTTTTATTTTATTTGGATTGGATTAGCCGAAAGCACCAGCAGTAGAAGTGAGGGATGTAACATATAAGGAAATATACGGGTCATCGGCAACAAAGCAAGCGATTACATTAAATTGTAGCGGAAAGTTTAACTGTACTGGAATCGTAACAAATGGAGTTGGAATCACCGTATATGCTTCGTGCGAAAATGCTCAGGGAAACTTCATTAATACAAGTCCTGAAATTACCTGCAATTAAAATGTAACAACTCCAATTATGTATGTGGCTGGATTGTTATAGACTTGTTATTATATTATAAACTAAATTAGTACTTTAAGCATTTAAATGATCCGCAAGTCGATATGAATTTCTTTTTAAATTTTAAAACTAAAAAAAGTGAAAGAATGGGGATTGCTCCATTTCCTTTAAAACTCAATTTTTACTCGTATCTTTAAAATCAAATATCTCACAAACGGTATGACCAAAAATTATATAAATTACATATTCGAAATCAGTGTCTTTTTCTCTTCGATTAGAGATCCTACAAGCTATACTTTCGACAAATTTTTTTTTTTCATTTTTGTTGGATCGTAGAAAATGTGACTTATATAATCATATGTGATTTTATATATAATCACATGTGATTTATGAGTAATTAAAGATAAAAAGATGCTAATTTTAACGGCGTAATTTTTATAATTTATGAATATACGGTTTGTGAGATATTTAGATTTAGAAAAAAAAGTGAAAATGGGTAATTGGAAAGGAGCAATCCTATTGGTTCCTTCATTCTATATTTTTTTAGTATTCTACATTGAACTTTCCGATTAGGTTTAACAATAAGGATTTTCTTTCTATTTTGAAGGAGGGCGAAAATTAAATATTGAAGTAGAAGAATACGCGGTAAACAAAAAAATTTCTTACCTGCATGAAGATGTTAGCTGAAAGATGAAGGATAGGACTAAAATTAGGTTTAAATTTGTTTGGGTCAAGCCCATTTAAAGTGGGCTATAATTATTTAATTTTTTTTGTGGGTGTGAATTAAATTATCTTATTAATTAATATTTTATAAATGAATTTGTAATTGGTTTTTAATTAGTTTATTATGTTATTTATTTGTTTTAATTTATTAAATTATTTGAATTTTTAAAATTAAAAGAAAATTCATAATGTCAAACAATGTTTTTTTTTTTTTTTTTTTTTTTTACTTTTTTCAGTCAACATTGTTCTCACGTAACAATGTACCACTCCATGTACTCTTAGCAAGTTTAAGTTCCGATTATATTGACATAGAAGTGATATTAGTTAACATCTAAAGTTTACTAATTGACCACATAGTCAGATATGGAAAATGCAGATAATTCGGCGTGTTAAAACATAAGCTTCAAAAGTTGTATTGTTGATGGCGCTAAAACTATGAAAAAAAATATCTAAATTTTAAATGAAAGTTGTCTTAACGATTAGCAAGAAGCTAGAAAAAAAATAACTGCATCGTGATGGTCGATATTGAACTTTGACCGGAAATTCAATCTATATATATTTTTCACAATGTACTTGTAACATATATAAATAGATGCAGCCATTTGAAATTATTTGTAAATTTAATAAATCACACATGTATAACTATAAATTGTTAAGTATCCTAAGTTACACACACTATACAGATTATTTATTATTAAATCAGCTTATCTTTTTTTTATTGAGTTAAAAATTTCTTTTATTTTATTTTTATTAATTTCAATTTTATTGTAATTCAATTTTCTTGTATTTTATAAACTTGATATATATTGTAAAATATCGTTAATTTATAAAATTTTATTATATCAACAATTATACAACTGCATGTACTTTAAATATTATCAAAAACTCAGACTATTATTGATCTTGCATAATCCATTAGGATCAATTAGTTAATTATATTAGGTTTATAGTTTTATTCATTATGCACCAGTAACATCCAATTTTATAAGGCAGTTACGTCTCAAAATCTAAAAAGGTACGTAATTTATTAGAAAAATATTAACTAAAATTAAATATACCTGTGCATTTATTAAGAAATTGTATATTTCATGCATATAGTAGTGAATACTCTAATCGAATTATATGTGTAAATAAAAGATAGAGTGAGGTTTAAATGAAAATGAAAATTTTTGTAAAAATTTAAGAACCAATAGAATTGCGTCACGTGTCACAAAAATCCATTTTCTCTCTTGTTTTTAAAAATTAAATATCTAAAGAATGACTCATTGAAAAATTATAAAAATTACACCATAAAAATCAGCATTTTTTTCTCTTTCGATTCGAGATCTCACAAGGTATATTTTCGACGACTTTTTTTTGGGGTTCTACAAATTGTACAATATTAGTAGCACGTGTGTTACTCGCTGGTATCACGTGTGTTACTCGCTGGTATCATGTGTGTTACTCGCTGGTATCACGAGTGTTACTCGCTGGTATCACGTGTGTTACTCGCTGTTATCACGTGTGTTACTCGATGGTATCACATGTGTTACTCGCTAGTATCACATGTGGTAGTTGTTTTCAAACCTACTAAAAAAACGAAAAAAAAAATTGTCGAAAGTATACCTTGTGAGATCTCTAATCGAAGAGAAAAAATGCTGATTTTTATGGTGCAATTCTTGTGATTTTTCGACTTACCGTTTGAGAGATATTTAATTTTTAAAAACGTGAGGGAAAATGAGTTTTGTGACACGTGACGCGTTCTTATTGGTTTTCTTCATTCTCACGAAAAATTGATGTACTCATTTGAACCTCACTCATAAAAAATAATATTACTCATTAAACATGCATCCAAAATTAGAGTGAGGTTCAAATCAGAATGAAAATTTTTGTAAGAATGAAGAAATCAATAAGAATGTGCCACGTGTCACAAAACCCATTTTTTCACGTTTTTAAAAATTAAATATCTCAAGAATTGCTCAATGAAAAATTCGTAAAAATCAATAATTTTTTTCTCTTCGATTAGACATCTCACATGATATACTTTCGACGACTTCTTTTTATAAGCTTTACAAATTTTACAATATTAGTATCACATGACCTATGCCCCAGCCTGAAGGTTCCAATTCTTTTTCTGTTCCTATATATATGGGTCCGTGCAGCATTTCCACGATATCGTTATGATCAATTAATGGGACTTGGCCGGAACTCTCTCCTTTCATAGCTCTCGGGCCTATTCTATTTAAGTGCTTATTGCTTGCCAAAAATCCTACTTCTACAATTGGCGAAAGTATATCCTGTGAGGTGTCTAATCGAAAAGAAAAAATGTTGATTTTTGTGGTGCAATCTTTATAATTTTTTGACTTACTATTTGTGAGATATTTTAATTTTAAAAATGTGAGGAAAAATGAATTTTAAAATACATGACGCATTCTTATTAGTTCTTTCATTCTCACTAAATATTATTGTACTCATTTAAACCATACTCTTCAAAATTAAGAAAAGAATGTATCACAAGTCAAACATTGAACTTATTTTGTTATTATATTAATTAAAAATAATATAATATAATTATCTAACCCATAAATTAAATATATAGTCGAATTAATGATGCATTTATTTTTGAAATAACAAAATTTAAGTGTTCATGCATATACACATTATCTAATTACATTCTCTTACATTATAAATTATAATTAGATTAGATAGAGAGGTTCAATTCACAATCCCAAACAACCATTAGAAGAGTTACCACCTTCAAGTGGTTTATTCACAAAAATGGTAAGAAAATATAATTGCTCTAAACATTGCAAAATCACAATACTTACATTATTCTTTCTTGTTTTGGCAGAGTTTATTGATGCTAGTATTTTTGATCTTTTGTTACATTTCATCGAAAACTATAAGTGCCACGACCTATGATGTAACATCTTATGGTGCAAAAGGAGACGGGGATACAGACGATACAAATGTAAATAACCGTTGTAAGCTTACTTAAAAGACAATGTGGTTTGATGCAAAGAACCGAACCACAAAACGAATTAATTGTATTCTAACGATTGTTTGTGAATGTAGGCTTTCGTTCGTGCATGGGCTGATGTATGTAAAGATGAGTCACAAAACCCGACGTTAATCATACCACCAAGGAAATCATTTTTAATCGGCCCGGTTGCATTCAGTGGTCCGTGCAAATTCCGTACAATATATGTTAAGGTAATCTATAACGAGACTCGAATTGAGATACATCATTATAGCATTAAGAGCATTAAAAAATTTTTCACAGGGTCAATTTCATGGGTTTTTGCCCCTCTAAAAAGAAGTTAAATGATTATTTTAGTTTTAACTATATAGGGAAATTTGTCAAAAAATAATAAATAATTCACATATTTTACATTTTGGAATTTTGGAGTATCGACTAGTTTTTTTAAAGGAATCATTAATTTAAAACAACATATTAAATGGTATATGTCCAATTTTTGCACATCAATTCCTTTAAATAACTACACTTAAACATTGAAAATGACATTTATCATTACATTATAAGCTTTTTGTACACTAAAATTAGTGGTTTGCATTACATGCATTACTATTCATAGTTGGTAACATATACCATTTGATGTGCGCTTTTAAATTAGTTATGTCTTTTAAACAAAAAACATTAATTAGTCGATACCTCAAAATGAAAAAAAAGTGAATTAATTGTTCTTTTTTTGACAATTTACCCGATATTTATATGGTTAATTTCTTATTATATGTTAATGTTAATTTAATACTTCCTCCGTCTAACATTAAAAGTCACACTTGCTATTTTGATGTATCCCAAAATAAATGTCCAGATTCAATTACAACTAATTAGAAAAAACTTTAGTGGATAAAGATGAGATGTTATTGGTAAATAGTAACTTTTTTAAAACTGTGTGCATTTTGAAAGTGATTATTTATTTTGGACGGAGGGAGTATAATAAGTAAATATATCAAAACATATGTTTATTACTACATTTATTATTCTACGATTAATATTGTGAATTTAGTAACTTTATATAAATTGAATTGAATTGAATTATAAATAAATTAATACTTTATTATTATCATTGGTTATATTATATTATATTACTAGTTCTAAAACCCGTGTATACACACGGCCTTATGAATTTTCATTATTATTTCATAAATATTTGTTTTATATGTGATAAATTAGAATACTTACATGAGTTAAGATGTATGCAATATTGTTTGAAATTTGAATATTTTAGGTAGTTTTTATCAAATTTAAGGGTATTTAGTAAATTTTCATCTGTAAGTATTTAATATAAATCATTATAATTGTAATGTAAAGTTATCTGATTATACATAAGCAAATGAATAATTTGAAGAAATAACGTAGGTTGCAGTTATAAACGATTAAGTTAAAATACGGAGGATAATTTATATCCTTATCACATTAACTTTTATCATTTGTAAGACCTCTTTACATATCACATTTGCTGTCTTATTCGTCTGGTGGTCATCTTTGTCACAAATAAGAACCTTTCAGTCACTTCTTGGTTTTAACGCGTGAGACATCAACGTAGAGTTGTCCATGAGAGAAGACTGGTCATCTTAAATACAATCCCACGGTTTGCAACGACTGTCCCGGCTTTTGTTTATCGTCATCGCAAAGCATACGAACAAAGGATATTGTCTTCGTTTAAACTTGAAAGGTATCGTTTTATCAGACGGCATCAATTTCATTCTTTGAATATAACTTGTATCCCTGATGTTGCTCCCCGAAATGATCATCGCTTCAACAACATGTTCAGCCGAGCCTTTTAATTTGTAATCTTGTTCCGTTGCATAGTCCGTTGGACTGATCAATGTTCCTTAGCAACATTACCGACACACCTTTTTTGAGTGTGAGTTTGTGGTTTGGTATCCCAGATGTTTTACTTCCATTTAGTATCTCTGGGAAATATAAAAATTGTTCAAATTTATCGGTAATTTCTGTCTCACAAATAGTATTTGAACTGAAGTAATTCACCACTCGAAAACCGAAAAATAATAATCGGAGAGCAACAGATCCAAGAACACAAGAGAATGAACCGTATAAAGGGCAAAATGCAAGAACACCAGATAATGAACCGTATGGACTTTTAGTTCCAGCAATCGTCGTATATAAAGAGAAGGAGTTAGATTTTGTAAAATGTATTGGTTCTAATTATAGCGTGAGTTTGAGTTGAGGTAGAGTTTATGAACTAACTTTGAGGAAGATGAAGTTGAATAGAGTAAGAAAAGGGTTTTTTGTTTTTTTTATTATATTAAAAATAAAAAAAAATTAAAAGAGTGTCCAGTTGGGAAAGGGAGTGTTGTTCACGTGTATTTAACAAATTAGTTAGATTAATGCTAAAATTTCATTAAATAACAATATTAAGAACACGATCGTTGTTTATTAAATTAAATTAAAAATAAATAAATAATTGAATAATAAATACTGAATTTTGATTAGTAACTGGACTTTAATTTTGAAATTGGATAACATAACCTCGCTTCCTATAGTATATTTAAGATTATTATACACGAAACAGTTTATGATTTAGTATATTGATGTTTATGAATTGAATAAATAAATCATATACCTTTATGTATTAAATTTTTACACAAATATATTCTGTTAAATTAAATAAAGCGTTAGAAATTATGTTTAATTATCATTATTAAATAATATATTATTGAGATTATATTTATATAATTTGAATGAGCTTTGTTGATTACGATACTAAAATATGTCATTACGTAGGTGTTATTGCTAATTGTAATTTAATAACTTATCATAGACTACCTTCAAATTGTTATGTATGTACAAATATTTATATATGTAATTAAATATAAATGACGTCTATTAAGGTGTCGTTATCATTTTCCAATTTGAATTATTGTTAAATACCATCTATAAAGATTACTAATAACAATGATTAAATACTAAATGGAAATATAAGTAATAATAAATATTAGATATAAGATTGAATATAGTGAGAGATATTTATTGACTAATTAAGCAACTTTCAAATATGAATATGAAATTGAATGAAATATACACACGAAAAAATATGTAAAGTAAAATAATTATCTAAATATAACTAATTTGTTATCTTTGTTAACATGTGTTATTTTCACAATAAAATGAAGAATCATAATTGATTAATTGAAATTTTTTAGTGGATGATGTCATAACTTGACTTCCTATAAAGCTGTGTATACATACAGCTCGTTTAATTTAAACAATAATATGATAATACTATTTTAATATTTTTTAAATGATTGCATGTTTAATTCACAATTTTTTTTGATAATTTAAAAATGACTAATGATTCTTACACCACTAATTGCATACACCAAACAACATGCATGGATGAGTTATACTAATAGAAAAAAGTTATCGTGTATACCTCAAAATATGCGGTGTACAAATTATCATCCTGTTAATATTGAAGACAAATATAAAATAATCAATTGCATTTTTAAATCATTTATACAATAATTTCTATTACATTTATTACGGTAATAATATAATTTTATAAGTATATTTAAAAAATATTATCGAATCTTGTATTTTAAGTTATTGTTGATGTTAAATGCAAATTAACTATAATATGTTAGGATCACACTGCATGATATAATATTTATGTATTTTTTTTTTTTGTAAATTCATATCAATATTATGTAGTTGTACATCAATTACGATTGCAAATCAATCATGAAAGGAACATTATTAGCATACAAATTAAAAAATAGTTGATCATTGGCTTTAACTTTGAATTGTGAATATAAATTTAATATGGTTTTAAATCAAATATATAAAGAAAGTTGGCTATTAATTACTCCGTATCAAATAACGAAATTGATTTTGTATTTTAAGTATGACTTTAATTTTTTATTGATAATTGATATTTATATTTATCTATGATATGGATGAGTAAATATTAACGGTTTTTTTGTTCAACTTATAATATAAATTGAATTATCTTTTAATAATTTATAGTATAGTGATCAAACATAATTATACACTTGAGTGCGGATTGGGAGCTCGATTCGTTACACTCCGTGAATTACGTGAGCAACCCAAGGACCCGTATAAAACGAGGTGAAGGGTGGTAAGAATCGAACGGTTACCATCTAGGGAGATGGGTTTCGGTGGTGAGCAAGGCTCACCATGCTTGAAGATGATGGAGAGAGCATGAAGGCTCATCTTGATGTTTGATTGTCTGATGTTAGCTGGGGTTTCAGTTAGGGTTTCCACCCTTATAAAGGGGGAAGAAGTAGGCCCAACATGGAAGCTCGTGGGCTTGACCATATAGGAGCTCAAAGTGAGGGTTACACCATCATATAGTATAGTATAAGGTTTTATTTTTAAAATTAAGTTAAATATAGGGATCTAATTGATTAATTGAAAAAATTTTAATCGATGATGTGAGTTTCCTATATATAATTTAAGATATTATATATAAAAAAAATACCAATCCGCATCCACTTTAACCTGTTTGACCCCAAATTATTGACCTATTTGAGTAGATATTAACCATCCAACTAAGATCACCATGTTTAGTTAAACTCGCTATGCATGTCCTAGTTGGTTATTTTCGACCCATCAACCTATTTATCGAATCAGGTGAAATTTGGATCTGGGTACTTTAAACTACCAGCCCTACCCGACTTACACTGCTTATCAACAGAGTTACTACACGATCTTCTTAGTGAGTTACTGATATGATGTATTTCACAAAAACTTAATTATATTATTTTCTTACTTATACAATTAAACAAATGGCATGAATATATCAATGTCCCTACTTTTACATTGACAATGTACTACACGTTGACTGAAGTATCAAATATAATTTAGTATGACTCATATTATAATTTGTGGTTCCGTGAGTAGGTTTTGGGCAACATCGTTGCACCGAAGACTATGGACGCGTGGAGAAATTGTGTAAAGAAACGGTTTTGGATAGTTTTCTCATCAATTGATGGACTCACCATTGACGGACCTGGCCATATTGATGGCCACGGCTCTATCTGGTGGGGAGACGAGGTTAAGTTTCCAAATTGACCTTAAATTCACTAGCATACAACATATATATCCACATATTTGAGTACTCACTGATCTTTCTTTCTTACAGATATTATCCAAAAAATGCAAGCGCCCAACAGTAAGCCGTCTTCTTTTAATATTAAACACTATCATAAGAATTAGACTATGCCAAAACTAACACGAGCAAAATGTGAACCTTTCAGGCTTTACATTTTAGTCATTGCAATGGCCTTCGACTGAGGGGCACAACTCATATTAACAGCCCAAATCTTCATATTAGCCTTGTTAATTGCCAATATGCAGATATTGGAAATCTTCAAATTATAGCACCTGAAAACAGCCCCAATACTGATGGAATTGACCTCAGTGCTTCTTCACATATTAATATCCATGACTCTCATATTTCAACTGGTATGATTTATTTTTTATTTTCAAGAGCGGAAAACCTACAATCTATCCCACATATTATGTAAAATTGCAACTTTTTCTAGCGTGGTTGGGAATTGCTTACTAAAACTGTCGATATGCTTTCTTCTCAAAACTTTTTATTTGACTCGCATATTATCAGATAAGCAGTTAACATGGGTAAACAATCTCAAAATCATTTATCTTTGTATCAAGGTTATACTTCTTTTATTATTTAATCTTTAATCTTTGGTGAACTTAAACTAGGTGATGATTGTGTGGCGATTAATGGTGGCATTTACAATGTCAGTGTAACGAGGGTGTTTTGCGGACCTGGTCATGGCATAAGGTAGAAAATATATTTTCGATCATTGGTTCAACACAAACTTTCTCTGAACTCCATGATGTGCTTTGGCAGTATCGGAAGCCTAGGAGAAAACGGTGGTCATGACACAGTTGAAAAAGTACGTGTAGAAAATTGTAATATCTCAGGAACAACAAATGGACTACGAATCAAGACAGTACCGGTAAAAGTTTTTTTACTTTCATGTTTTTCTTTTTTTGTGCAACAACATATATTTGATTTTAGTCGTGTTATGGAATTACAGGGTGGAACGGGGTACGCTAGGGGGATAGTATTTCAGAACATTTATCTTGTAAACGTTCAAAATCCAATAATAATCGATCAACATTACTGCAGTAACTCTGAAAATGCTGTTTGCCCTGCACCAGTAAGTGATTCCATCTTCTAAATCATTACAACAATCTCATCTGTTCCTTTTTACGAAATTGTACTCATTTTATTTCCCTTTGATTAGCCAAACGAACCAGCAGTAGAAGTGAGTGATGTGACGTATAACAATATATACGGGTCATCAGCATCAAAGCAAGCGATTACGTTTAGTTGCAGCGCGAAACATAAGTGTACCGGACTCGGTACAAAGCAAGTTGGAATCAGTGGACATGATGATTTTGCTTTTTGTCAAAATGCTCAAGGGAAATTTGTTTCTACTTACCCAAGTATTAGATGCAATTAGATTTATGTAGCCCCTCATATTGCCAATTATATACATGAACTGTAATAGCATCTTTAATTACAAAAAGTAAACAAACAAACATACATCCATACATATGTACACTTGTATATATGTATGTCTGTATCTATTTTGGAATATATTCAAGTGTTTAACTTTTAAGTGACTATGGATGTTTGTTCAGTTGGATTGGTTCAAACCTAACCAAAAAGATGAAACTGATGAGAAGTAGCAGAATACAAATCACTATTTGTGGCAGTTAAAAATAATTATAATTATAATATTTATGGGAAATAACCATCGATATAAAGAAGCAGATATGCACCAATATATACAAATGAAGCTCATATACATGTGATCTAATTTTCAATCTTCTAAATCATACCATAATTCTGTGACTACTCTGGCCCAAACCATTAACACGAACAAGATTTTGTATCTTCAACGCGTAGACTCTGTATACAGATTATGGATATCACTTCTTCTGTTGAGGCAACCTCTGAATCACAACCTGCAATTTCAACACATTTACATATAAATGGGTCTTTCTACTTTATATAAGATCAAATACTTCAGCTAAAAAGGAAACAGGTCATGTATGTTGAAATTCATCTAAAGTATATTTTAGCGCGTACATTATCCTAAAGCATTTCATTTAAACATATGCATAATTGTTGTTATACTGTTTTAACTTGATTATTTCAAAACAGGTTTATAAAATGGACAAAATAGGTGTTGCTAGTCGACCCAATCTGACCTGGACAACCTAATTTAAAATGACCCGTTTCAATCTGAACCTGTTTTGACCCCTTATCAAACCTGTCCAACCTAATCATCTTGCCACCTCTACATTGTTACAAGACTTCAAGCTACTTTTAATAACCAAAATGAAGAGGTCAACTTGTAGATTTTCATGAAGCATACCTTGCCAGAGTTTTCTTTGTTCCCGACTATAGTCTGGCAAGCCAACCTCCATGACTCAGGTTTCTGTGTAAAAAATCGACACATTTCAGGTATGCAGATTTATCTACAACATTAAACACGTAGAAAGGATCCTGTTGAAATGATACCTTTTTCAAGTATTTGAATTCAGTATTTGTTCTCTCATTTAAAAGCTCCTTTCCTTCTACAACCTGCACACATAGTATAACAATAACAATAGAAAACATGTACATTTCAACTTAAATGGAAATGTCGACTAATTTAACTATTGATGGACCAATTCAGGTTATATTTCAAAGAGTAAACCACAAGAAATAACTAAAAAGAAAATGGGTCAAGTGGGTCAAAAGTTTCCCAAATTGTATTCTTTATACATAAAACATGCTATACGTTTATACATAAGATTACATTAGTATCCAATTATTAAAATGATATATTGAATGCTCATAAAAATTACTAAACCATAAGGAAAAAATGGTTCCCCTGTAGAAAAAGCACGCCTTTTGACCAACCCAATTTGCTACCTCTAATTTTCATGAATAACTAATTTTCCGTATTGTATGAAGGGATCTAGGCAGATAATCCTTCTTCATGTAGCATAGACTTGCATTCACAAAATTAATGCCCAAGGGAATTGAAGAACAAAAACTGCTATAAGACATACCTCAACGATGCAAGTGCCACAACTTCCCCCACCTCCGCAATTCATCAATTTTCCCTTCAAGAACAAATTTTAAAGAAGCTTTTGTCATTCAAGACTACTTTTGTTTCATTTGTATGATGTGAGAAGAAAAGAATACGTGATTACAATGAAAATAAGATACTTGCATTTCATGATTGATCCTTTTATAGAATTAGAATTCTTACAGAAAAATAAGATTGTGGAATGTTGATCATTTGTTGCTCAATTGAACTATAAAAATTTTAATCAAACCAGTTAATTTTTAAAAATTAAATTTTTATAAAGGCAAATATTCACTCACCCACACAGCTATTATAATCACCACATATGTGTCAACTAAGACTTGAATCAATAACCTCTTGAATAATGACCCACCTACATACAAGACCAAAGGTCCTTTATTTTTAAGGTTAAACATTTATTTTCTCTAACTTTAAGATGGTTAAATCTTAATATACTAAGAGGAAGAAGCTAATGAGGAACAAAATAATCCGATTCAATTCGCCTACTCGTACATGGCGGTAGCAACATGGAAAACACATGGGAAAGGTGTCAATCTTAGAACAACCAAAACTTTTTATCCTAATAAAACGGGTTAGAATAAGAACAGTTCAAAATTATTTAGAGTATTTTTAGTCTTGTTAACGGACAGATAACTATTTGTGTGTTACGGTGACTTGTACATAACACATTAATACAAATGTTCAATTACCATGGAAATTGGTAATAGTCATCAATGCAAGTTGCTATAGGCCCTCACAGGGGTAAGGTGTGTTGTGGGTATGATTGAGGATAGTTAAAGTGTAAAGTAGTAACATACATACATCCCGTAAAGCTCAATCTTGTTATCCGACATTATACTTCTTAGAAGCTTCTCTCCGCTCACCGCCACTGCTCTGTCCACCGGATACTTCCCATCTCCCCCTGCTTTTGGCTTCATTTCATCACCAATACAACCACCACATAAAACTAATTAATAAATTAATCGCACATCAACTTGTAGTATGTCTGATAACTGCATATGTTAAAATGTATTTAATGAATGTAAAAAATTCCCATAACTACATTATATTAATTCACAAGTTAGACCAAATGACACCTTTCATTTATAATCATGGGATGATTGAAAAAGGCGCAGTTTTTTTTTTTAAATGAGGTATATATATTTACTTTAAAAAAAGTTGATACAAACTTATGAGGTACATACATCCTATAGTTATGATACAAATATACAACTATACAAGTGTACTTTACAAGTATGTATCTTTTTTTTAATAAGAAAAATTACTGCCATTATCAAAAACCAAGTACAATATGACAATAATTACCAAAAAATGGAATTAAATTACCCCTATAAATTCGAGCTCTATTTCAGGTACTGTTGGTGATGGTTCTTGAGTTGAATTGCTGGTGGCAAAGGACAACACTGGTGGTCTCTTTCTGGTGAAAGATGTGAAGGGTTTTGATGAACTACTAATGCCGGCTGTAAGTTCCGGTGACCGGAGGGGCAACGGTGAAAAGTTCACGGCGAATGACATTTGTTTAATTTTGGCCTTGAAATCCCTTTTGGGTTTGGTTGTGGTGTTTCTGTAACCACATAAACTGTCTTTGAAAGATTTTGCTGGAACCCCTGCATTTATAAAGAAGTTGCAAATTCACCCTTTATCTTATGAAAGTTGTCATATAGATTTATTCGGCCCAAGACAAAGGATTTTGGGCCTAACTATTGATCCATTTGTGCGGCCCATTGAGACCTTAATGGGCTAATTTCAAGTCTTATAGCTCTTGATGAGCATAAGTCATGTTTTTCCAATTCACGTGTTTGCACTGAAATGGTATGATTAGATCCAAAAACATGTAGTCTAATTAGTCAAACACTTAAAAGGAGATCATATCTTGATCCACATACCACCTTTATTTAGCAACACAAAGAATTTCAAAGACACTTAAATGACAGTCAAATGATGCATTAATTAGTTATATGAAACCAGTTTATTCAAATCTTCATGTTCATACATATAAAAAGAGAGTTAAGTACTCTAAAATGTATTTATTTGTGGTATGACATTCATAGTATACAACAAAGTATTTGGACTTCTATTGTGTGTAATAAACTTATTATTCATTGCTATTGTATGTAATTTTTGGTGCTTATATTTACGTGTCAGTTGTATTATGTAACACGTGGCGTCATTACAAGTTGTCACGTCACCGAAATGCACACATGAAATAAATTGAAATTTTATTACACACAATGGATGTTCGAGTACTTTTTTACATATTATGAATGTCAGACCGTAAATACGTACATTTCAAAGTACTTAAGCTATAAGACTAACATTTCCCACCATCTGTATATATATGGGAATTGAGGAGAGGAAATCATCACAAATGAAACAAAATATAACACATTGGTTACTTATTATACAATCATTTGCTTTCAAAAAATGGTAAGAATTATTGTTTCATACATGCCATATTCACTATACTTGCATCACTCCTTTTTTTTTTTCTCTTTGTAGGGTTTCTTGATGGTAGTATTTCTTAGCTTTTGTTACATAACGTTTGGCCCGAAAACTGTAAATGCTGCCACCTTTGACGTAACATCTTATGGTGCTATAGGAGATGGGGAAGGACTCCGATGTAAGTATATCGTTTCTACTAATTAAGTCAAAAGAAAATGTGATTCGATGCAGAACGAACCAAATAATTAGCTGTTTTCTGATGTTGTCAATTCCTTGTTGCAGGCTTTCCTTCAAGCATGGAATGATTTATGTGGTGATAGTTCAGAAGCCCCGACATTGATCATACCATCAGCCAAAACATTTTTACTAACCCCGGTGGGATTCAATGGTCCATGCAACTCCCCTACGGTAGATATCAAGGTAAATGTTACACCCAAGTGATTATATCTTACAGAATTCAGATCTAAAAAATGTTAATGAATATAGTATTGGTTGCATGTAATTAATTGTTTTTTTTGTACAGTTTTTGTAACTCTAGCATATATTTCTCTATAATTAATGGTATGGTAAGGTAATTATGTTTTGATGGTTAGATTTTGGGCAACATAACTGCACCCACGGCTCTTGATGGATGGAAAGATTGTATAGAGAAACGCTTTTTCCTATATTTCAAATCAGTGGATGGACTCACAGTCGAAGGACCTGGCCAAATCGACGGTCAGGGCTTGATTTGGTGGGGAAACCAGGTTAAGTTTTGAATCAATTTAACTCGATTTCATACCGAACAACATAAATGAGCTTAATATATTGATCAATCGTTCCATTTTGCAGGAGGAAACTGCAGTTTGTAAGCGTCCAACGGTAAAATTTCCGGTTTTATTACCTACGTTAGAGATAAAAAATAATGCATGTGAGATATGTGAAAACTAACATATAAGTTAATGTGAATATATGGTTTAGGCGTTACATTTTAGTCACTGCAATGGTGTTAGTCCAAAATGGTTAGTACTGCCAAGCTTTCAAGAGTTAATGTTGCTGGTCAAAGGTTTTACTGTTCGTTCAAGATTAATGATGCTGCAAGAGTTTCTACTGCCAGCATAATTCAAGACTTAGTACTGCTGGACCAAAGTTCGGGATTAATACTGCTGGATGGATTTCTAGAGTTAATACTGCTAGACTGGTTTTCCAATGTTTCTACTGCTGGCCTTGTCCAATGGGTATGTGGCGTAGTGAGCCTGCAGTTACCTAATCTTCACAAAGCATGCGCAGCAAAGCATGGAATGGTTTACGGCAACAAATCACGCTTAGATAGTTTGACTTCCATACATTAATTACAATCACGTGTAATAGGAACTCTATGTTTTATTAATAGAGTTTCATACTTTAGAGGCATGGTGCATGTTGTGAAAATTGTGTATAAAGATAGATTAGTAGTGAACTTGTTTAATACACTTTTTAATAGACTTTTCACAGATTAGCCAAGTGTGAAATAGAATAGTTAGCTTCAAGGTTTCTGTAACTCCAATACAATCGGTGTATACGTATTATTCAATTAATAATATTGAAGCTTTTATACAAACTCTTGTGTTCTGTTTATTACAAACTGTCATTCAAACAATATATCTTCCAAACTTAACAAGTATTATTCCGCAAATTTCTTGTTAAGTATTCAAAGCTTAAGTAAGTTTAATCTTGACTGTGATCAAGTCGATCCCGATAAATGGTCTTCGGCTGAGTGGCACAACACATATTAACAGCCCAAATCTTCATGTTAGCATTGATGATAGCGAAGATGTGGATGTTGGAAATCTTCAAACAATAGCATCTGGAGACAGCCCCAATACTGACGAGATCGACATCAGTAATTCACGACGTGCTAATATCCATGACTCTACGATTGCAACTGTTATACAAGACGACCTCAATCAGATTGATTAATTACAATATAGCAGTTTGTAATCGTTTGAATACACTTATACAGGTGATGATTGTGTGGCTATTAATAGTGGCATTGTCGATATCAATGTAACGGGGGTGTTGTGTGGACCTGGTCATGGCATAAGGTAGCAAATGATGCAGATTAAAACTCTCTACTCGCATATACACACATTCTTTTGTCACTTGTGATCACTCTAAATATGTGTTTTTGCAGTATCGGAAGCCTTGGGGAAGATATGACACGGGGGAACAAGTACGTGTACAATGTTGAGTCATAGATGGCACGTGGGCATGTGAGCACGTTAATCCCTATTATGCAGGAGTTGTTTGTTTTATTTTTATTGAATGGTTCTAGTCTTCCTATAGAATAGGCGTTTGTTATCCTATTAACGTTTTCTTCCAGTACGTGTATTTAAGAAACCTTATTAGCATGAATAAGTTATATGAAAAAGCTTTGAGCACCAATTCCGAGTGTTGCTTCTTTTATCATTGAGTGTGTGTGTGTAATACCAAACATTTGGTATCAGAGCAAGGTTTAAAGAACTCTTTGTTATCGAAAGGCAGGTAAGAGAATGGAGAAAACTGATAAGTTTGTGCAACCGGCTATTCCTAAGTTCGATGGTCACTTCGATCATTGGGCTATGTTAATGGAAAATTTCCTAAGGAGTAAGGAAATTGGAGTCTGGTGGAAGATGGTGTTCCTGCACTAACCATGCCTAATCCAAGTGAAGCACAGAGAAAGGCATACAATGATGCTAAGTTGAAAGATCTGAAAGTGAAGAACTATTTGTTCCAAGCGATAGAAAGGGAAATCTTGGAAACAATATTAGATAAGAGCTCTTCAAAGGGAATATGGGATTCGATGAGACAGAAGTATGAGGGCTCTACAAAGGTGAAGCGAGCTCAATTGCAGGCTTTGAGAAGAGACTATGAACTTCTTTCCATGAAAGACGGTGAAAAGGTCGACACTTATCTAGCCCGTACCTTAACGATTGTGAACAAGATGAAGGAAAATGGTGATCCCGTCACTTCAAGTACTGTTGTTGCTAAGATATTACGTTCTTTGAGCCCGAAATTTAATTATGTTGTCTGTTCTATCGAGGAATCCAATAATCTCGATACCATGACAATTGATGAATTGCATGGAAGTCTTCTTGTCCATGAGCAGCGTATGATCGGGCAACAAGAGGACGAACAGGCTCTAAAGATATCTACTGGTTCACCTTATTGAGGTCGAGGAAGGGGACAAGGTGTTCGTGGAGGTCGGGGACGTGGCAGTGGCAGACTCTCATTCGATAAAAGTACCATCGCATGTTACAAGTGTCACAAACTTGGGGATTTTCAAAATGAATGTCCAGATTGGGAGAAGGATGCCAACTATGTTGAACATGATGATACAGAGGAGATGGTATTAATGGCTCAGGCGGATGAAGGAGGCTCGACAAAGGAGATGGTTTGGTTTTTTGATTTGGGGTGTTCCAATCACATGACTGGTGAGAAGAAATGGTTCAGTTTTTTGGATGAGTCTTATCGTAACAATGTACGACTTGGGAATGATGTTCGAATGGCGGTAATGGAAAAGGGAAATGTTCGTATCAACGTAGAAGGGGTGACACACACGTTAACTGATGTGTATTATGTCCCCGATCTCATGAACAACTTGATCAGCGTAGGACAAATTCAAGACAGAGGGATGGATATTTTAATTAAGAAAGGTTTATGCAGCATATTTCATCCAAGAAAGGGACTGGTCATGAGAATTAAAATGACTCCAAACAGAATGTTCATGATTAAGGCAAAACCTGGTTGCATTAAGGAATGCCACAAAGCAGAAGCTGATGATGTAACTCACATGTGGCATCAAAGATTCGGGCACATCAACAATAGAAGTCTAAAGGCGTTGCACGATAAAGGATTGGTGAGGGGGCTGCCATCGATTAATGCAGAAGTTAGAACTTGCTCAGATTGTTTAGTGGGAAAGCAGACAAGAGAGTCATTTCCGAAAGCAAGTTCTTGGAGGGCAACACAACACCTTCAACTAGTCCATTCAGACATTTGTGGACCCACCACACCTCAATCAAGCAGTCTAAAGAGGTATATAATTAACCTTACAGATGATTTCTCACGAAAGTGTTGGGAGTTATTTCTTGATAGAAAAATCTCAAGCTTTAGACACCTTTAAAAGGTTTAAAGCCTTGGTTGAAAAGGAAGCAGGAGTAAAAATCAAGTGTTTGAGAACAGATAGAGGAGGAGAGTTCAATTCCGGGGAGTTCAAGTTGTTCTGTGAAGACAATGGCATACAAAGACAACTCACTGCAGCCTACACGCCACATCAAAATGGTGTGGCAGAGAGAAAGAACCGAACTGTGATGAATATGGTACGAAGTATGATGAGTGCCAGGAATGTTCCAAAAATGTTCTGGCCTAAAGCTACAAACTGGTGTGTACATGTGCTCAATCGAAGCCCTACATCAGCTCTTGAAGATTGCACGCCAGAAGAAAAAATGGAGTGGCCAAAAACCCTCTGTAAGTTATTTCAGAATATTCGGTTGTATTGCACATGTTCATGTTCCTAAAGTGAAAAGATTGAAGTTGGATGATCGTAGTTTGAGGTGTGTTTTGTTTGGGGTCAGTGAAGAGTCCAAAGCATATAGACTCCATGATCCCACCAACAACAAAATTATTGTGAGCAAGGATGTTGTATTTGAAGAAGATGCCTCTTGGAACTGGACACAAGAGTCTGCGATTAATTCTTCAGACTTAGAGTGGGAAGATAATACTGATCAGGGCAACAATGAAGATGGGCTGAATTCATCAGATGGTGCAAATGGTCAAACGAATGAGTTAGTTGGGCCAAAAAATTCAGATGGGCAGCGAGAAGGAGATAACAGTGGGTCTTCAAACATTAATCCGGGTACAAATCTTAATGTTGAGAGAAGGGCAACAAAGGCACCAATTTGGATGCATGATTATGTCAGTGGAGAAGGAGTCGTAAGTGACGAAGATCAGGAAGGAAATGTAGCTATGTTTTCTTCTCTATCGGAACCTACAAGTTATAGTGAGGCTGCTCAAGAAGAATGTTGGAAACGTGCTATGATGCAAGAAATTGAGTCCATTGAGAAGAACAACACCTGGGAACTATGTGACTTACCCTCGGGTGCGACCACGATCGGTGTGAAATGGGTATTCAAGACCAAGTTAGACAAAGACGGGAGAATTGATAAACACAAGGCTCGACTCGTTGTGAAGGGCTATGCTCAAAAGCAAGGGCTGGATTATTCAGAGGTCTTTGCTCCGGTGGCCAAATGGGATACGATTAGAAGCATATTTGCACTTGCAGCACAACAAGGTATGAAAATTCATAAATTAGACGTAAAAAGTGCACTTTTGTATGGTGAATTAGAAGAAACTGTCTTTATAGAACAACCTCAAGGTTATGAAGTTAAGGGTAGTGAGGAAAAGGTTTATCGGTTAAAGAAGGCCTTGTACGGTTTGAAACAGGCACCGAGGGCCTGGTACAGGAGAATTGAAAGCTATTTCATTAAGGAAGGGTTCGAGAAGTGTCCCTATGAGCCAACCTTGTTTGTAAGATCAGATAAGGAAAAGGGTTTTTTAATTGTTTCAATATATGTAGATGATTTATTTATAACAGGAAGCACACTCGACTTAATTGAGGAGTTTAAGGTGTCATTGAAATCTGAGTTCGAGATGTCAGATATGGGAGAAATGCGATATTTTCTAGGTGTGGAAGTTATACAAAGTGACAATGGGATTTATCTTTGTCAGGGGAAGTATGCTCGTGAAATACTTGAAAGATTCAACATGGAAGATTGCAATAATGTGAAGACTCCTATTGTTCCAGGATGCAAGTTGGTGAAAGATGATCAAAGTGGTTTTGTTGATGCAACCATGTATAAACAAATAGTGGGTTGTATTATGTATTTGGCAGCAACGAGGCTAGATATAATGTTCATAGCTGGTCAATTATGTCGACATATGGAGGCACCTACTAAGCAACATATGGCAGCAAAGAAGAAGTTACTTCGCTACATTCAGGGAACGAAAGAACTTGGAATTTTCTACAAGAGAGGAGGTAGTGATCAGCTAGTTGCGTATTCTGATAGTGATTATGCAGGTGATCAGGATAATCGAAGAAGTACTTCGGGGTACGTTTGTTTTCTGAGTGGGGCTGCAATTGCCTGGTCATCCAAACGACAACCAATTGTAACTCTCTCTACTACCGAGGCAGAGTTCGTGGCTGCCACAGCATGTGCGTGTCAAGTTCTGTGGCTAAGGAGGGTGCTTGAATATGTTGGCTTGACTCAAGAAAGAGACACCATTATAAATTGTGATAACATGTCAACTATCAAGCTTTCTAGGAATTCAGTCATGCACAATCGAAGCAAGCATATAGATGTGAGGTACTTCTTTCTTCGTGACTTGGTAAACGAAGGAACAATAGAGTTGAGGTACTGTAACACACTGGTTCAAGTGGCAGATATTATGACAAAGCTACGAGGGATGTTGGGTATGATGGATGCATCTGAGATAAACTAAAGCTGATAGTCTTTAGTTTAGGAGAAGGAATGTTGAGTCATAGATGACACGTGGGTATGTGAGCACGTTTGAATAAATCCCTGTTATGCAGGAGTTGTTTGTTCTATTTTTATTGAATGGTTCTAGTCTTCCTATAGAATAGGCGTTTGTTATCCTATTAACGTTTTCTTCCTGTACGTGTATTTAAGAAACCTTATTAGCATGAATAAGTAATATGAAAAAGCTTTGAGCACCAATTCTGAGTGTTGCTTCTTTTATCATTGAGTGTGTGTGTAATACCAAACATCAAAACTGTACTATCACAGGAACAAAAAATGGATTACGAATCAAGACAGTACCGGTAAATTCAATAATTTTCCTATTGTCTTCAAACACTCTTTTGTTAATGAGATTTGAACCCACTACTGCTGGGCCAAACTCCGTTTCGTAACACCATTTGATTTTAATTGTGTTCTTGTATTGTAGGGCGGAACAGGGTACGCTAGGGGGATCACGTATCAGGACATTAATCTGGTTGATGTTGAAAATCCAATCATAATCGATCAACATTACTGCAATAATATGGAATATTCTGAATGCCCAGCACCAGTGGGTCTTCTACTCCATAACAACATCAATCTTAATTACAATCTCATATATGCCACTATTAAACCATGAAATATCGTATATACCCATACACGCATAAAAATCGTTGTACTGTATCATTATAAACTTGTACCTAGGGCATATATGATATTAATTAGTGGTTTAGGAGTGGCATATATGAATTTTTCCCTTCTTTTTTACCAATTCTTTTTTGTATTTAACATGTATTCATTTTTTCTATTGTTATTTGGATTAGCCAACAGAACCAGCGGTACAAGTGAGCGATGTGACGTATATAAATATACAGGGGTCTTCT
The DNA here is from genome assembly GCA_963930675.1 of Gnaphalium uliginosum. Classification (NCBI taxonomy): domain Eukaryota; kingdom Viridiplantae; phylum Streptophyta; class Magnoliopsida; order Asterales; family Asteraceae; genus Gnaphalium; species Gnaphalium uliginosum. The sequence continues at coordinate 13,020,530 of OZ005680.1, forward strand.
GCAAGTAAGCAAGCTATTACTTTCGATTGCAGCGAGCAGCTTAATTGTACCACTATAGTAACAAACTTGGTCGGAATCACTGGAGATGATGATTTCTCTTACTGCAAAAACGCTCAAGGAAATTTTGTAGATACAGCCCAACTATTAGTTGCGATTAATTGTAACCACACAACACACACACATACATCGGGGATAGTATCCAATAATGTATTAGAGATTCAATTCTTAATTGTAACAAAGCTAATTAAAAGCACTTACCCCCATCTCTTAGCAATTTACAACATACATACCCCAAATTCAATATACAGCATACCTACATATACAAGTTTGATGTGTATATGCACAACTTATGTGTTTGATGCGAACTCGGTCCCATATTGGCCGAGCCAAACATATAAGTTTGATGGACTACTTACTTTATCACTACTGGTTTTAGATTAGAAATTATATGGGCTTTGTGCCACTATAACATGCAGGATAGTAATTTCACCAACTGGTATTAGCTTTTTGTTAACAAATGGAAGCTGTTAACAAAGTTACATCTTACATTGTAACTTTGTAAGTACCCAATATAACTTGTCTAAGACGAATGTATACGAAAACGCCATTAAAGAAAAAATATACACACAGAGACAGAGGAAGGGGATACCAACTGTAGATTAGTACTACAATCAAATGAAATTGACATACTATATATGTTCCTTTGCAAGATAAAACAAGGTATTCAGTATATAATAATTGTTTATATTATATGACCCAAACCATTGCTATATGGTTCATTAAGTGTCTCATCCCATTCACATTCAACATAAGTGTCTCACTTCACCCTGCAAAAGCCAACCACACCAAATATTGCCATGAATTTTATTTTATTTTCATTTAAAGTATATGTAACAAACTCGAATTATACCTCTAACCTACAATAAAGTTAACAAAACATGTTAACCAAAATTAGTATTAGGTATCTTACACCCTTATAAATTATTGGGATTAGTATATGGAAATGCATCAAACTTGGACACGATATTGTGTGTACACATCTTTTTTATTTTCTATTGTGTGTATCCAACGTTCATAAAGTGTATTTTGATGGTGTGTCATCTGTTTAAAGTGCCACCTAGCATCCGTAGTGATACATCATCAAAAGTATATTAGCTGGATACACATAATTGAGATTGTGTCCAAGTTGAATGCATTTCCAGACACTAATCCTTAAATTGTTTAGCATATTTTTTCATTACCTTAAAAGTTTAAAGAACGCAAATGACAATGAACAAAGTCTTTGCCATACATAAAAATGATATATAAGTTTAGAAACTACCATTTTTTATTTTATACATAAACAAGTAATATTTGTCCTATAATATTTGTCCATAAATAACATTATTATATTACATGTAACATAATTTACTCCATAACTAACCCACTATTTGGAAAGAACCCAATAACATTGTGCCGTTGATCATAATCGGTAAATGTTAAAATGATTATATCGTAAGTTACTTCACAAGATTAAATCTTCGCCACCACTTGAGCACGTCATTTTTTGTCAATGTTAAAATTTTTACCGTCGCAACGCTCGGGTACTCAACTAGTCAATTATTATAAATATGTTGTGTGGTGATTGTTAATCACAAAAAAGAAACTACTATGCAGACTCAATAAACTAAGAAAAGACATGTATTGTGTGTGCAACATAAAAATATAGATACTCAGTTTACTCAGAGTTATCAAGTAATTAATTATGTTATGTTATATCTATAGACAGATACTATATTTACTTGAAGAAAGACAAGTGGGTAAATTTGACATACTTGGTGCAATCGGTGGTAGGGTTGGTGTAAGCAATGTTAACACCACATTTTCCAGCAAGCCCAGCGGCGTTGTCATTATTGATAGGGCTAGATTTATAAAAATTAATTATACAACCACATGCTGTCTGTCGATCTGGGGTTGTTTTTGCAACGTTGTTCAAGTCCTTAAGTCCATCACAGCAAGATGGTGGGACTGGACCACCACTCGTGATCAAGTATTTTATGCATGGAGCAAAGAAGCTCGCAACTGCATGGCATGCTATAGCTGCCTCTGTACACGACATCGACACTACCATGCAAGCCATCAGAACACACAAAATCTTCATTATCATCCCTACCATTTTGGAGCAACTTAAATTGCATGTGTTTATTTTCTTTCAAATATGTGTATATCTAGTTTTTGTGCAAGATTTTATGGAGAGTCATATATTTATAAAAGGGAATAACTAATGTGTCCTAAGGGAAGATGTTTATGCATGTGCAATTGTGTAATCCTATTTTCCCTATCATCCTAATAACATAATTTATTTTCAAGAATTAATGACAATTTAATGATGTGTCGTAACTTTCAATTCTAACGTTATACACTTCAATTCTCTAAGAATTGTAGACTACATAACCATAAAGTTATTGGACAACAGAAAACAAGGATAAGTAGGCAGCTAAAAATGACATAAGATGGTTGGCAATTTTAGTTTAGATCCTGAAACAGAAAGTATTGCCTTATTAAGGAAAAGAATTGTTGCATCTTCAATACGACGAAGAAAGTATATCTTATAAATATCAAAGATGTTAAATAATCTTCCGTACAAGACTTACTATCTGTTACAAAGTAAATACACACCAGCTTTCATTTCAAATGTTACTTCAAAATATAACTATTCATTAATTTATCATCGCATTTGTCTAAGACACATGTTAAACTTCGGTTAATTCATTAAAACTTTCCAATTAAGTCATAAAAAGCATTTAAAGAACCTGCTGATTTCCTTTTGTAAAATGTAAATGTATGGCAAATGTGATTTGTAATATCTATGACAACTTTGAGTTTAATTAATAAGATATCATGGCCCCAAAATCATTTGATTTTAACTGATATGATTTGAAACAGAACCTGAAATAGGTCGCAGCAAAAACTGGTTTGCACGAGCCGGAAATTTTTTGAGCTGCTGTCATGTCCGCAGCTGCACAATGGACAAGGAACCCAACCCGTTTTTGGTCAAGATTTGCACCAACTGTTACAAAGGGGATACCAACTGTATATTAGTATAGTGAACAGGTAACGCTATGCTGGTGGTATACAACTTAACATTCACAATTACTATTTCCATTCAACTAGCATCCAAACTATAAAATGGAGCACAAACTAAAGCATATAATTAGTAACAATGTAAATTTGATATATACTATAGTTTGAAATACAGTGCCATATAAAGATCATCAGAACTTACTTTTGGAAGGTGGAGAATGCGTCTCTTATGTCTATAGGCGAAAAATATCATCAACGTCATTATAGACTTAAACTTAGAACTAGCCTAATCATCACCGGGATAATCACCAGATTCACTTTCTACGTATCTTAATCTACTGGATGTAAAAAGAGTATGAAAACTAGCAAATTGAGTATTCAGCCATAGCTACACAGAACACAATATAACATATATCAATAAGCGAAACATTGTCATAAGTATTCAGACCACCAAGACAGCCAACAATAAGGAAACTTGATCACCAGCAACTGGTAGCCAGTCACAATTACCAAATTAGTTTCGCTAAGTTTTTAAAAGCAAATTAAATCTTTGATAAAAATTTAAAAGCCAAGTCACAATTTCAATATCATCATAAACATATAATTAAGAATCAAGATCTTGGAACAATAACTAAATTTCAAATCTTTATCCATAGCCACAATTCGTAATCACATACTAACACCAAAAAGATACGGAGTACTATTTTTATCCTTACAGAACAAAGTTAGGGCACAAAACACAGTTTCAATATCAAAAACTAAACTTAAGCATCAAAATCACATATAAATAACTAAAGTTCATAGCTTTAACCATACCCATGATTGGTCACATATCAGCACCAAAAAGATACTATTCTTATCCTTACATAACAAAATTAGGGCACATAACTCGATTCCAGTTTCAGCAAACCAAAATTAAAAATCAAGATCACTTAAAAGTACCTAAAGCTCAAATCTTTAATCATACCCACAATTCTAAATCACGAATCAACACCAAGAAGATCATCTGTTTATCCCTACATAGCAAAATTAGGGCACAAACACAATATTAACATCAGAAAGCTAAAATTAGGTATCAAGATCATATAATATTAACTAAAGATCAAATTTTTAATCATACCCATGATTCCTAATACGGAGTAGCATATTAACACCAAAAAAATCACATTTTTAAACATATAAATATAGTTGGGGCACAAAAAAAGGAAAAAGATAATGTGGGACTGATTAAAAACTAACCGGAGACCAATAGGGTATTTAATCTCGGTGAAGTGCACCAGGTAGTTCTTAATTGACTGCGCATCAGGTAGTTCTTAATTGACTGTATACACTGTTAACAAAAGCTAAATTGTATTTAACCCTTGACTAACCTTGTATAATGAAAGAAAGAAAGATTATAAAGACTAAATAATAGGAGTTTTTATTACTAAAATATTCTACGTTTCATAACCTCAAAAAAGAAAGATTTAAAGCTCATTAAAAATCATCTTTAATGGTGATGAATTCTGTAACTGATAACCAGTGACAAATGTAGTAGCAATTCATAAGCTTTAAATACAGAAATAATGAATGTTGAAATGACAACAAGGCAACAGCTACATCATCGGGATATTGCAGCTAATTAGTTTCTATATATAAAGTTTCCAAAATCTATTTCGAGTTTTCTGCTACTTTAAAAAGACAATCATGTTGACAGAATTCAATGTCTTTAATGTGTTTTATTTTGCAGGATTAGTAGCCTTGATTTAATTTGTGGTAATTAACTCCTTTGTGACATATGCTACAGAATCCTCATAGGTTCAAAATACACATTTGTACAAGTTGTAAACTAACAGGTTGATCAAAGATCTCGTTTCACTAAATCGGATACAAAAAGCTTGAATTCCTACCCTTCTCCCATTTGTTTGATTGGAGACAGTGACAAGAAGAGGTATTTTTCTGGTCCTGTGCATGTTTTACCTAAAAATGTGAGTTATTTCATGAATGCAATATGCATACATCCAACAAAATGGTTGTTATTATTATTATTGTTGTTATTATTGTTATTGTCATTGTTATATTCTATCATATATTCGAATCAGAAATTGTACGGAGTATTGCATGCAGATTGATGCATTTTTTAAGTGAAACAATTTAATCCCTCATTCTCTAACATTCTCTGTTTTGGCCAGCTTCAATACAAAGTCTCAGTACATTAACTATCGGAATTATAAAAAAAGGCATTAAAGCACAACAACAGAATTACCAGCTTCAAAGCCTTTTAACGAAATGGTAAGAAAACCAGACCCGCAGATATGTCCACAGATACATGCATATGTAATTAAAACATAGAATCGATTATTCACTTGGGCGTTATTTAGTCTTCAAGTGCATGCCACTCTTTTGGACGATGTCAAACTACTTTCTTTTATGTGGATAATATATAATTTTTATCTGTTCAAAACAAATCAGTCTTCAACTACTTACGTGGATGCAATCTTTTTATTTGTGGTGATTGGGTCCAGGTCCTATATTTAAGTTGGGGTGTTTAGCTTTAATGGAGTTGTTATGGCATAGATGTTGATGTATTTTGGTTTTTGTTTATGCTGATGTATATGCAACTTGAGTTTTTATATGTTCATCTTCTTGTTTGAAGATGACTCGACTCAATTCTTAATGTACTTCATAATTTGTTGTCTTGTTTTAAAAAAGAAATAAAATTAAATATTACAGATTGATCACTACTCTTAACAGTGCTCAATTTTCTCCTTCTCGTTGCAGGGTTTCTTGATGGTAGTCTTGCTTAGCTTTTGTTATATTTTGTTTAGCCTGAAAACCGCAAGTGCAGCAACTTTCGATGTAACATCTTATGGTGCAAAAGGCGATGGGAATACAGACGACTCACAAGTAAACCATGGATCCATGCAAAAGATTACGAATTGAACCAGTTAACTATTTTCTAATTATGTTCATTAAATTGCAGGCTTTCGTTCAAGCATGGGCTGATTTATGTGCAGATGATACATCAAACCCAACATTGATCATACCATCAGACATGACGTTTTTATTAAGCCCTCTCGTATTCAATGGTTCATTTTGCAAATCTCCTACGATGAATATCAAGGTAAATCAGACTCGAATTAGTTGAACTATATATAGAAGACCAAAAGGAGAGACTATTAATTACTCTATCCTATTTATATGAATTATGAAATTCTTGATAATGTCTTCGAAGTTGGTTATAACTTACAATATGATTATATTAGTGGTTAATTGCTTTAAATAGCAAGATAATTCGCGTGTTCAATTATAGTGACATACAACGAACAATATCAGCAAATAATTTGTAATACACTTACCAATCATAGCACTATGCTTTAATTTTTATCTATGATGATAACTTTCAATAAACTGTTATTATTAGTAAAATGGGTTGCTATTTTAAGAAAATAAACTGTAATATTATTAAGACTGTCTGTGTTTTGTTGAGTAGCTTTTGGGTAACATCACTGCACCAAAAACACTCGACGGATGGAAAGATTGTGCAGAGAAACGCTTTTGGATGTATTTCACATCGGTGCAAGGGCTAACCATTGATGGGCATGGCCAAATTGATGGTCAGGGCCCAATCTGGTGGCAAATTGAGGTTAACTTTTTAGGTTCATGCTTGATTTCAGTATTGAACAACATCAACGATTCAGACTCATTGTTTCCTTTCACAGGAGACAACTGAAACTTGTGATCGCCCATCAGTAAGATGACTACCCTTTTTACATCAAATATTAGAATAGATGTCAACTTTCTGAAACTGATATGTGAATCTGATTATGCAAATCGTTTAGGCTTTACATTTTTATGAGTGCAAGGGCCTCCGGCTGAATGGCATAACACATATAAACAGCCCTTTTCTTCATATTAGCATTAATAAATGTGAAGATGTAGATGTTGGAAATCTTCAAATTATAGCACCTGAAAACAGCCCCAATACTGATGGAATCGACATCAGTGCTTCGTCACATATTAATATCCATGACTCTAATATTCAAACTGGTATGAGTATGAAATATTAATTCGTAGTAGTATATTATTTTAGCGAAAATCCCATAACAATGTAATGGAAGTTCCCTAAAACTCGATATAGGTAGGTAGAATTCATTTGCACACTGAAAGGACTGTATATTCAATTGCTTATAAAAAGTAACATGAAACGAAAAACTCGATACAGGTAACCAATTTTTTATATTTATCTTGCTATCTTGTTGATAAAGTTGAATTTTCACTCCTTTTCATGAGCAAAATTGAACTTACAGAGCTTATGTTACCTACATTGACCTTTTTTTGAACTTTCATTACATTTTTCGAACTTAAAGGTCTGTGATTTAATAACAGTTTCAAAATTTTGTGTAAACATACTTACTTAGGTGATGATTGCCTGGGTATTAATGGTGGCGTTATCGATCTCAATGTAACTGGAGTGTTGTGTGGACCTGGTCATGGCATAAGGTATAATGTGATGATCTTTAGATCTTGATTGTTACCCTTACATGGTTAAACTCACTTCATGGATGTGTTTTGGTAGTATTGGAAGCCTTGGGGAAAACGGTGGTTATGACACAGTCGAACAAGTACGTGTAGAAAATTGTAACATCACGAGAACAACCAATGGATTACGAATCAAGACAGTTCCTGTAATCCATCCTTTCTTACGAAGAAGTTGTTTATCATTTTATCCAATCAACCCTTTTTCTTATTGACATCATTTGACTTACTTTAACTGTCTTTTATATTGTAGAATGGAGCAGGGTATGCTAAGGGAATCGTGTTTCAGAACATTTATCTCGTCAATGTGCAAAATCCAATCATAATCGACCAACATTACCTCGATAATTCACCAACACCGGTCAGTCTTGTACTCCGTAACAGCAATATAGTTTTTCTTATTTTTTTATACTAAAGATGTATTTTTGTGTTTAACGTGTATGCTTTAGTCATCGGCACCAGCAGTACATGTGAGTGACGTGAAGTACATCAATATATATGGGACTTCAGCAACAAAGGAAGCGATTATATTCAATTGCAGTGAAAAATATAACTGTACTAATATTGTGACAAACCACATTCATATCACTGGTGGTGACAATGTTGCTTACTGCAAAAATGTTCAAGGGGAATTCGTTAATACCACACCAAGTATTAGTTGCGTTTAGATTCATGTAGCCTCACAAATTAGGAGGAAGAATTATAATATCCATCAATTGTAACAAAATCTTGATTAAATAAAGCTAGTAGCTTTACTGAAGAAGTTGTTTAAAGATTGCGAATTCATCCGAGAAGAAACAAAATATGAACAATGAAAATGAATATACATCTTTTCTCATAGGGGGATATCAAGACCTTTTCCAATCTCTACTCCAATCATCTCAAGTATGCCTTTGTTCAATATCTGGTGAAAATAAACTTACTTAGTTAGGGAGTATGATTTATACTTTTGCTCATATATAAATGCCTGCGAGAATATTTGCCTATTTGGATTGCTTATTAAAGGGGTGTTTGGATTAGCTTATTTTTTTCATCTTATCGACTTATTGCATTTTTAAAAGGTCAATAAGCTCAATTTTATTGGCTTATAAGCTTATCAATTTGAGCTTATTAACTTAAATATGCAGCAAGCTCGAGTTGATAAGCCGATAAGCTAAAAAAATTAGCAATTTCTGCCTATTGTTTATCGAGATAAGCAGTTTGGAATAAGCAATATTAAGCTGCTTATTCAAAACTGCAAATATCACTTATAAATAAATCAACTATGCATTCTAGAATTTAGATAAGCAGTTAAAACTGTTTTGTGTTGTATCAAAATATGATAAGCAGATTAATAAAAAAGAAAATTAAAAATCTCAGTATTAATGTGTATTAGACTACTAATTGCATACCAGTTCCACAATGAAAGTGCCAATGAGACCCATCATGCAAGCTCTAGAGTTCCATATTTCAGCAGTTTTAGTGAATCCAAGAAATGGGGCTTGAAATTTAGGTTGTGCTTTTGGCAACTCCACCTGATTATGAAAAACCCAAATGATTAAAAACATTCAAATAAAGTCACTACTTAATGTACTACAGTTATGATTTTATTGTATAAATAAATGTATACCCCAGCAGGGAGTTTGGCAGCTTGAATTTTGAAGGAGACGAGCCTTTTCTTGGAAATTTGGTTGGGTTTAAACAAGTGGGGTGATTGTGGATTCAGTGTTTTTAAGAAAGATGATGAGATTGTAGCCATTGTTGAATGATTTCTGATTGCTTGCAGAGATTTGGGATGCTGTAATGTATGATTGTGTGTGTGTGTGTGGCCTTTATCTGCTTTTGGTTGGTGAAGCCTTATCCACCTTTCATTCACAATTGGTAGGAAAGATGATGACGTGGTTTGAGAAAAGTTGTTAGGATAAAATAAAAAATAAAGATTCATATATATATTTTTAAAAGTTATTTACCATTTTGTTTGTAGAATAGGAGCAGCCCTCTAGGAGGGGTTAGAAAGGCATGATTAGTCTCAATCATCGATTTTTTCGATCAACGGTTCAACTTTACTGTATTTTACGTCAGATTTACTGCATCTTATTTTACATTTAAAATGCAATAAATAAGGACCGTTGATCGAAAAAATCAATGACTGAAATAGAGAGTTAGCCGATCCTCCTACCCTCATATAAGGGTTGGCAGTCTGAACTTTAAATAAATAAATAAATATATATATATATATATATTATAGCCCATGCAGGCGAAATTGAGGAAAACTTGCAACAAACGAGTTCCGTCCAAATAAAACAATTTGCTGGATAAGGCTTTTTTTTATGATTGTAAAACACAAATCAACGTGTGATTTTATAAAATCCCGAAAGACACACATGTACTATCTATATCTATATTCAAGATATTTAAATTGAAGGGCTTAAAGACGGAAACTGGATTTGAAAGTTGGTTCAACCGTCGTCCCATTTCGAGTTTTTCGTTTATAGATGGCATGTCACGTAACTCGAAACGATTCAAACGTTACATTTTGTGCATAATAAGTGTTAAACTTGTTCAATGTATAAATTATTAATAAAATATCAAATATAGTATTGATCAAGTTTTTCTACTTCTATGATGTAACTATGTACAAAACAGATATTAACAACAATTATAGATTTTTATTTTGAAAATAATAACAACGGAATATGTATTAATCGAGTCTATTATACTTTAAATGTTTTTTTTTCATATTACTCAAAGGGTGATGGATATATCTACCATCAATTTTTGATAAATTCACCAACATTATGCATTAACAGATTGTACTGTACATATGTGTGATTCATATTTGTAGTGGATTTATCAAAATACATGATGGAAGTATCAATACCCTTACTCAAAATGGACTCAAAAAATATATTTTTAATTATCTAAAATGTTGTAAGATTTAGAAAGGGGCGAATTGATAAGTGTGTAGACATTATAAACCTTAATAATAAGGTTAAACACGTAATTTTGCATAATAAAATTAGAAGATTAATAGTGGATTAAAATATATTTTATAAGTAACTAATTATGGATTATAAACTTTATGTTATAGATATAGATATAGGCAAAATAAACTCTATATTTATTTTTAAAAAATAAATTAAATTGGATCCGTCGAAAAGATGAGGTGGTGTAATCGAGTGATTGAGTCCATCACAGAATCTCGTGTGCACGCTTAACCTCGTGATCCGGCTATCTCGCGCCTCTTGTCCATATATTAGTGTCTTTGTTCCTTCTTTTAGAAAACACTAGCCCAAGATTGAGTACTCCGTTTTTTTTTTGTTTTTTTTCTAAATAGTATAATAAATAATAATGTACCGGAGTACTACATTCGTCCCACACTCCTATTACAAATGATCGTATTGCTATTTTGAGTTATCCTGTTCACTTTTATATTACAATAAATAAAAAAAAGAAATAATGGATAGAAATGTTATTTAATTGGTGAAAAGTGTAGTTAATGAACAATTTTAAAAATGTGTTCATAGTCAAATGTAAACATTTTAACTGGAATGTATAGAGTAACATCTCAATTAAGTAATGCGTTTTGTAAAAGATACAGTAACTATTATATTAGCCATATAACCCAAATTACATATCTATTGATATCCTATATCAGTTGCTCGAATAGATTAATATCCCATATTTCGGTTTTTGGAAGAAAAATTTAATACTTTAGATTTTCACAATCTCAAACTATATTATTAATGTGTATATTGTACGGAGTATTGTTTTTTGTTTTATTTTATAAACTAAAAAGGTGAACGTGTTATGGAATATCTTGAAAAAGACAGGACCGAAATGATGAATACCTTTGAAAATGTAACGTATTTGATTTAATTTCAATTAAATTAATTTAGATGTAAAACAATAAAAGAATTTCTTTACTGAATAATGGTGTTCGATATGGACTTAATTTTGAAATAAAGTGAATTATCTCGTCGTCGAATAAGCAATTTGAAAGTTAAGTGTAATTACCCTTCATTAAGTACTTATAATGTTTTGTCTTTACTTCGTATTTGAGAAAGGCTAAAACTTTCAAGGTCGAAGACGAACATATTTTGGTCTATCGATATGTGACGGAGTGAGGAACCATTCAATCATTAGACCCAGTTCAACTTTCGCCGCTGACAAATGTATATATCATGGGTTAGTCTTTATTATTCTCAAAATAACTTCGAAAGAGCGAATGTATGAATAGCAACATATAAAAGATCACAAGTTTATTAGTTTGAAATTGTAAAAAAAAATTATTCTCTACTATATTTTTTGTGATTTATCAAAAGCGTATTTGATTAGATTGTATATAAACAAAACAAACAGAGCAATGCTATACTTAGGCCTCTTCCAACGCTATAGTCGGTTCTTCTTCGATTCCAACCGACGGAACCGACACCGATTGCACCGGTCCGTCGGTTATCCGACGTTCGGTCAGTTTTTTTTTTGTTTTTTTTTACGTGTGTATATAAATAAAGGTAAATTGGTAAATGTGGGACCCAAAAATTAAAGTGATGGTGCTACTGATGGCAGGGGTCCGTCAGTTTCAGTCGGTTTTGAAAAAAACTTACATGACGCTGACGTGACCCGTCAGTTTATGTCAGTTTCTGTCACAGTTGGGAGGAGTCTTATAAACAAATTTTACAAAAAGATCTTTACAAAATGATTTGTCAAATTCACATTGATTCAAATTTTCTCTCTTTTTATTTTAATGGTTCCACATCATTTTTTGTAATAAATATTTTGTAAAATTATTTGTAACCAAACTATTTTTCAAACACAATTAATTTTTCAAAATTCAATACAAACAAAGATGCTTTTGGTTCGGTTCGGTTTGGTTTATTTTAACTAGAAAATATAAGGTCCATAAACTTCACAACACATTTTCTTATTTTCTTGATACCATATTATCATCACATCATTTTCTTGATACCATCACAACATTTTCTTGTATGCAATGGCTTTTGGAAAGAAAAAGATATGTGAAAAAAGCCTCAAATACTAGTGAAAGCCAAAAAGGTAATGATAAATGTATGATATTCTTTAAATTTGAGAGATAAAATGATCTTTAGCGCCCTCAACCGTCTAACAGCTCAAATAACAACCGTCTAACAGCTCAAATAACTTGAAAGGTTAATTACATAAAAACACTATGTACTTTTAATTTTGTAGTTTTTTTCTCAACCTATTTCATATGTCACATATTCTCAGTATACTTTCTCGAAAATCGAATTAATTGTTTTCTAAGACAAAACATTCGCTTTGACTCTAACATTTCACATTCGGCACATTGCTTATATCTTTAACAAAATCTCTAAAACATGGTTATTTTTTGAAAGATATAAACACATGTGGTGTAAGTGTTAAACTTTCGAGTGCAAAAATTTACAGTCAAAGTGAGAGTTTTGAATTACGAAGCAATAAACTCAATTTCCAGTTATATGATTATTAAAGATAGATAAAAGTTGAAAGTGAAAAGGACATTTATAGTGTGTTTGGCAAAACTAGCTGGTAGCTAGAGTTTATATTTTAAATTAGAAGTTGAAGCTTAAATAGAGTGAGGTTCAAATGAGAATGAAAATTTTGGTGAGAATTGAAGAACCAATAGGAATGTGCCACGTGTTATAAAACTCACTTTCTCCCACATTTTTAAAAATTAAATATCTCAAGAATGACTCATTGAAGAATTATAAAAATTACACAATAAAAATAAGTATTTTTTCTCTTCGATTAGAGATTTCACATGATATACTTTCGACGATTTTTTTCTTCTTATATGATTGTACAATATTAGTAACACATGTGTTACCTGCTGGTATCACATGTGTTATCTGCTGGTATCACATGTGTTACTTGCTGGTATAACATGTGTTACCCGCTAGTAACACATGTGATAGTTGTTTACAAAACACAACGAAAACGAAAAAAAAAAGTTGTTGAAAGTATACCCTGATTTTTATGGTGTAATTTTTATGACTTTTCGACTTACCGTTTGGGAGATATTTAATTTTCAAAAACGTGGAGAAAATTGGGTTTTATGACACATGGCACGTTTTCGTTGGTTCATACAATCTCACGAAAAAATCTGTATCTGTATTTTAAATTAGAAGTTGAATCTTATTTTTTATAAGTGTTTAATAAAACTAGTTGGAGTTTAAAGATATAAATTGACATAAAAAGAAAATAAACTGCTCAAATTTATCTGCCAAATAAAATTGAAAGTTTGAATGTACAGATAAAATAATTTTAAACTCACTTGAGCTCCAATAAAGTTGTGTGGTAAACACACCTTTAACCGCAAATATCATTATCATTATTCATTATATGCTTCTTAAAATACGATTTTTAATTATCATTATCATTACTTACATAAAATGCATAGTTGTTTACTTGTCTCTTTCCTTTCCTCTACGGTCTACATAAATAAACAAAAATAAGCCTTCTACCCTCTTCTCGTCTTCTTTCTTTCTTTCTGCCTAACCAAAACAAAATCACCTCATCACCCCCCTTTCTAGTCTCCATATTCACATTCGGTATCTTTCACCTTTCACACATCCCAAAACCCATAAAAACAAACCAATTTTCACATGCATGTCTTCTACTTATTAATCAAATATAGTTATAATAATTATTCCAATGGACGTTAACGATTACCCAATTCTTAACAAACTAATCGCCGCCGTTAAAAAACCATCATGGGCCTTCCCTTTACTTCTATTCACGCTCGTTTTCATTCTCATCTTCCAAATCACCACCAACGAATCCGGGTTCCCGCCCCGACCCGATTCTGATCCGGGTTTTGTGTTTGGGTTATCTGGGTCGGATACGTGTGAGGTGTTGGTTCCAGTAAGGGCGGTGAAGATGTCAATTGTGGAATTTGGTGGGGTTGGTGACGGAGTTACGTCAAACACGGCGGCGTTTACGGCGGCGATGACGGAGATGAAGAGGTTTGAAAAGAAAGGTGGGGCCCAGTTGAATGTTCCTAGAGGGAAGTGGGTTACTGGTAGTTTTAATCTTACGAGTAATTTTACATTGTTTCTTGAAGATGGTGCTGTTATTATGGGCTCAGAGGTAATTTTATATTTATATGCAATTTATTAAATACAGGTTCTCCTCTCTTAGTCTTCCATGACCCATTATTCGCTAGAAATTTTTTAATCTCTCCTCGGGGCAAATACTTTTATGCGGACCTCTTCTGGTTGAACTTGTCTCTGGGTTGCCCAATTGGAAAAGGTCAAACTTTTGACTTTTTCTTTGAAGGGCTTAATAGTTGTATAATGATCTTAAATGATGCTTATATAGATTAGAGTATGAACTGTTAATGATGATACTGGAATTTAGTTTGTAGATTTAAAGCTGGCTAAGCAATTTGGGTTCACTTGTAATATTGACTTTGGGTCAAAGTTCTTGAAGTATTATTTAAAGGTGCTAACTTTAAGCTTAAAAAGACGGTGTTATCAAGAAATTGTTGAAGAAACTTTCTAGATGTGTGTTTCTTAGAGGGATACAATCTTTAAACACAATGGTGTTATTGTTTCAATCGAAGTATGTAAGCATAGTGGACTAGTGGGTGATTTTGTAAAGTTGAAAAAGATGGTTTGTAGCTTTCGGAAAAATTGTTTTTTAAGTTATGTTGTAACAAACAATCAATGTTCTTCTATCACAAAGGTCAGAAATGGGCAACTCTTTGTATCTACTTTGGTTGAGTAATTTAATTTACTTAAAGTGTTTGGTTGTCAAATAAATGAACTGGCTAGGGATGCAGAGACTATTTATGTCAACTTTTCTTACTAGTAATGAAAAATGCTATTTTGCAAAGTTTTATGATAAAGTTACCTTCGGCGTACTCTATCACCACATATGGTGTTTTTACATTGGACTACTAGTCCGTTAAGTATCTAATCAAATGTTGCAACTATGGTTTTGTTATTCATAAAGCTTACTTACGAAATAAGATGGTCTTTTCCTATTTATTAAAATTAGATTCTTCATTATGGAATTCTAGGATATGAAAGAATGGCCTATTATTGAGCCATTACCTTCTTATGGAAGAGGCAGAGAGAGATTAGGAGGAAGACATATAAGCCTAATTCATGGTGATGGTCTTACAAATGTTGTCATTACAGGTACACTATCATCTTCATTTTTTTCCCAATGATTTACATTAAAGGTACTTTTGACTACTAAAAAAAAGTTTCATCAAACGCGGAACCCACTGATTTGTTTTAGTTATGAACCTGCTGATTATTTTATATACCAACATTACTAAAATATTACTTATGAACCAAGTGGCACACTTTTCTTGCTTCAACTCTTGATACTTCTCTTGTAAAAATTGGCACTTATTTTGACTTTTTTATGGCTCATTTTCCGTACCAAGTTTGACATAATATTACTTCTCACTATCATGTTTAGATACTTTGTTTCAAATATAATTTTGATGCATAACTATTTACTTTTTATCTTTTAAATCTGCATCAACATGTCTACATCGAATTTGGGCCCCTAAGGGGTGACTATGATCTCAAAATCTAAATTATAAACTTAATGGAGTGTATTCTAAAATAAGAATGGTTATTATAATATTCTTGGTGATGACGGTGATAAAATTGATTCGTAGGGAAGTGTACAAGATCATGTTACCTTTTCTTGTCCTTGCCACTAATTGTTGTCATCAATACTTGATTAGCTCTTTAATTATTTAAATATCAATGTGTGGTGGGAAATCATGACCTGTAACATTATTTTAATAAAAGAGAATCTATAATATATTTTTTAGGCCAAAA
Source organism: Gnaphalium uliginosum (assembly GCA_963930675.1). Classification (NCBI taxonomy): domain Eukaryota; kingdom Viridiplantae; phylum Streptophyta; class Magnoliopsida; order Asterales; family Asteraceae; genus Gnaphalium; species Gnaphalium uliginosum. Next base: position 13,036,912 of record OZ005680.1, read on the forward strand.
TATTAAATCTCATTTGTCACACACTACCATGGGGAATCATACCTATAATTGTGATGCTTTCATGTAGTAATTTATCAATGAATAAGTTCTTTGAATAGTGGTTCAACTTCAATCATCTCTTTCCAGTTTCTAGTATAATGCTTGGTTACTGTTTTTATATATTAATTAGTTGAATACTAGAATAGTCCCATGTTCTAGATTAAAAGGTTACAGTCTGTATTATACACTCAATGGAATCATTTTATGATCCAAATCTGACATCAAATATTTTCATCTTGGACTTCATAGTTATATTCACTTATTTATTTTTTTAAATTATCATGGTAATCCTTTTTTGTGCAATATAATGAATAGAAAGATAAGTAAACCCACATCATATTTGCATCTTGAGATTCATTGGCATACAACATAAATCAAAAGGTTGACTTTTTGAACTTTCCACTATATGGGTTATAATCATGATACTGAATGACAACGACTTTGAGTTGAATAACACTACATAATTTGTGAATGAGCGGCTTATATATAGCTTTTGTATGATTTCAGGACAAAATGGAACCATCGATGGACGTGGTAAGATGTGGTGGGACCTATGGTGGAATAGGACTTTGGAGCACACTAGAGGTCACCTTGTTGAAATCATGAATTCAAGAAACTTACTCATTTCCAACCTTACATTTCGTAATTCTCCCTTTTGGACCATCCACCCAGTTTACTGCAGGTTTGATATTCCTCTTTTATTTCTTTGTTTGACTTTTGAAAGTCAATGATATATCATCTTTTTAGTATAAGATTGATAAGATTGTAGTATCAGCTTCTATAGCATTTAATTTTTATATGGTTATAATATTTCCATCTCTGTTCTAAACGATTATACGAATAGTGAAGTTGAAGATCAGCCTTTTTGACATCAATATCAAAGGCTTAGTTTAGTTTTTAACCATTAGAATGGGAGTATTTATCATCATAACCAGGCCTTATCCCTTTCATAATAAATGAGTTATGCTACTTTTATTTCATTTATAGTCATGAATCACTTTGTTACATTATAATAATAATAATGAAAATACTAAAATAGAATACAAAAGAAAAGGCAGTGATGGAGCATTTCAAAAGTATACAATGCTTTTTAAACATCGCCTTTCATACGATATGGGCTCCATCATGAAATATTTTCCAAATTTGATCCCTGGTCTAGATACAGATCTAAAGGTACTTGCTTTTATATAAAGTGGCATTTGTTTAAGTAAATTTTCATCAGTTTCTTCTTTTAACCCATTGTATTCCATTTTCATTTCTATTTCGTGGGCCCCTACATAAATGAGAGGTGAGCTGTTCTATTTATTTATTTATGGGACGTCTTAGCACCTTAAACATTGAATTGCCATGAATATCGAAATCAAAAGCACATGATCTTTCACACGTTTTAAGTGATGAACAAAAAGTTCACATGATTTTGTTTTGATTAAATGAGCATAATGAGGCCAATGCGACTTATGGCTTCTACCATTAATACATTAGAATAATAATGATATATAAATTTGAGTTACTTAAAGAAAAGCCAAGAAAACAAATGTTTATGGACAACTTTGCCCTTCCACTATACCTTCAGTTGAACACTATTTTTATTTTCTTATAATTATTTCTGTTGTCAACTATGATCTGTAACTAAATGCACATGTATCATTATTTGCAGTAATGTTGTAATAAAAGACGTGACTATATTGGCTCCACTCAACGCTCCAAATACCGACGGCATAGACCCAGGTATCCTATTTAACTTTACCGTAAATATATGTTGTTTTTTGTTGTGACATTTTCAAAGATTCCCTTTTTGCCTTTTGTCTTGTTTGTGCGGTTTGACTCAGCCAAGTAAAATCAAGAAAGTAGTACTGTAAGAATTCCCTTTCTCCCCTTAAACGTTCATTTTCTACAGTTTGGAACAACTAACATCTTCGTCCTTACTATTACAGATTCATGCAGAAACGTATGCATTGAAGATTGTTATATAGAGAGTGGGGATGATCTTGTAGCAATAAAAAGCGGCTGGGACCAGTATGGTATATCCATGGCCCGGCCTAGCTCCAACATTGTTATCAGACGAGTGTCGGGAACAACCCCGACATGTTCAGGTGTCGGAATCGGTAGCGAAATGTCTGGTGGCATTTCAAATATCCGAGTAGAAAATGTTCATATACGAAATTCAGCAGCTGGTATTCGAATAAAAACAGATAAAGGTAGAGGGGGATATATTGTAAATATCACTATTACTAACATTACAATGGATAAAGTTAAGGTCCCCTTAAGGTTTAGCCGAGGTGCCGATGACCACCCCGATGACGGGTGGGACCCAAAAGCCCTACCGAAGATAAAGGATATATTTATAACTAATGTGGTAAGTTTTAATTCCCAAAAAGCACCTATGCTGTTAGGGATTGAGGGGGCCCCTTTTGAAGGAATATGTATGAATAATGTTACTTTGCTTGGTTTACCGCCAACCGTACAATGGAACTGTGAACACATATCAGGTTTTGTTAATGGTGTTTCACCGTCACCATGTACATTGTTGCAAAGAAACATATCGTTGACCTGTACATAGCGCATATGAGAATTGACTAATGATACTTGTTGATAATATATAGTGTACAATCAGTTAATCGGTTAATTGATCGATGAGCTGTACTGTACAATATAATGACCACTGCTCGGAAAGAGCATTGTTGACCGGAAGTAAGGTACACCACTGGGCGGGTACCTGTTTTTGTAGGAAGTGGATGTATGTGAGGTACAAATATTTAATTTTTTGATGCATAAGTTATTAATCAAGTTATCTATCTCTTTGTAACAATGCTGTTCCTGTATTTTTTATGGAAAAGTAGTTTAGAATCTTTCTGATAGTTACTTCATTGTTTGATTCCTTTTACTGTTGCAAACTGCAAAGTGGCTGCATAAATGTAATGGTTATTGACTCATTGACTGCATGCGTTGGTCAGTTGCTCATGTAATCTAACACAACTTAATGTTTCTCAGTTTACTACCTTACATTAAAAGATAAAGATAGTAGTAACACTTGCATTTTATGTTTTTATTGTTATTTTTTATTTCTTTTTCTTGATGTGTATCCGTTTTTTGAAACTTGTTTTTTGATAGAAGTTGACAGTTTTTTTTAAAAAAAAAAACGTGTTATATTAATTTCAAAGTTTAATTTCGGTTTGGGCTGTTAAAAAAACTGACGAACTCAAGCCAGATTAAGCATAGCCGCATAGGACAACCAGACAAGAACCAAAATGCACAAGTAGTTAGAACTCCAAAAAATTATGTATCTTGTACGGTTGGAAAACTCTGAAAGTCTATTTTCCAATGCACGAAGCCAGATCTTGTTTGAAGTTTTAGTATATGGCCGAGTTATGACAGACTGTTAAGGTGGTAAATTCATATGAATTTAATCATCTCTTCCATTACTACCAATGTTTTAACACCCGGTTTTTTAGTCGAACCGGATGAGTGTTAATTTATGGTCGGACTGGTTGGACCGGAAGGTCGGACCGGAGTTGTTAAAATATGAAAACAGAATGTATACATGAAGTAAAAGATATACAAAATCATGTTCACCAAACAATTTAACAATCCAACATCAAACAAGTAGACTTTGTTCAAAAACATACAATTTAACAAGTAAACAACATTCTTAACGATAAGATTTTGCAATTATATTTTATACTAGTCCGTAACAATTAATAACGCATTGTATATCTAAAAGTTAACTTTTAATAACGCATTTTATATTGTAATACATCATCAAATAATACATATCGCCTCATAAGATATTATATAATATCAACAAACTATAATTTGATAATACACCTTTAATTTTCGAATATAATATATATCATGATTGCTGCGATATATATAATAAATAAATTTAGAGTAAATTATTAAAATAAGTTAAATGTTAGATTAGTTGGTTGACAAACCGCTATTCATGAATGTGGTCGTGAATTTGAATATTGTAACCTACAATTTTATTTTGTTTTCTATTTGTTTAAAATTTTAACTTTAACTTGTCCCACATTGGTGAGAATACAATCTCAAAATAAGATTCACCTTCTATATAATGTCAACAAAGTCCACACTTCAATTTACTATCAAATTTTAAGAAGCCCTTGTTTAGAAAGTAATTTAATTAGTTAAAAAAAAAAAAAGAGAGAGAGAGAGAGCTGAACCGGTTCAACTCGCCAGTCCGGTTCCCGGTCCAACCCGATCTGGCCGACCAGCCGGTCTAAGCGGCCCGTTGACTAGTCAAACTTTAGAAAAAATCGATTTATTTTGAGCCGGATTTCTTGAAAAATCCGGTCCGACCGGTCGGACCGGACCGGTCAAACCGGTTCTTACAACATTGATTACTACCACTCTTTTGAGTTTCTATTCACGTCTGTTAAACCTTTTGAAATACGTACATACTTTAATTAGTCTTTTCATGTGTAGAGTATGGGGAGATGTACATGGAGTATTGTAAATAGTCTTTTCATGTGTAGAGTATGGGGAGATGTACATGGAGTATTATAAATAGGTTGATCTTTGATCAAAGAGCAAGTACATCATTGTTTAATAGTTTATCTCAATGAGAATTAAGCTTCGAGCTTTTTTCGTTTCGTGTTACGGATTACATAAGGTATTGAACTTGTTATTAAGTCGTAGAGTATTGAACTTGTTATTTAATTCGATACTATATATGTTCAAGGCGGATATTTGAAATGGTGAAAAGAGTGAACACTTGTTCTTTGAATTATAATGTATCATGAACAATGATCATGAGTCTAATAACCATCATAATAGTTTAAAAGTGTAGTGATTTGTACACCAATCAAAGTGCACAAAATGCACTATATTACATAGTGCACATCACTTTATATGCGTATATGTGATGTTCACATCACTTGTGGTATACGAATCATCACCCTGATTTAAATTCAAGCTTATATTCATATTTGTTATGGTAAACAACTACTAAATTTATGTTGAGTTTTTTAAAACTTTTTCAACAAGCTATGACCTTTTAAAAGCTTCAACTATTTCAATAAGAATGGAGGATCGTCTCAACAATATTAAATACACTCACATCTCTCAATGGTAGATTTCAGTAACGGAATAATCGAATATATTGAACTATAAAATACTTACCGCACATTAATAGTGTGAGATTCGTAATTTTCTCGAACCTCTCTTCTCTATCAATCTTCCAACAAAATGACAAATACTAAGGTCATCTCCAGCTATGTACTCCAACATTACTTTTCCCTCTAAATTTAGAGTTTGGAGCATAAAAACTTTGGCCAACCATGATTCAAATTTGAAGAAAATTTTGAAGTATGATAAAAGATACTTCATATATGAAGTAACACTATTCATCATTCAATTGTTATATTATAAGTGTTATTAGTTGTCATGTATAAATAATTAATTAATTTAGTATATAAGTGTTTGGATGATAATTTTTGAAGCATATTATCAGAGATGAGTTTGTTTTAAGGATGAAATATTCTTCAAATACGCTCTTTTCCCTTCGGCTCCGTTCCAGAGTTTTATTTTTGAGAGAAAGGGAAGGGGTTGGAAAGAAGTGGAGAAGGTGAATGTGTTCTCAAGTTTTTTTGAGAGAGAAGAGGAAGGAGGGGGATGGAGAACTATTCCAATATTTCTTTCCCAACTATCCTTCCAATTTGGACATATTTGAGGGAGAAGAATCCTTCACGTATTGTTTCTATAACTATCACCAACGGACTCTTCACCTAATACACTAATCATATATATACATCTTACTAATAATTTAGACTTCTACATGTTTTCTCATCGATACCCGCGGTTTCAGCATTCTAGTTAATTTGTATTAATCTTTATGGTGCTATCTTATGATATCTTGGGTTACTAGTAATTGTTTATGCGCGCTATGTCTTTATAAACGATTGTATAACCTTTTCAATTCGTTAGTTACCGACACATAATGCTTACATGTGTTGTGCGCTGACCATCTTCAAAATTTATCAATTGGTTTTTACGTTCTAGTTAATTAAGATGAAGCAACTTATATATGAATTAGCTTTAATTATATTGATTTTCAATCGTTTTACAGTGAATATAAAAAATGTTTGTCAAGTAATAACATAAAATAAATATAATTTGATCAGATGTTTATCAAGTAATAACAAAATGTGATTTATTTATATATTAGAAGTAAATTTGTAAAATTGTTAATAATGAAACTTTTACTTCTCCATTCCTTCCGACTCGGAAACACAAAAATTAAAGAGATTATTACTTCTTTTCCTTTCTTTGCTGGTATATCATTTCCTCTTCCTTTATTTTCTTTCTAATTTAAACTGTGGAACAGAATGTTCATATTTAGACTCAAACCCTAACAAAATGGCCATTTATATGAAATATGGCCATTTATGCAAAACCTATATGAAATTTTGGTTACATAGTTGTGAGACAATGGAGAAAGTAAATGGATGGTCCGACCGTTGGCCACGTTACAGAGTTGGCGGCAAATTGCAGCCTTCTCACCACCTATATAATATATATAAAAAAAAAAATTTAATTAATTTGTCTCATTTCAATCCCTTTTATGATCCAACAATAAACCCCCAATTTTTCAAACATGAGTCGCCTAATTTCTTCATTTCGATCTCTAGGGATTGCTACTCAACGTCGTATCACTTCTTACCAGATCGCCGCCCTTCGATTGTACTCCGATCATCCTCAATTTTCAATTTCCAGTACTAATCCAGGTATCTTTAAAATTTTCTATTTGATTTCCAGTTCTATATATATTTTAAAAATGCAGATATGTTACATTCTCACAGCCAGTAAAATTTAATTGTATAATTAACCTTGTAACTTTAATTATATACATATTTACCTCATGAATTTAACTTTGATAGTACAGTAAGGGCACGGATGATTTTGCCCTTCTTTTTAATTTGGCAAATTGCCGAATAAAGTTCTCTCATCGAGCGCAAATTCAATTTTTGCGTAATATGTTTAATTTTGAATTATCTAGATAATTTTTGTCACAATTCGAAGTATATTTGAGTTCTTAAATTATTATTAGTATTATTATTATTATTATTATTATATTATATTATATTACTAGCACCTAAATCCGTGTATACACATGGGTCATTTAGTGTAAATAACGTATTATAAGAGTATTTGAATAGTTTTGAAAATAATTGGAAGTTAAATTCGTGGTAAATTTAAAATTGCAGTGCTTAATTAAGATATATAAAAAAAAAAGGAATGGCATGGGTATTAAAGTTGAGTTTAAAAATATATACAATTAGTGGCACCCGTTTTTGATAACGTGTCGATGACTTGGTGACTTTTACGATCGTCACATCATCAATAATACCGGCTATCGTATGAATAATTAATCGCATACATAAAATAGTCGTTATTGGAAGTTCAATACACACAATATAATGATATACCAAATTATATTTGTATACATACAGTAGACTTTGAGTTATGATTTAATAATTCCCAAACAATAATCCTCAATTTTATGTAAATGCCAAGTTTGAATCTTGTACCTTAAATTCCCCAATTATTCTAATGTTGAAAACCACTTTAACAACCCTTCCGGTACATCAATCAAATATCTTAGCAACTTATCTAGCAATATTAATTAAACCGTAAATCAAATTCACGGGCCAAATTATCTAACGGTAGTTTCATATATTGGTTCAATCGTCTCCTCAATGATAAGATAATATAACTATGAAACAACTCATTAGAATTTGTACCTTAAATTAATGGCTGGTTTTAAGATATTAATACATTATTCACAATGTCACTTAATGATAAAAGAATTTGACTATATAATCAAGAAGAGAAAGAGAAAATCTTAAATCAAACATATCACATAAACTATAAAATAGCATATTCGAAAATGAATAAATATTTGTTCAAAGAAAAAAAGATAGAAGGAAGAAGATTTTGAGATATAAATTAAATTATTAGATTAATAGGCCAAACATAATGATGGAAAGGTGTTTAATTTAATCTTTAAGAAAATTCGATCTCACAAATAAGATTTAACTGTTTATAGGATTAAAATATCAATAAAATTACTTGGTAGTTCTTATCTGAAACTATCACATAATTTTAAAAAAGACATTTAATTTTAATATACATTTTCAGTGGTTATTTATCCAACCTAAAATAATGAAGTTATAATGAATACTGAATACTCCATGTGAGGTATGAAATCAAAATAATATACACGGCTTCAAATACATAGTATAATGTGGAGGGTTGTATTTAGATTTTTGTATAATTGTTTAACTTTTAGTTAATTATAATTAATGAATGAAGGGATAATAACTAACGTAATTATTAAAGAATCCTTGTGTTACTTATATCCGTTACAAATCAGCTTCGAGCATGATTATTTGGATTTTAATTTATTTAATTTAGAGTAAAGGGTTTAATTCTTAGTTTTAAATTAAATTATTTAGAGTAAGGGAGGTTAATGTTTAAATTAAGAAAATTAAAGAACTTAATTGAATAATTAAACTTTTTTAATTGATGATGTCACAAAGGTTAATCATATATTATATTTAAGATTATTATTATATTTTTATATTATTATTATTATTATTTTTTGTTTTCTTTGTTTTTTTAAAGATTTTGTAGGAAAATTGAAGTTTGGCCCTTATGTGTATCAAAATATAAACTAACTCCTTTTTTGCAAAAAGATATGCTGTTGTGAGAGAAACTCGTAGCTACTCACATTGTCAAATTTACATTTCTTGGCAATTTGTACTCGTTTATTTGTTTCAGTTTTGTTCTATGTTTTCTAATTTCTATACGAATTCATACTGATACAGGACCACTTAAACAGTATAAACATCTTGTAAATGAAGGAAAATTACAATTTGATCCGTATCAAGAGAAAGTTGCTGTGGAACTCGATAATTTGCTTGAAAGATTACAGCATTATGAGAAAGAAATGGAACAATATCATGTACGTGTACAAATTCGCGAGATTATATTGTTGTAATTCATAAATAGTGAGATGATATAGGTATTACGATTACTATATATGTATAGGTCAAACTAGCCGAGTGGGAAGAGACTCGTGAGAATGAGCGGCGCAGACTCTTATTGAAGGAAGCTGAGAGTAAGCAGCACAGGAATGAATCAATAGACAAGGCACATAATAGATTCTTGGGCAAATGGCTCGATCGGTAAGGCATATCATGGAATAATAAAACAATGACTTCAGTGTTGATGTTTCTTTGATTATTGATGCTTTGTTATATGCAGGAAAAAGCCCGTGAATGTAGAACCTGGAGTTGGGAAATGGGTTTCATATCTAAATCGAGAAAGGAAGTTGGATTCACTAGTTGGCAGGCGTCCCACTGTACCTAAAGCTCCTAAAGGATTGTATATTTATGGGAATGTTGGAAGTGGTTTGTTGCTAATCCCTTAATCATAATTCATACCTTTTTGGTGACAAAGAATAAACTCATTTATTTGGCCTATTGAGTTTTTGGGTCTAGCTTCTTGTATAAAGTTAATCATGCTTTCAAATTTGCCGTTATAGTTAATTTTACCTTTACTATACTTATGTAGGCAAGACGATGCTTATGGATATGTTCTATAGTGCCACTAAAGGAATTGTTACCCATAGAAGAAGATTTCACTTTCATGAGGCAAGTGTTCCGTTGTATATCATGTATTGAATAATAAGTTTGTCCATTTAAATTTGAGATATGGTGGAAGAAGTGTTACCATTGTTGGTATCTTAGCAGTCTTTTACGAAGTTATGTCTCAAGTTGTTGGGATTTTACATATCGAGATAGTATGAATGAAAACCCCTTCTGACACTTGAACGTGAACATGACCTGAAAAGATTAAGAGCCCTGCCTAACTAGATAACACCGATATGTGAAAAGTAAATTGAAACCCCGTTGTTATATAATCATGTTAAAAAAAATGTCTCTTTTGCAATATTACGAGTGTTTTTGAACTTCATCATTCTCTTACAGGCTATGCTTGAGATAAATGAGCGTATGCATAAAGTATGGAAAAATCAAGTACAAGACAATTCTATGCAGTCGAGCATTGCTAATTGGATAATGAACCTTCCTTTTGATACTAAAATTAAGGAATGGGTAGCTGCAGAAGAAAGTTACAAGGAGGAGATGCAAATGAAAAATATTCTTCCAGCTGTTGCAGATAAGTTTCTTGTTGACCAACGTGGTGACAGAAGAGGAGCAAGCATTCTTTGTTTTGATGAAATCCAGGTGAAATAAATACTTCAACTTTGATGTAGGCTTTTTTCCTGAGCAAGGCAGTTGAAAATTGTTAAAAGGTTCATTTTACGCTATTTCACTTTGACACTAATACAACCTGACAATATCAATCATCATATCTATATGCTCTTGCAGAATTAATCATTTTCAAAAGTTAGTCTTCCATTGTCTACCTAGGCTGCACATTTAACATTTTGGCCAGAGGGACTTCTGTTAACTATGGTTGCGATATGATGTACTTAGATATGATAATCTCCTCTGATAACTATACATTTCTTGCAAGTCCTAATATAGGAGGGCGAAAGATATGCATTATTTAAAAGCGATTAGGTCCTGAATCCGCCGTTGGCAATAAAAAAAAAAGTCTGACTATAATAATATAATAGATTAGGTTTTGAATTTGACACCTACATACTACTATTAATTGCTTGAAATCCGTATTATTAAGATCTTTCTATTGTCAAACTTGGTTGTTTAGGGAGTTTGTCTGGCTTGTATATTTCAATTGCAAACTAAATAATGTGAATATTGTGGTTCCTGTTACAGACTGTTGATGTTTTTGCTATTGTGGCATTATCTGGAATTATAAGCAGATTGCTAAGTACTGGAACTATTCTTGTTGCCACTAGTAACAGAGCACCAAGTGACTTGAATCAGGTGAGCTCTATGCTGAATATTCATGATATTATATTATCACATATAAAACCATTGACCTACTTTGCAAGGATACATGGATACCGGGAGTGGGAGGATCTAAAAGATTTATAATATGTGTGTATGTAATTATGTATATATATAATATTATGTGTGTGCGTTTAGTTATACAAGTTTAAAACTAAGCTAAAAACAGTAAACCCCATGTCTTGTCATGTTATTTTGTGGTGAGACTTGGCTTCCATTGATTTCTTACTGTGAAACACTTGAAATTTTATTATTGTTGTTATTTTATTATAATTTTTTTTATTTTTTATTATTTTTTATTTTTTGTGTTTTCAGGATGGTATGCAATGGGAGATCTTTCTGAAACTTCTTGCTAAACTAGAAGACCACTGTGGAACTGTTTTAATTGGAAGTGAAACCGATTACCGTCGTCTAATCTCACAAAGATCTATAAATCGGGTGAGAACCTAAAAAGTAAAGAGCTAGTTATATCAATATTTAAGCTGAACAACTGATGTAACTTAATCATGCTTTTCTTATTGTTCTTAAGCAAATAGTTATAACGTATACGTTTGATCTATCTAATTTTTATTTTTATTTTGCATTAGTCAATTATCAGCACCATGACATCTTATTGCATTTGAAACATAAGGTTATGCTTATTTAATCTATGTGTAGGTGACGTACTTCTATCCTTTAAACAGTATTGCAACCACAAAATTTGAGAACATGTGGGATGAAACCATACAAAATTCTGGTGGAAGGGTCAAGTCGGATATCATCTCTGTAATGTTTGGCAGGTTTGTGTTAAGTCAACAAGTCTTGCAGTGTAAATAGTTTATCACTTCCTACAAACTTAATGACGAGTGATTTATGCTTTATGCAGAACCCTAGAAGTTCCCGAAAGCTGTAATGGGGTGGCAAAGTTTACATTTGAATATTTATGTGGTCGTCCGGTACCATTTCTAATTCCTTCTTTGGGTTCTTATGTATTTTTTGTTTTTTTTTTAATGTTATAATTTTCAAACTAATAATAAGCTATCTTGTAGGTTGGGGCGGCAGATTACATAGCTGTAGCCAAAATGTATCATACAATTTTTATTTCAGACATCCCGATGATGAGTATGCGGATTCGTGACAAGGTATTTTTCTTATTCTTTACCAAATATGTAACTTGTATCGTATTCTGATAGCATTAATATTTTTTTCAGGCTCGGAGATTTATCATTCTTATTGATGAATTATACAACCATCATTGTTGCTTATACTGTTCTGCAGCTTCTTCCATTGATGAACTATTTCAGGGAACCGAAGAGGGAACACTTTTTGATTTAGAAAGGCAAGTCTTCTTTATTTTTAGTTCACGTTATATGTTTATTATTGTCTGTTTTGTGTAAGTTTTGTGATTGGAATAACATTGTTAAATATATTGGTCTGTTTTTCTTTAGGCTACTTGTATGACCTGAATATTGCCTGTATTATATGAAATTTATTATATTATGCATCTGTTCCTTCAGTTTCCAGTTTGAAACAGAGACTGAAGGTTCAAAGCTTCGTCGAGATGTTTTAGCAGAGGGAAATATTGGTTCAGGAGGTGCACCTGCTGGTATCATTTCCATGCTTTCAGGAAAAGAAGAAATGTTTGCTTTTCGTCGAGCTGTAAGTCTCTTTCTCTCTCAACATTTGTTTACAATACACATATTAACTAGTTACACCCATAATTGTTTTCAACAATACTTTTCAAAAGAAAGCTTGGAAAAATATCCATATTTTATCAAAAATCAAAGTTGTGCAAGTCAAAGTCAACTCACCCAACCGGTCAATTTTCCAAAAATGGGTCAGTGGTCACTCGTTACCCGTTCATACGTGTATCATTTAGATACGTTAGTTGGGCATATTCTGACATTGATGGTGGTTGTGCAGGTCTCACGTCTCATAGAAATGCAAACACCTTTCTACCAGGAAGGTGTACGGCTTTATCATCCGCTATTTCAGGAACACCGCAATGACGTCGAGACCCATAACATCACTGATGTGTTACCTGCTTAGTAACAAATCTTGAAAGGTGAATCTTTTTTATATTTGATATAAATAGATTTGAAGTTCAGTTCATGAGATGGAGAAAATATTTCTTACAATGGTGCTAGGTGCAACTTTTCAGGGGTCTGTTGTTGTTCTATAATACATCAAAGCTACTTGTAAATAGTGGTTAGTTGATGTATACTATTCAGGACATATGATTTCATTTTAACACAAACTCACATTGCTCATTGCTCATTTGTTTCCGGTTCGTACGTGCCCATTGTAAAGTTTCTAATTCTATGAATAAGAAACGCATTCTTTTTCTCTGCTAATTAATTGCACTCATGTTCTTAAGTTAGACTTTTAATATAATGTAATTCCTTATTGAAATCAGTATCGTATGTATAATTTAATTTTTTACCTATAGAACCTTGATAATACGATGATATATTTATTTTTCGTTTTCAATTTCATAATTTGATTTAAATCTATGACTAATGGTTTTATGTATTTATGCAATAACGCACTTTTTAATTAAAAGCATATTTCGAAGCAACTAAGATTTCTGACAAAATTACCAAAGGGTCCTTGCGGTATGAGATGAACCCTTCAATCAAGAGGTTGGGGGTTCAAGCCTTATTTGAGTCAATGAGTTGTAAATATTCGTGGTGATTGTACATAGTATGCTTGTTAAATTGTAGGGTTGACGTTCTGAAGAAAAAAAAAAGATTCCTGACAAATTAAGTAGAAATTAAGTAGGTAAGGTGGTTCGCAATGTAAATAATTGTTACTCAAGTCCCAAACTACTTTGATTAATTGTCTTTGTGATAATGGGAGCATATGTTGGACAACAACTATTACTCAAGTATATATACTATAATATAATGTTTTATCCGTTTCAAAATAAATATTCACATTACTATTTATATCTGTCACAAAATAATTGTTCAATTGTAAAAAATAACTATTAAAAATAATTAAATTCTCTATTTTACCCTCATTTATTACTCTCAATCATTTATTTCTTTAATAAATTTAGTCAATCTTTACTTGAATATAAAGTCAAAAATAACTTTTACTCGATCTACCTTAATTCACACAAAAAATATTGGGTGGCAATTTTCGTGGAACAGATAGAGTGATAATAATTTATACAATAATACTTTTTTCCGTTAAAATGTCATTTTCTTACGTTTGTTGTTTTTAATACATTTTGATTATTATGATTACGTGATCCATGCATCGCACGAGCATAAAAAAACTAGTTCAGAGATATATAAACTAGAAACCTAAAAAAATAAAAGGTTTATTATATTAAGATTTATTACACTTTGTCACTTTTATATTCTTTATTATTGGACATATTAGTATTAATAATAATAACAATTTTAATGTTTTTACCATTATATTATTATTAATTATTAATTATTATTATTATTATTATTATTATTATTATTATTACAATTAACTACCATTACTGTTATTATGAAGTTATTATTATATTTAATCTAATAATTTAATATTTGTTATGTTATTGTTATCTATATCTATATCTATCTATATCCATACTATTATATAATATATTTGAGCAAAAGCCTTAAATGAGAGAAGTAGTAAATGACTATTTTACCCTTCTTTAATTTAATATAATTAATTACAAAAGTTAATATATCATTATTAAACTTTAAAAGTAATAAACATATAACATTAAATTGTAACTTATTAAAACTTTTCTATATCTATCTATACTAATATATAATACATTTGTGATGTTTTTTAAGAGAGAATTTATTAATTTACCCCTAACATTATTATTAATATTGGAAAAATCTACTATCACTAAAATTTAAACTAATAAACATATGATATAACCTTTTAACCGTAAAGAGTTACGAGACGTATCAATTATGAACGAGACGAACATGTTAGCAAACTGCTATAGGCGATTTGTCCACCGTCTGTAGTCAAACTCTATTACTAAAGCCTTCAAAATCAATTTTTCTTTAATTTTAGATGTTTTCAAGTGTTGTATGAAATTAGATACAAACTCTTAATGACGTTTTTTCATGAATTTATAAATTTATGCGTTTATTTACAATTTTAATTTCGTATATATACCGTCAATTCGTATATTCTAGAATTTCAATTTTTTGATCAAATTTTATGATTTCAATTTTAGATTACACCTGACCATATGAACATACACTCTGACTGTTTACAACTCAGGCATGAATATGCAATGACGTTTCTTATATTTTTTTGGGAGATATTTTGTTTTTTTTTTATAAATGAAAAAACATGTGATTATCGAATGAACATGAAACTTAGTTCTTTTTACCTGCTACATCGCGCGGACATTTGTCAGTTGTTAATGATATCGTAACTCTATTTTGTTTATCTCGTTCTCTCAAAAGAATTAATTAATAATTAATATTAATAATTTACTTTAACTAATTAATTAATATTAATTTAATATTTAATAAACACAACAAAACAAACTGCTTAAAAACCACGCTTTTCATTTAATCACATCACATCACATAATAATAATAATATAATAATAATAAATAAATATTAAATATAAATATATAAATAAAAAACGAGTATCTACTTAAAAAACGCGCGATTCGTTAAACCTCAAAACCCTTGCCACCACCACCGTCATCTGCTGCCACCGTAACCACAACACCACCGCCTCCATCATGTGTCGCTACCGTAACAGCGCCGCCACCACCACCATATTTGTTCTTACCGTCTATATATGTCATGATCCGTAGGTTTCCGCCGTTTGGCCCCGAGACCCGACGAATCCACCATTCATGATCGCCGTTTTGGTGGTGGTGGTGGGTTTCATGGTTGCTGTTTCTTGATGTCTACTGTGGTGTTGAAATCCGATAGTGGCGGTCACAAATCAATGGTATGTGTTTGAAACTTTCAGATTTGGTTTGGTTAAAACTTTATGTTTTGTAAAACATGAGACCCATTATTTTTACTTGAATCTTTAATTCTTTAGATATTTTGAAGTAAATGTTGGTTAGGGTTTTCTTGAAGCCGGTATTCTTGTGGGGTTCACCGATTGTTATATGGGTTACTGTTTTTGTGGCTTAATGATTTTTGTAACACTTGTTTTTATGGGTTTCACCGACAATTTTTTATGCGTATGCAGTGAGAATCTTTTGGCCAAACATTATTGTTTGAAACTAATGAATTTGTTACAACTGATTGGTACTTTATTTCTCTTGGGTTTTTGGCTATGATGATGAACTTTATTCTGTTGGTTTATAATCTGTTACGGTACCCTTTGGTTTATAGCCTATTGGTTTGCCAAAATCTGTTTTAAATTGACGGTTTTGACATGGATTTATGCTTAAATGGCTTAAATTTGTCGGTTTATGGTTCGATGTGGGTTTATGTCATGGCTTGTAAAAAAACGTCCCTTCGATGTTCGTTTGCTAAAATCTGTTTTAAATTGACGATATCGATGTGGGCTTAAGTCGCGGCTTGTAAAAAACGTCTCTTTTTTATGCTGGCTTGCTAAAATCCGTTTTAAATTGACGGTTTTGATGTTGGCTTATGTGTGGCTTGTAAAAAACGTCCCTTCGATGCTGGTTTGCTAAAATTTGTTAAAAATTGACGGTATCGATGTGGGCTTATGTCATGGCTTGTAAGAAATGTCCCTTCAATGCTGGTTTGCTAAAATCTGTATGTCGTGGCTTGTAAAAAAGTCCCTTCGATTTTGGTTTGCTAAAATATGTTTTAAATTGACGGTTTCGATGTGTGCTTATGTCGTGGCTTGTAAAAGACGTCCCTTCGATGTTGGTTTGCTAAAATATGTTTTAAATTGACGGTTTCGATGTGGGCTTATGTCGTGGCCTGTAAAAGACGTCCCTTCGATGTTGGCTTGCTAAAATCTGTTTTAAATTGATGGTTTTGATGTGGGATTATGTCGTGGCTTGTAAAAAACGTCCCTTCGATGTTGGTTTGCTAAAATTTGTTTTAAATTGATGGTTTCGATGTGGGCTTATGTCGTGGCCTGTAAAAGACGTCCCTTCGATGTTGGGTTGCTAATATCTGTTTTAAATTGACGGTTTCGATGTGAGCTTATATCGTGGCTTGTAAAATACGTCCCTTCGATGTTGGGTTGCTAAAATCTGTTTTAAATTGACGGTTTCGATGTGGGCTTATGTCATGTCTTGTAAAAGACGTCCCTTCGATGTTGGTTTGCTAAAATCTGTTTTAGATTGACGATTTCGATGTGGGCTTATGCCGTGGCTCTTGAAAAACGTCCCTTCGATGATGGTTTGCCAATCTGTTTTAAATTGACGGTTTAGATGTGGGTTTATGTCGTGGCTCGTAAAAAACGTCCCATTCGATGTTGCTTTGCTAAAATCTGTTTTAAATTGACGGTTTCGATGTGGGCTTATTCCGTGGCTCGTAAAAAACGTCCCTTCGATGATGGTTTGCGAAAATCTGTTTTAAATTGATGGTTTCGACGTGAGCTTATGCTTTGGCTCGTAACAAACATCCCTTCGATCTTGGTTTGCTAAAACCTGTTTTAAATTGACGGTTTCGATTTGGGTTTATGTCGTGGCTTGTAAGAAACGACCCTTCGATGTTGGTTTGGTAATATCTTTTTTAAATTGACGGTTTCTATGTGGGCTTATGCTGTGGCTCGTAAAAAACGTCCCTTCGATCTTGGTTTGCCAAAATCTGTTTTTAAATGACGGTTTTGATGTGGGTTTATGTCCTGGCTTGTAAAAAACGTCACTTCGATGTTGGTTTGCTAAAATCTGTTAATTGACGTTTTCGATGTGGGCTTATGTCGTGGCTTGTAAAAAACATCCTCTCAATGTTGGTTTGTTAAAATCTGTTTTAGATTGACACTTGTTGTGAAACGTCCCTTCGATACTGGTTTCCTAAAATCTGTTTTAAATTGACGGTTTCGATGCGGGTTTATGTCGTGGCTTGTAATAAACGTCCCTTCGATGTCGGTTTGCTAAAATCTGTTTTATTTAAATTGACGGTTTCGATGTGGGTTTATGTCGTGGCCTGTAAAAGACGTCCCTTGTGGGTTTTGATGTTGGTTAGCCAATATCTGTTTTAATTGACGGTTTTGATGTGGGTTTATGCCATACCTGTAAACATCCCTTGTGGGTTTCGATGTTGGTTTGCCAAAATCTGTTTAAAATTGACGTTTTCGATATGGGTTCGTGGCTTGTAGAAAATGTTCCATTTGGGTTTCGATGTTGGTTTAGCTATGATGATTATCTTATTCTGATTAAAAGAGTATTCGATCTGTATATTTGGCACGTCAACAACCAGATGGCGTTGTCATTATGCAACTGTGTATGTTTGCAACCATGACGGAATCGGTATCTCATGTGCTGAAATTCCCCAGTTTTGGATCTGAACTAAAATAAATGAACTTTGAAATAAAAAGTTTAGATTTTTGGCAGTGGCTTTTTAAAAGAAACAAAAAGTTTGTGGGTTTTGACCAAAGTAAAGTTGATCGAATTTGAATTTGGTGTTTTCTTGGTTAACCTTCTCTATACTTATCTTTTTCATTGCAACTAGCAAATGCATGAACACCTTTGAATATGATTTTTCCCGCTAACTTATACGCCATCTAGTGAGAATTGATTCTGAATTTTGAAATTGGCGATCAAAATAAACTACAATAATCTATTTTGTCCCTGATTCCTGTTCCTATTTTGTGGTTTTGTTTCATAATGGCACTATGGCAGTGAGTCTGCAAGTTAGTGTGTTATAGTTGTTAGTTAGGCTTTAGGATTGTTAAGCTAAATATACGTAAGAAGCAAACTGATTCATTTTGTGGCGTATATGTTTAGTTTCTTAGTTCTTACCGGATGCTAAACCTTGGGAATAATATAATACTTGTTGTGGTCATTTGGGTTTAAAGTTCATTAAAGAGTGTGTCACTAGCTAAAGTATGGTCTGACTAAATAATCACTAAAAATGTAAAATTTGATTTCATTGTTAGTCTGTTTGTTCTTGGTGGATTATGTTGTTTTAAGGGGCAGATTATGTAATCTTTAGGCTTGCTTATTTGAACCGCTTATGGTTATAAACAGAAGCAGATAATATTAGCTCATGTTAAAGGGTTTTGCCTTTTACCCACTTCGGGCTTCACAAAAACAGCTTATTTGCTTCATATAAGCTACTAAGCCAGCGCTGGTTGCTGTAATTTTGCTCAAGTCTTGATCTAAAACTATAGATGATGGTCTCATACTGTTTTTATCTTTCAGGCTCTGTACTTTTGTGTTCCATTTCGTGAACAACTACTTGAATATTATGGAAATGTTAAAAATCCAGGAGACAGAAGAAAATCTTTTTAGATGTTTGGCGGAACTGTTTATACAGGTACACAGTTTACTTGAATGTATACTTAGAGGCTGTTTTGCTTGTTGTTTGTTAAATAGCTTATCTTAAATAAATGGGATTTTCTATAATTCTCCTTATCATGTCACTGACATATGTTCCAGAGAATATTACGTTGTTCTCTGCATCATTTGATAACTAAAGCTGAATTGGTCAGGGATGTACTCCATCTTTGCACTTTTATTTGGTTTTTGTAATCATTGTCAAGAAACATAGTTGAGTCTTTGTTTTCATATATAGTTGTTATCTGAGTCTTATACTTCAGCTTCCATACAAAGTTTATTCACTAAGGTCTGATTTTGCTGTCCATGTTATCCCTTTTAAAGAAACTCTCACCACTATCATATGTTGCCACCATAATCACAATACCACAACCGTCTTCATCATGTGTTGCACCATAACCACAACACCAACACTGTATTTGTTTCTACTGTTGAGATCTGTCAAGATCCGTAGCTTTTCTCCTTTTGGCGCTGAGACCCAACATCATCCTCCATTCATGTGGTGGTGATGGTGGCGTTTATGATTACTGTTTTAGCCTGATTTCAATGATGGTTGTAAAACTCGGATGGCGGTGATTGAGATACGATGATGGTGGTACGTGGTTGAATTTTTTAGATTTGTTTTGGTTAAACGTTGTGTTTTGTAAAACATGATACTGATTATCTTTTTTTACTTGAATCTTTATATACTTTGAAGTTAATGTTGGTTAATATTTCTTGTGATTTTCTTGAGGCTGATGATAGATATTTTTGAGGCCGGTATTCTTGTGGGTTTCACCGATTTTTATGTGGGTTAACAGGCAATATTACATTGAGAAAAAACTTGGACATCTGTCTACTCATTTCTAAGTGAATGAGTCAAAATTGACACTTTTTTTCTGATGTAATTTCTTGTTGGGGTTTAACTAGAGGCCGATGGAAATCAGGGATAGCAATCCACTGAGATCTTCCTGAATATGTGTACACATGGAAAAATGAGAATCCAAAAGTTCCAAAATCTTTGTGTATATACGAAGCACATGTCGGTATTAGTGGATCTAAGTCAAAGATCGTCTCTTTTAATGAGTTCCCTGGGAAGGTTCTTTTAATAATTACTCGTTCGTTCTATCTATCGTTCTATATTCCATTATTTTCTTCCCCTTTATGCCTTTTCGGAATACGTGATAACATATGAATACATATTACATAGGTCCCTCATATTAAAGAAGCTGGGTGCAATGCAATACATGGGGTTGTCGAGCACAAAGATTATTTTGCTGTTGGTTACAGATTGAGTTTGATCTTCAAATGTTTTGTTTTAGATTTCCGCATAACTTATCTCTAGTGATAGTAATTTCAACTATCTACGTACGAGTTGGCCAATTTGTGTTGATGTTAATCCATCAAAATTTGGTCTAATGGACCGAATGGGGGTGAAAGGCACATGAAGTGTGTCCATAATCGTTTTTTTTAAGATTTAAAATATAAGTATGATCATATCAAATTGACCAATATATTTAATAAATACAATTCAAATAGAAGAATTAAGAGAGCTAATGGTGTGAATGCTGGTAACCAATATGTTTTCAGTAAGCAGTCGACAGGGGACACCTGAAGATTGCAAGCATTTAGTTGATGAAGCACATGGTGATCATGTGGAATATCATCTACTTTTTACTCGTTGACCCATTAGAGACGATTTAACTCGAATTGGCTCATTCGTAAGTAAATAAGTCAAAGTTGGCACCTTTGTTATTTGTTATAACTTAAAATCTGTTATATCTTCAGTTAAATTTCAGTGTTTGTTTCAGATCGTGGACAGACTGGTAGGAATCAGTGGAGGTCCTGATAAAATGCTTTCAGGTATATCTTGGGTTTCTTCTGCAACATTGTGATTCATTATGTTTCTAATAAGAACCTATTACTGGCAGTCCGTATCTGGAGGGAACTTTTTTTTTCTGGAATAAAATATGGTCAAACCTTTGGAGCAATCATCAGTTATGAACGACGTGTTGCTTAGAGGTTCTTTTCTGCGTAAGTTTGGTTTTTGAACTAGAACTGTAGCGTAGAGGAGGCAAAAGATGGGCGGGTTGGGACATTTGGTGATGGGTCGAAACAGATTTGGGTTGAAACGGGTCACTTTTAGTTAATGTCTTAATGTTTTGGGTCGGGTTGACCCACAAACACTCTTTTGGTCCACATTTGAGTCTCTTTTTAGATTTATATCAGTTCTTGAAATCTGGAATACATAAAACTACGTTATTACATTAATAATCTAGATTGTTTAATAAGGAGGCTGTATATGATTTAAATAACTTTGGGCAAAATTTGACCTGTTGACATGTTGGACACATTAGACAGGTTTCTGGCTTGTCTAAGTTCTGTTATTTGAATTCCTGTTTAGCTAAAATTCCAGTCAACCCGCTTGAGATAAAACACAACCTTTCCATTCATAAGTATTAAGTTGTTAGCCAAAAAGACTTTTTAGACTTTTTTGCCCATGAATCAAGATTTGGTTAGAAATTGGGTAACAGACAATCTTACATTAATTTCGAAGAAGACTCATAGGTGATAGTTTCATTGTATCTTATAATGTTACCTGATATGTTATTTTATTTTAAAATGAATATCTTTTGTGAAGTTGATGTTGGTGTTCTATTTGCCTGGGAATACAGAGCAGTTTGCCCTAAACTTTAATCTTGTCAGATCCAAGTTAGAGTTCGCTTGCATCATTATTTTTTATGGTATTCAATAGTGATAGTTAAAATAATGACTTGTATCTTCTACCAGTCTCTTTCTGCTTCTAGGGAAGACAATTTCTACTAGCGCCGAGACTGGGACTCAAAAAGGTATGCTGTTAGAATGTTTAATTACATATGCATAAAGACCTACCCCTAATGTTTAGTGTTGTCGTTTATCAGCATATTTTTCCTATCATATGTAGTCTCAAAAAGTTTCATGGGCAACATGTCCTCGTGGAAGAGCAAGAAAATATCTTTGATCATTTGTTAAGAAGATGTGATGTGAGAATCTCTTTTGAACTTAAGGTTATAAGTTTGCTGAGTCAATGGATTTGAATCTTGAATGAATTGCTTTGGGTTTGTTTAGTCTCAAACGGGTCAAATTAAAAATAATAAGTTGAAAGGGAAACCCGTTGAAAATCACCTCTAAGTCGATTAATGCACCTTCATTCAGGGGACTTCAATTATCAAGGTAAAGCATGAGACCAATTATTTTTGCATGAATGATAATATTTTGAAGTAAATGTGAGTTGATATTTTTATGGTTTTCTTGAGGCTGATGTTAGATATTCTTGAGGCCAGTATTCTTGTGAATTTCTTTTGGCCAAACATTATTTGTTTGAAACTCATTGAGTTTGTTACAATCGATTTGTACATCATTATGGGATTTTTGGTTATGATGATAAACTTTAATTTGTTGCTTAATAGTTTTGAAGTAGGTTTCTTACTGGTCGCTTGCCATCACCGTTACCTTTTGGGTTTACAGTCTAGGTTTGTCAAAATTTGTGACAGTTTCGATATGGGTCTATGCTTTGTTGGCCTTTAAGTTTTTGGTTTATGGTTGTCGATGTGGGTTTAAGTTGTGGCTTGTAAGAAACGTCCCTACTTGGGTTGAGAACGCCATTAGCTCATGAGTTTATGGTTTCTTACTGGTTGCTTGTAGCTAACAGTTTAGTGTTCATTTAGGGGTGTTGTTGACAAGGTTGTAATTTGAGTTTTTTTTTCTTCTGATCTTGTGTTGTTTAGTTTGGTGTTTCTGTCATGTTGTTAGACTGTGAATTAAAATAAAAATAAAGTATTTATGAATGTTAGTTGCCATGTCTCTCAATGGATATTTTCTCATTTCAAAAACATCAAATTTAATTATAGAAAAGATAAGCTGTTACTCCGTTGATTGGTAAAATTGGAAAAACAAATTGTTATTTTCGTTCGTGCCAAATATTACCACTCATGATCAACCAATCATATTTAAAAGCATGATATTTAAAAGAAGAGTCGCAACTTAATTAATCATTGTTGACTTTGCTCAACTAAAGTTTGATGTAGAGTTATTGTGGTTCAGAAGTAGAGACGTGGTTGTACTACAATGTAACTCTCACACATCTTTACAATTCCCTTCACTCAACCTAATGATGCCGACTTTTTTACTAGTCGCTAAAGCAGTCGAATTACAATACCCGATCATCAGCCACTTATACTGGTAATTTGCTAAAGTAGTCGAAATAAGATGCTTGATTCTCAGCTAATTAAATTTAGGATATAGCTTCAACAATCATAATTTCCATCTTTTTTAATAAATACACAAGAAACGTAAAAAGGATAATTCTAATCTTACAGAAAATCTCATGCTTTTACCGTCTACATTCATTCATTAGTATATCTACTTGCTTCTAAATCTACTTCTACTTCCTCTCTTGCATGCCAGCCGTTGTGTTCTTCAAGATCTGCATAACAACAATTTAATCAAATACGTATTGAAATCATATGCAGAACATCCATTTGGGATTTACTCAAATGGTGTTGAAAAAAGAGAGGTGATAGAGAGATGTACATGTCTAAGCATCTGGTTCTCATTTTGCAATGTGGACAAACGCTCTTCAAGTTCCGAATTTTTCTTCTCCAAGTCTTTTACTCGTACCTCCAATTCACTCAAGTATGCCTTCTTTCTTTCTCTTGCTTGTTGAGCTGACACTCGATTCCTTAACAACCTATACAAAACATAAACACAACTAAGTAATAACAAACAAAACAGAAGCATGCTGTTGTGTATAATTTATGGAATTCCGGCTCTACGCAAAGGATCCAATACACCGCCCACAGTCTTTCCTCTAGAAAATTCCCATTTATAGTTATGACACATAAACATGACACCTTGTTCAAAAATTTAAATTAAAACACAAATAAAAAATAACAATGCTCCTGGGAAGACTCAAAAACACGAGTATGAATCAAACAACACCTCTTTATAAGGGAAATATTTTGGTAATTTGTACACAACAAAAAACTTTCACTTCTCAAACATGTTTGTTGGCTAGTCTGAAAGTAAATATATTATTATTATTATTATCAAATGGCAATTGTACATCGTGTAAAAAGCTAAAAACAATTTCCCTTGGCCCAAACATTATCCATCAGGGTTGAAGGCTCACACACATCTGGGTATCAACTCATTATTGCTGAAGGATATTTTGCACATAAAGGAGCTCTTTATTTTTTATTTATTTGATATACTATAGATGCATACCTCTTCAAGCGCTTGTTCTCTTTGTCAGCTGGGTTTTTTCCTTTTCTTCTTGAACCTTCAGTAGAGCCTTGAACCCGGTCTGGATGTGCCACTGACCCGGGTCCTCTTCCAGATCCTGATGCTCCTACAGCTTCTCCACCCATCTCTGGAACCCTTCTGATCTCATCATCACTCTCCATTCCTGTCACATCAGAGCTCAAATCAAATATTCATATATCATTGTTTGCCTAGAAAAATCCCCAAACTGTTGTTAGTACCTCCTCCCAAAATAAACTTCTAACTTCCATTTTAGTTTATCTTATAGGAATGTCTACTTCCAAAAATAAATTAACAAATATCTCATTTCACCATTCCTTACAATTTTTTCATATAAATGGATCCCTAAGAGTAATGGGGAGAACAGACAGTAAACATTTAATCATTAAAAAGTGAAATAATTGAATGCTACTAAAACCATGTTCCATTTCCTCGTAGACACTTATTTACGAGAGGATACTATTTTTACAATTGAAGTTTAAGAATGAATAAGCTAGTAGCAAACTACATGAATCTCGAATAAATATGTAAATAGAGTTATTTTTTGGTTAATGTAATTAGATTGATTTAAGTTTGATAAACCATAAATCTTTTTGCTTTGTCCATTTCCTTTTAGAATAAAAGTACAAAAAAAGTAACAAACTTTAATTACACAATAGTCAATGCCTATACATTTAGGTTGAATAAATGAAACCTAACAATCTAGAATAACACGGATATTTAGGTTGTAAAAAACTAAAAGCCATTTACAAAATAAAGTAGGTAAATCCGTGCAACAAATTGCACAATGATTAAGTGCAACAGGTAACAAATGAGGGGCTAATCATGTTATTTTATATAGTTGAAGGATTATGTATGCAAAACTTTAATTTTTATATAGTTTAAAGGATTATATATGCAAACATTGTTCTAACAAAATTGAAAAAAGAAAAAGAAAAATCAAGCTCAATATCACACACATTACCTAAAAGTTAAAAATATTAAAACCATTAATAATAATTAATCATCACACTAAAAATTTCAAAGATCACACTCAAAATTCAATTCAATTTTAGCTTCAAATTATATACATCACCAGGAATACTAAATCAGGCAACTATAAACACACTGATCCACTTACAATATCATCTAAAATTTTAAATGATCAGTTCATCTTCCAAGTAAAGATATCATAAATCATAAATATATATATTTACATATAAACCGAATCAATCAAAATCAGCATTCAGAATTAACAACTATTAGCAAGCTCCATAGTTTAGCTCATCATTACAACAAAAATTTAAAAAATTGAAAATAAAAATTCAGAAATGGACCTTCTTTGACGTTAATTTGAAGTGCAGAACTCGAAGATCTCTCACTACTTGAAGGTAAACTGGCCGCCATTGAACTCGTTGCTGCTTGTTCCTGCATTTTAATTTTATTTTTGATTTTTGACTTTAATTTCGATGAATTTTTAGAGATTGCAAAAATATATATTTTTAGTGAGAGAAAGATGATACGTCATAAATAAAGTGGAAATAAAGAGAGAAAGAGGGCGGGAGGATATTGGTAATAGATAGAGAAAGTGAGAGGGTGTTGACCGTTGGATGAAGATTGATCTGACGGTGGATAATACATGAGCGTGGAAGCATGATGAGCCACAATGTGTATGTGTTAATCCAAAGGCAGGTGGATGAGATACGTGGAAGGGAGAATGACGTTAAGATGGTGAGTGATCGGACGGTTGTGATTCGTTGGTGAGTGATGGAGATTTGAAGAGTTTAATAATGGGATTCGGGGTCCACGGTGTGCCTGCACAAGAAAAAATGTTCTATAAAAGGAAAATTTTATTTTATTTTTGGTTTAGTTTTTTTTACTTGAATTGAACATTAAGATAATCCATAAGATGTTCTATATGTAATTTTATGTATTTCATCTGTCTTAATTTAAGTGTTTATATTGAAAATAGACATAATTTTGTGAAAGCTTAGTCAACAAACTCTTCTTCAATATAATTTCAATCTTTACAACATATTTTATTTATCAGTTGTACAAAAAATATAAATTTATTTTGAGTCAACTCAAAATAATAATGTAAACTATTTTAAGTTGAAGGTAGCAGTTAAGATCTAAAATTCCATCTTAAGATTCACTAACTTGAAGGATCTCTATGTTATTGTGACGTGTGTAGGATCGAGGTAAATTTACTTGTAACTTAACGATCAAGGTAAATAATTTATTCATGAAGATTGAAAAGAAATAACATGTCAAATTAACTTTTATATTATATTATTTTATTGTGTAAAGGAACAACACTCAGTAATACAAGTGAATGGGCAAAACTTTAAATCTTTAATGGATGTGTGAGTGTGAACTAGAGGTGCAAAAAAATCGGTTTTTTTCGGTTTTCGGTTTTTTAAAAATCGGTTATTTGAAAAACCGGTTTCGGTTAAAACCGGTTTTTTCGGAATCAGTTTTTTTCGGTTTTAAATGTTCGGAATCGGTTTTTTTCGGTTTTGCACCGGTTTTAATCGGTTAGTTTTTTTCGAGATTTTTTTCGGATTCGAATTCGGTATAAGTGTATAATAAAATTTAGATAATACAAATGAAAATATAAAATACAAACATAACTTTTATTTAAACCATGCAATTACGACTAAAATTATAAAATACAAACATAACTTTTATTTAAACAATACAATTACAATTAAAAATATAAAATACAAATACGAATACATTTCGAGCTTCGGCATGGCCATCACCCGGAAACGTAATCGTGTAGTAAGTATATCGAGCTTCGGCATTGCCATCACCCGAATACACTTAACTAGTTATGTCGTCCCAAACTTCATCTTCATCCACGGATTCAACTTCAAGTTCTTCAAATTCACCTTCATCTAATTCGGTCGTTGGAGGTGATATTCCCAATTCGACTTCTTCATCTTCGATAATTTCTTCAACGTTACCTAATAGTGGGCCTTCCAACGTTGTTGCATTTTGTATCCTATCCACTCCGTCCAAGTAATCTTTCAAACACACACATACTTCTACGGATTGAGCGGTTAGTCTTGACCTTCTTTCCGATATTATTCTACCGCTAGTAGAAAAAGCCGATTCGGAAGCTACCGTCGAAGCTTGGACGGATAATAAATCCCGAGCCATAGCAGATAAAATGGGAAATTGTACTTCTCTTTCTTTCCACCAACTCAAAATGTCAAAATTACGAAACTCCTCAACAGTTAAAGTGGTTAAAAAGTTTGTAGACATATATTGTCCCAACTCGCTTGTTGGAGCCGATGTTCGTTGACGCTTTGTAGCGTCTTCAAGTAAAGCATTATAAAGATTTATATTTATGTCGTAGGATGATGCTCGAGATGTTCCCGCCCGCATTGAGTCAACAATTGGGTTATGATGTTGACCATATTTTGTTGCATAAATCCCAAATAATTGTTTAAAATTATTTTCAAATTTAGAAAGTTCATTTGCTATATAGTGCGGGTCGTCGGTTAAGTGTAAGTCTAAATTTTCCAAAATTGTTGAGATTATACGTTGTACGCCGCCAACATTTAAAGTTGGATTTAGTGCGGCGGAACAAGTAAAAATCAAAGGCAAACTACCAAAATATTTTATAAATTTCTTTTTTATAGCTCTAACCATTTTTCTAAACATTGGATATTGCGAGGTTTCAAATTCTTTTAATTTTTCGGTCATTATAAAAATTTGGTTTAAAACTAACGTGCTAGTTGGGTAATATACACCCGATAATATAGTAGTAGCCTCTTTAAAAACTACTAAAAACGAAGTTAAATCATTTAGTTGATCCCATTCATAATCGGTTATAGCTACGGACTTATTTTTAGCAACTAACATATCATTAAAAGCACTTAAAGTAGCACGTTGCCGTAAAATATTTTCAAACATAGTGTGAGTAGAATTCCACCTAGTATTATTATCGTAGCAAGGTCCTAGGGGAGTTTCACCACATTGTGCACGAAAACGTCTATAATTAGCTTGTCGTTCGTTACTCGAACTATATATAGTTACTAATAAACTCTTAAATTTTTCACGTATATTAGCACATATTTGTAGTGCCGCTTGCACGGACAAATTTATAACATGAGCAACACAACGGGAATGAAAAAAAGCACCATCTAAAATTGGTTTTATACGTAATTTTAGTAAATTCATAGCTCTATTATTATTTGACGCATTATCTAGTGAAATTGTAAAAACTTTATCGTCTAAATTATATTCAATTAAAGTGTCATTTAAAATTTTTCGCAAATTACATCCCGTATGCGGATAACCAAACAATTTAAAAGCAATTGTACGTTTCATTAATAACCAAGACTCGGGATGAAACCAATGGGCCGTAACGGCTAAATAAGAATTTGCCGTACCATGTGGTGCGGTCCAAACATCACAAGTAATAGAAACGCCATATTTATAGTTTTGAAAACCATCAATTATATCTTTTTAGCCGTTTTCCATAATTTATACGCATCGTTTCTAAGGGTAGTACGACTTACTTGTTGGTATCGCGGTTGTAGTCTCTTTTTGATGATATTCGTAAGCCGTTGGTTGTCGAAGTGGTTGAATGGAAGCGCCTCTTGGATGACAAACTTTGTAAAATCTTCTCGAAGCGCATCATTATCGTATATAAATACCCCACCATCCGAACCAAGTGTCGATTGTGACACATCTTGACTAGCCGCCCTACAAGAACCGTTTTTGTGACTTCTTAATGTTGAGTTTGATGTGGGGTTATAAAACCTCCCACATCTCTTACAACGGGCCTTTTCCACCCCATCATTCATAATGCACAACTCGTAATTCGACCAAATTTCCGGATTCCGATTCGTTGATTTAATTTGCACAACATCAACATTTGTGTAAACTTTGTTTCGTACATTGCTACCAACGGAAGCGGAACCGGAAGCGGAAGCTTGTGATTGTATGTTTTCCATTTTTCGCAAACAAAAAGTATATAAATATCGAGATTTAGAGTGTTTTTGAGAGAAGAAGAGAATGTTTGTTGGTGTGTTTTGAACCCAAACCAACTAGGGCTATTTATAGGGATTTGGAGGTGCCAAAATGTCAAAAAAATTCAAAAAAATCGTCCCCCCCCCCCCCCCCCCGCTCCAACGGCTACTAGCCGGTTTTTGGATTTTTTTGAAAAAAACCGGTTAAAACCGGTTTTTTCAAATAACCGGTTAAAACCGGTTTAAAAACCGGAAAAAAACCGGTTCTCCCCAAAACTGATAACCGGTCAAAACCGGTTCGGTTATTCCAAAACCGGTTCGGTTAAAAAAAACCGGTTTTTCTAAAAACCGGTTTTCGGTTAACCGGTCGGTTAAAAAAAAACCGGTTTTTTTTTTTCACCTATAGTGTGAACTGTGATTAACTAATCATACAATCTCGCTTTGTTTTCTTAACATCCAAAATGGGCTTCAAAACAACTATAATTTCTTCGGTTTGTTTTAGCTGGGCATAGGATCTGGCCCAACTGGGTAAATGACAGCAATTTATGTAGCCCGTTTTGATTTGAAGCCTCTATCCTTAATCCTTTGCAGCCTTGCAGAGTTGCAGCCGCAGGTAATGTCCTACAGTTTAAGATTACTAACATTTCGATTAATGGGCCCAATAAATGAATATTTTTGTTTGGCCCACTTAGGTGATACCAGCTCTTTGTAGCCGCTTTGTGGCCTTTTTCTGAACATAAAACAATTTCCTTTTGGGAGCTGATTTTAACAAGGATTCTTTTACTTCTCACAAGGAACTTAAATGTGAAATGACGGTTATGCCCCTAAATCTCTTTTATACGACATTCTACGTGTACATCAGAAAACCTTTCAATTCTCTTCTCGAAAACCTCGATTTTACCTTTCACCTTTAGAGAATCCAGACAATAAACCATTAGATATCAATTTTCCTCCACTTTCAATTGCATACTCGCAGAAGAAGAATATCAACATATACAGTTGTATTTTATTAGATTAAAATCAACTAAAAATGGTCGATGTCAATAAAAAATTACTATATATGAAAAAGAATCAAACCGGTCCGATTTTTCGTGTTTTTCTTTCCAATCAAAATTATACGATGTATTTGGGGAAACAAAAGGTCCTATTTTTTGTGGTTTTCTTTCCCGTATCTTTGCTTGTAGGCAACGAGAGGAATGCCAGCGTACATACCGTTTGACGCCGACGAGAGGAAGTCGCTGGAAATGGAAGAGGGTGATGGAAAGAATGTTTTCATGTGCAAATGGGTTACTAGGTTGTTGAGGAAGAGGATTTAAAAAAGTGAGTCAAGGATATAAGAGTATAGATACATCATACATAGTAAAATGTGTGTGCAGGAAAAAGAGAAAAAAGTATTTAGGGGTATAAAAGTCATTTCATATTTAAGTTTCTTGCGTGAAGTAAAACAATCCTCGTTAAAATCAGCTCCCTTTACTTTTTTTTGTAGAATAGCATTTTTACTACTCCCTTGACTATCAGTGTGGTGGAAGGATTTTTCTTTATTTATTTAAAAAAAAAATTTAAGAATGAAAACGTTGAAAAAGGAGTGAATGCAAGTGTGACTACGTGGCAAATTGTTTGTGTCACATAAAGGGTTGTTTCATCTTGTCAATTATTATTATGTGGTTGTAGTTTGTGTGTGAGTTGACCTGGCCTTCTTTATCCATCTTGCCAAATTAACCTCTTCTTTATCCATCTCATGTGATCATAAACACAAATAAACAACATGACAAGTGCAACTGCTGCTGCACTGATCTCCCCCACAACTTATTATGGTAAAATTTGCTCCCACAAGACAAGAATTTACAATGATCTCAATCGCAGCTCGAAATGCTGGATTACCAATAATCCCAGCAACAGTAGACGCTTGGTGATCTCAAAGGCGTCATCGTCATCATCTCCTCCGCCCGAAACGGGCAATGATGAGGGTGATGATGATGTTCAGAAGGAGAATATCGGTTTAAACATTGATGGCGATGATGATAAGGCGGCGTCTTCGGTGTCTGTGATGAAGAGGCTGGTGGATGCCAACCCGGTTGGATTGGGAAGAAGATCGAGACAAATATTTGATGAGGCGTGGCGTAAGTTTTCGGAATTGGGACAGATATCGAGGACTACTCGTACGAATGATGAGAGTAGTCTTCTGATTCAGGAGGGTGGGCCTATGTGTGAATTTGCAATCCCGGGTGCTCAGAATACGACTGTACTCGTGATTGGGGCTACTAGTCGTGTTGGTCGTATTGTTGTCCGTAAACTCATGCTCAGGGGCTACTCTGTTAAGGTACATGATTAGTGTTTAGTTTCTATATTTCAAGTTATATGAAGTATGTAATAGATACAATAGAGTATATTGTTTCAGAATGTATCAAAATCTACTATCGTATGTATCCAACTTTTAAAAAGTGATAATGTATGCATCCATATAATCATAAATGTATAAATGGATAGACGTGGAGGTTGCTGATGTGGCAAAAATTAATGATATGGATGTATATCATAGCATTACTAAAATCTTGGATACATATGTAACCTGCATTAATAAGAAGTGTTAAGTTTCATACATTTTATAACACTTAACACATAAAATGAATACTATCAACATAATGCCGATTTAACTTGATGAACCATTGGATTAATTAGGCTCTAGTAAGGAATGCGGACCAAGAAGTCGTGGACATGCTGCCAACTTCTGTTAAGATTGTGATTGGGGATGTCGGAGATTCGGCCGCTCTCAGGGGTGCTATAGAAGGTTGCACCAAGATTATTTATTGTGCCACTGCTAGATCCTCTATTACTGTTGATCTTAACCGAGTTGATCATCAAGGTGTATACAACCTCAGCAAAGCCTTTCAGGTTTTCCCTTTTTCCTCTTACAACTTGAAAAGACATTCAGTCGATGGAGTTTCATTTATCCTTTTGTGAGGCACATGTTTAACAATTTACTGCTTATTTTAGGACTACAACAATAAACTAGCACAGTTGCGAGCTGGAAAAAGCAGCAAAAGCAAGCTTTTACTTGCAAAGTTCAAGTCTGCAGATTCATTGAATGGGTGGGAAGTTCGCAAGGGAACTTATTTCCAGGATGCTGCTAAATATGATGGAGGAATGGATGCTAAGTTTGAGTTCAGCGAGAGTGGTGATGCAGTTTTTTCAGGTATGAACGTTTTAGGCTTGCAACAATTCTCTCAACACATCACAATGACCGTCTCTTCTGTTTTCTCTTATAAATAAATATAATATCTGTACAGGTTATGTTTTCACACGAGGAGGATATGTGGAACTGTCAACTAAGCTATCACTTCCTCTTGGTAACACTTTGGACAGGTATACCTCAAATAGCTGCTCGATTCTGCTTCCACAAATATTAACACTTGAATATTGTACTCTTGCATCAACTGTTATAAGTTTTGTCTCCCAAATTCAGGTATGAAGGTCTCATACTTTCTATAGGGGGGAACGGAAGGTCTTATGTTTTAATTCTCGAATCTGGTCCTTCAGCAGACACAAGCCAAAGCACCCAATACTTTTCTAGAATTAGCACAAAAGTAGGCTTTTGCAGGGTGAGCAGTCTTCTCGTTCAACCAATAAATGCCCAGTTAGTTACTCGTTAAGTTACATTCAACAGTCTTATCTAGTTTTCTGATTTTGACAGGTGGGAATCTTACCTCCACATTTTATCTCATATTTGTCTTGTTAGGTAAGAGTACCATTTTCATCGTTTCGGCCAGTCAATCCAGCTGATCCTCCACTTGACCCGTTCCTTGTACACACAATGACCATACGGTTTGAACCTCGACGACAGGTATGTTTCCATACTAACCAGTCAGCCTTAGATTTATTGCTCATAAAAGCCATGATTTCCCTTTGTGGCGTGAAATATCCCATACTTGCATTTTATTTAAGACTTCAAGTGATTATGCAACTCTTCAGTTGTTGGTGTTTAGGAGAACATGAAGATGTTAATCATGTTTAATTTGTTACTCCGTAGAAATTATTTGTGTTTTCAATAATTACTTTTGGAACACAGGAGGACAGACGAACTAAAAGTACGCTTTGAAACTGATGGTTAATTAGCTATTTTCAATCTGACAGAGACCTGCTGAAGGGGCTGCTGGAGTGAACCAGGACTTGAGAAGCTTCCAAATGATATTGGAATATATTAAAGCATTGCCGGTAATTATTTCTAAACTTTATGAATAATCAAGGTAGCCCACCAACCAAGAGATTGTGTGTTCAAGTCTAAAAATGTGTTACTGTTTGGCATTAATGTCTTTGTTGTTTTCTATTTCGATCAGGAGAGTATATATTTATATTATCAACTTTTTCCAGCACTTTAAGAGTCTGAATAACGATATGTTTTGCAGACTGGGCAAGAAACAGACTTCATTTTAGTCTCATGTACAGGTTCTGGAATTGAAACTAGTAGAAGGGAACAAGTTTTGCGAGCAAAAAAGGTCCTGTTCTTTCTTAGTGGTATATTTATGTTATATCGTGGTACCACTACAACTAACTTATTTGTCAATTCATATCCGTATAGGCCGGAGAGGATGCCCTGAGAAGATCAGGCATTGGGTATACTATCATTCGACCTGGTCCGTTACTGGTGAGTTCATTACAGTTAGCTTCTGTGGGCCTATTGAATATAAGCCAACAATTGAACTACAAGTTTATCTAATATTTAAGAGTTGACTGATGCATATATTAGGGGTGGCAATTCGGGTTGGTGGGTCGAGATTATCCAACCCAAACCTGAATGGATTTAATAAATGGATTGGTGGGTCAAAAATACTCAACCCAGACCTGGCCTGTTCAAGTAAACTGGTAAACCGATTGTTGGCAGGTTGATTTCGGGTCAAATGGGTCAAATTTGACGGGTGGTTTCAGGTTGGTGGGTTAGTTTTCGGTCAAACGAGTCACGTTGATGGGTTAATTACTTTTTGATGGTTTAATAAAAGAAAGTTCTAAACTTTTTCTGGTTGGCAGGTCAAACTGTTAACCCGAATCTGACCTGAATGTTTAAACAGGTTGGTGGGTTGATGGGTTGAGCATTCCAACCCAAACCCTTTTATTTTGGTCTTGGTCCTCTTACCCTGTTTAGCTTTTGGTAGGTGAAAGGTGAAACCATCTTATTTGGTTCCATCTAATTTGCTTGTCATATTTGGGTTTCAGGAAGAACCTGGGGGACAACGAGCACTCATTTTTGACCAAGGAAACAGGATATCTCAGGTGAGAATAGTGATGGCTAATTAATAAATAGTTCATTATTAACAACATGTTGCACATGCTTATTACCAAGACTACTTGTAGGGAATCAGTTGTGCTGACGTGGCTGACATATGTGTAAAAGCATTGCATGACTCAACTGCAAGGAACAAGAGCTTTGATGTCAGTAACATTTTATTTACGTAAATCCTAAATGACTTTGTTCGAACTGAACCATGATCTGTTCCTTATGAACAGGTGTGCTATGAATACGTTGCTGAGCCCGGAAAGGAATTGTATGAGCTGGTAAGCGTTTCATGCCATTCCATTTGATAATCCCACTATGTTTCTGTGAAGAGAACTGATGCTTATATGTTTGTGTGCGTAGGTAGCACATCTACCCGACAAAGCAAATAACTACCTAACGCCAGCATTATCAGCCTTGGAAAAGAACACATGAAATTGATAAAACAATATTTGGTGTCAAATTCTTGATGATGTACATGGAATTACATATAGGTACCTCTTTCATTACTTGTAAAAGATGTAATTTAAACATGAAAGGAACATATAGAACACAAACCCCGGGATGACTATTGTTGCTGTTATATCACACGAATCGACTGATAGAGTGATCTTTATATCCTGTTTGTCATGTGATGATGCCTACGGAATTGAGTACCTCTTTTACTACTAGTATTACTTGAATCAAACTTCAAACATGGGATAAACATATAGAGCTTTATGTTTCTGAATATAAGAAGACCCTTCAATGGCATCAAAGCAAATATGTTATCATTTTTCGTTTAATGCTTTGGTCATCCTAACAAATTCAAACATGGGATAAACATATAGAACTTTATATCCTTGTGTTTGAATAGTTGATATATGATAGTCCTTGGTTCTGAACATATAAAACGTGTATTCTTGAACAATTATAGTCTGCATTTAATACAATTTAACAAGGTAACCGTTTATTGAACGAAAAAACCTAGTTTGGTGACGGATACGACAGTATTACTATTGTATCACTTGTAATTGATTATGTGACATTTGTTTGTGATGACGTGTAAGGGGACGTGACGGCTTATATGATTGTCACGACATCGACTACCGGATAATTAAGTGATGTGATGCATAGGATGTTCGTCATTAAGATATACATATAATATACTAAAATGAAGTTGGATACACAAAATACATTTTGTGGCATAATTGGATACATTCTCATGCACTAATATTTTATAAAATATCACCCCGTTTTTAGCTATTGATCTCGGTTACTCACCTCTTAGTCTAATCTTTTATAAGAATGTGACTCCTTTTTTAGCTATTGATAGGTGATTTCACTCAGGTAAATTCCCAATTCTTTTACTTGGTGGGTCTTAGTAATTAATAAATTAACGTATATATGTTTATAAGAGACCTGTCGAAAGAACAAATGATTTTATCAACATCCAACGTATAGCAACCAAGAGAATCAATCATTTACCCTTATTAGTCGTCTTCAAATGAACCTTAGATTCTCAACTCATTTGCAAGTGCGATCTGGTACCGTTCAGCAACACCATCAACTATACTCTTCATAGTTTTTCCAATGATCCTTAGATTCTCCTATCGATTGGCTAACACGATCGAAACGTTTACAAGTCCGTGGAGTATAATAGTACGTGTTGATACGTTTATTCAAGAGATATTGTGAGTAAGCCTGATATGATAGATGTAACGCCCTCTAATATGTGGCAGCCTTAGTTGATTAACTACGGCTGGAATCGGCTGGCGTCGTGGACGGTTATCCGCTTCCAAACCTAGATGAAAATCAAAATCAACATCTACAAACGGTGATGATTAAGTTGGTTATGGTTGTTTATTAACTAATGCGATCGGAGCAAGTAATTGTATATTCCAAAACATCTTTTTGTTGTTAATTTCATGTCTCGGTCATTTTGGTATATCATATTTCTCTTTTACAAATTTTGCCCTTTTACGTATACTAAAACTGTTAAACTTGATTATTTCTCATTAAATTGAATAATGTTGACACATAGAATATAAATACATAGTAAATGATAAACGGGCTAAACCCAAGATAAATAAGGCCCATGTAAATAACGGACTAATGATAACCCGCTAACAGCCCCCCGCAGTTGGAGCGGGAGATGGGCGAACGCTCAAACTGGTACGAAAGTCATCAAACAAAACGTATGGCAATCCTTTAGTGAAAATATCAACGTACTGATAGCGGAATGGGACATGTAAAACGCGAACCTGTCCAGTAGCAACCTGATCTCGAACAAAGTGAATGTCAATCTCAATATGCTTCGTGCGTTGATGTTGTACGGGATTAGAAGACATATAAACCGCACTGACATTATCACAGTAGACTATAGTAGTAGTAAAGAGAGGAGTATGAAGCTCGCGAAGAAGGTTCCGCAACCAGGATGTTTCAGCTACGGCATTGGCAACACCACAATACTCAGCCTCCGTACTAGAATGAGAGATGATATGCTGTCGTTTGGAAGACCAAGACAAAAGGTTGTTGCCAAGAAAAACACAATACCTAGAAGTAGATCGACGAGTAGTAGGACAACCGCCTCAGTCAACATCCGAGTAAGCAACCAGGGACAACGTTGAAGACGAGTATAACTGAAGTCCATAATCAATAGTACCCTGGACGTATCGCAAGATCCGTTTAAGGGCCGCAAGGTGAGGCTCCCGATGATCATGTATGAAAAGGCATATCTGTTGTACAGCATAAGATAGATCTGGTCGGGTAAAGGTAAGGTACTAAAGAGCACCTGCTAAGCTGCGATAAAGAGTCTGATCCGAGACTGGAGTACCATCGGCGCCAAGCTTGGTCTCTGTATCAACGGGTGTACGACATGGATGGCAGTTGAGCATACCAGCACGCTCAAGTATCTCAGAGGCATATTTCTTCTAGGAAAGAAACATCCCGGAGTCGGTACGTGTAACCGAGATGCCCAGAAAGAAATTCAAAGGGCCAAGATCAGTCATCGAAAATTCCTGATGTAAAGATGAGATAATCCGCTGTAAAAATGCTGGAGAAGAAGTTGTCAACAAAATATCATCAACATATAACAGTAGGTAAGCAATGTCAGCACCCATGCGAAAATAAACAAAGAGGAATCACATCGTGTCACACCCCCAAAATTTAGAATAATCATAATTAAGGCGGAAGCTCGGGACGTGACTCGATCAATCGACAATAAATCGAGAGCATATGATTATCGCTGAACATCTAATATATTAAGATGCCAATAAAAGTTTTACAAACGTTACGGCTTATCAAGCCGTAAAAAGCAATGTTATCAAGTACATGGTTTTACAAAAGGTACATTGTTCAAAAGATGACATCCTAATTATCATGGCAGGTACGGTTCCAAAATGCATGTGGTCTTGCATCATGGCTAATTCCCTGAAAAACATATTTAAAACATCAACATAATTGTTGAGTGAATTCACATGTTTAAGACTCAATCATAAACCATTATTTAGTAAAATTCATCAGTAAATCAAAAGTGTGGCATCAAAGGCCTAAGGTACGATTATTTAAAGTTTGAAACAAAGACGGTGATCCCCCAATAGGTTTGCAAGTCCTATGAGTTAATATGCTGAAACTAAGCCTATAACCAATCCACGACCTATTGTGTATCGTTTTTGCCTTGGACAATGTAAATATACGATCCTCGATGCGAAACAACGTCGCTAGTTAGCGCGACTAACCAAAACAGTGGGGGGATCGTCACCCCGATAGTACTATCCGTATATTCAGTGGCTAGCGTCATTTAGCTAATAGTTATAGTCATTGTAAGCAAAAGGAATTCTATGCACTACAACTTGAGAACTTAGGCTCCCATAAGGATTCGTTGTCAGGTTTCAATAATCGCATAAATCAGTTATATGTTTTTCACCCCAATGTTTGAAAGCATTAAAACAGTAAAATAGGGGCTGTGAACTCACCTGAGTCCGAGTGTGCTAGCAAAAAGAGTTTAAGTAAACGAGCCCAATTAAGCCTCTTAGCGCCCTAAACGCATGAGGTCGAGTTAATTAATGTAGACGACTTAATAGTCCGTCTATACTAGTTGTTCACTCAAATAGGGTTTTATAGACGTGTGTCACACGTTGTGATCATTTATAGTTTTCAAAATACTACAATCATTTATATCATCCTTCTAATATATTATTATTCATAATATATTCATAGCGTTGATTATTGATTCGTTATATATATCGTCTCGACTGTATTGTATTCGAAGTTCATAATTCCGTTTAATCGACATATAATTGTGTGCCGTACGTTATTATAATATAAACATGTCGCTTAGATATAATATACATTTTTAGTAACGTTAAAAGTTTTATAATTCATTTTTGTAACCTTTATCGTTAACGTACGTTTTAACTCGTTATAATTCGATTTTCACGATTTCTCGGTCTATACGCTAATCATGACTTAATGTATATTTTTATAATAAAGTCCCCTGATTTACAGAGGGTCCCTAACAGCCCTTAAAGTTTCTAAGTGACGGTTTTAGTCCTTGTAGTTCATATTTTGTCATTTTAGGTTGAATCGTTCGGTTTCTTCGATTTTTACCGTATAAGTTAGATTCTCAACATCTTTTCTTAGGGTTTTCACTTGTGGACACTTAAGTTACTGTTTTTAGGTCTTAAGTCCCTGAACTTTCTGATTTTACACTATTAGTCCTTAAAGTTTCCAATTATCTCGTTTTTAGCTCAAACTTTCGGTTTATCGACTTTTAACCACACAAGTCTTGATTTTAACACTCTAAACTATAGATTAAACTTTAATATCATTTTACTTACTTATTTTACCATCTCAGCCCAAACTTATAGATTTTACACTTTTAGTCCCTCTAGTTTCATTTATTCCATTTCTTGCACAATACTTTGGTTTGTTAGTGTTTAACCTCATGGATATTGTCTTAAATCATGGTTTACACTTTAATATACATAAGTTACTTATTTTCACAGCCAAGGTCCAAGACTTTCTATTTTTTACATGTATAGTCCCTCTAGTTCTCATTTTTCCACTTTTAACCCCATAGTTTAGTTTTCTTGGTTTTTAACCACAAGGGTTTGGTCTTTAACACTTTAATCCATAGATTAACATATTAAACCATAAATAAACTGTTTTTAACATTATAGTCCTCAAAAATTTGGGGTTTACATATTTAGTCCCTTAAGTCTTATTTTTGATATTTTTCACCCAAAAGTGTGTTTAGTTAGCTTTTAAACCACAAAGTTTATGTCATTACAAGTTTATTGTGTTATTTAGTTTAAAATAACTATTTTAACATAAATAAGAGTTTATTACATATAAGTGAAAAGTTTAAAGTGTAGAACATATATTTTACATTTTTAAAGTCTCTAAACTTGTTTATAGACTTTTCATTTGTTAAACTTACTAGTTAATATTTTTAAAGAATAAAGTAACTAGTTTAAAAACAGATTTTAGTAAGAGTGAACATTTTTAGCATAAACACATATATAAAGTTAAAAGTTAGAGAAAAAGTCTCCTTACAAAGCTTTTAGGATGAACTTTGAGCAAGATGAGAACTTGATTTCTTTGTGTATGATCCTTAGCTCCAATCCTTGTATTTAACTTTGTTTACTCATGGGAATATAGTGGTGTTAAGGTTTGTAGGTGTTTATATGTTTAAAGAGCTTTAATTTGTGTTTTGAAAGTGGTGGTTTAGGGTGGTTAGTGGTGGTGTTCTTGAAAATCAAAGTGAGAGAGATGAGAAAGGGTGTGTTGGCCGTAGCTTTTGGAGAGGAGAGGGAGAAGTGTGTGTGTGTTTTTGCTTGTGGGGAATTGTAAGTTAGATGAAATGCTAAATGTTCAAGTAAAGGGGTATGGTGATAAGCATGGTGTGTATGTAGCTTGAGAAGAGATGGCCATGGGGGGCCCTAGGGTCCGGTTTTTGGAGTGTGAGGGGGAGGGGGCCTTTTTTTTATTTTCACTAGTTAGTTTAAGTGTAGATATTTAGGTCATTAGGTACTAATCTTGATAAGTTAAGTGCTAATCATGTAATTAAGGTGATTTAGTGATAATTAGGGTAAATTAATGGTATTAGAATATTACTAGTTGGTTTTGATAATATTCAAATATTTATTGTTAGTTCGTTCGATTAATCTCGTAATCTATCTTATCGTTGCACGTCTTTTAGTTCTCGTGAACGTTTATCGTTTATCGTTTATCGTTTATCAAAGGTTGTTATGCTTATAAATTATCATAATTATCATAATATAAATAACTACCATTTATATTCGAATAGATTTATGTTATTTAGGAAAATTGATCACTAATGTTCGTGTGTGTCGGTCTCTACCGATTGTTTGTGTAATTCTCAATGATTACGAATGCATCTTGCATTAAAATAGTGTGCATCTCTAATGCAAATGTGAGCTTTATGCTAGACTTTATTTCGATGAACACGAATTCATATTAATTACATAGGGAATTAGCCTAATATGCACGTAAAATGATGTACGAAATTTACCGAAATTTTAGGGTTGTCACACATCGGCTGTGATAAAAGCCAATACGTGTAGCATAACTTGCAAA
Organism: Gnaphalium uliginosum; assembly: GCA_963930675.1. Taxonomy (NCBI): domain Eukaryota; kingdom Viridiplantae; phylum Streptophyta; class Magnoliopsida; order Asterales; family Asteraceae; genus Gnaphalium; species Gnaphalium uliginosum. The sequence goes on from OZ005680.1 coordinate 13,078,406, forward strand.
CCGCTGAAACCATGCCCGTGGAGCCTGTTTGAGGCCATACAGGGACCGCTGTAAAAGACACACACGATTGGGTCGCTGTGGGTCACGAAAACCGGGTGGCAGATGCATGTAAACAGTCTCAGATAGGGAGCCATGTAAAAAGGCGTTCTTGACATCTAGCTGATGAACTGGCCAATGTCGAGAAACTGCAAGGCTGAGAACAGTGCGAATGGTAGCAGGTTTAACAACCGGGCTAAACGTCTCATCACAATCGACCCCAACCTGCTGACTGCGCCTGTTGGCAAATAGGCGAGCCTTGTAGCGACTAAGAGATCCATCTGCAAAATACTTGTGTTTGAACAACCACATGGAACGAACAATGTTCGTCTCAGGTGGTCGTGGCACAAGTGTCCAAGTATTGTTTTTAATAAGCGCATTATATTCATCAAACATAGCACTATGCCAGTTTGGGCCATTGAAGGCCTACGTGTAGGATTTAGGTAGGGGAGAAATGGTGGACACATTAAGATTATAGCGCGGATTTGGTTTATTAGTACCAAGGTGAAAACGAGTGACCATGGGATGCGTAAATAAGGGATTGGGTTGTGGTTGGGTATGTGTTGGAGTGGGTTGTGTTTGGGCCGTATGAGAAGGGGATGTGCCTGTTTGGGCTGCAGTGGTGGGTGTGGTGGACTGGACGGAGGTGGTTTAGGCTATAGAGAGAGAGGTGGAGTCGGGTAGAGTTTGGTTCGCGACTGTTTGAGTGTGGTCTTGGGCCGAGGTGGGTTGGGATTGAGTGGTAGGTGCATGAGAGTTAGAGACAAGCTGACGGGCAATAATGTTAAGCCAATTGTCAAGGAAGGTGTATGAGGGTGGGTTATTGGGTGTAACAGAACCGTAGGGAAAGATAGTTTCATCGAATGTGACATGTCGGGAGATAATGATTTTGTTTGTGGAAAGGTCTAAGCAACGGTACCCGCTATGGTTGGAAGGATATCCAAGGAATATACAAGGAGTCGATCGTGGTGCAAGTTTGTGAGCTGTGTCAAGATGTGGGTAACATAAACAACCGAAGACACATAAAACGGCATAGTTGGGTTTGGTGTTATAAAGGCGAAAATGTGGAGTGTCACTTTTAATTGCGGTAGATGGTAAAAGATTAAAGAGATAGGTAGCCATATGAAGCGCCTCAACCCAAAAGTGAGAGGGTAAATGTGCTTGGAATAAGAGAGTGCGGACTAAGTTATTAATAGTACGAATCATTCGTTCGGATTTGCCATTTTGTTGCCATGTGCGAGGACAAGAAAAACGTATGTGAATGTCATGTTTAGTGAAGAGTTGATTAAAAGCGGTGTTATCAAACTCACCGCCATGGTCACATTGAAATGCTTTAATTTCCTTATTAAATTGTGTTTTTATAAAAGAGCGAAATTGTGTAAACTTAGCAAATGTATCAAATTTGTTGCGCAAAGGATAAACCCATAAGTAATGTGAGTAATGGTCCAAGAAAATAACATAATATTTAATACCAGTATTACTCGGGAGTGGGGAAGTCCACAAGTCTGAGTGAACAAGATCAAAAACAGAATTAACCATAGTAGCATAACTTGAAAAAGGAAGTTTCACGTGCTTGCCAAGTTGACACGCATGGCAAAGCTCGGGAGACTTCGTCTTATTACATAAAATAGCATTACTATAAAGTAAAAAACGTAGCACGTCACTACCGGGGTGTCCAAGTCGTTGATGCCACGTGTGTTGACTAGTGATGAGGGCTTGTGGGTAGATGGTGTGTTGTCTAGGCTGCGTGACAGGGTACAAGTCTCCGGAGCTGTCACATAGGAGGAGGATTTGGCGAGTCAAATAATCCTTCACTGAAAAACCAAACTCGTCGAATTCAATAGAAACTTTGTTGTCACTAGTAAATTTGCGAACGGAAATAAGATTTTTTACAATATTAGGAGTGACAAGGATATTATTTAGGTGAAGAGGACGGTGGGGATTAGGCAAAGTGCTATGGCCCGTATTTGTGACCGGTATAGCATTACCGTCACCAACAAAGACTGATGGATATATACATTTATTAAAAACATTACTAAGATTATTTGCGTTGGAAGTTAAATGGAAGACGCACCTGTGTCCATGTTCCAACTCTTGTATGCCTGCTGTGAACCGTAATTGGGCTGGACCAAACCGAAGGCTGGCAACACATTATTGGGCTGAGACTACACATATTCATGTGGTTGAGCTGATGGCAGCCATTTGACTTGTGAGGTGGATTGGGTCCTCCAATATTGGTCCAATAAATATTGTTGTGCATAAAATAATTGAAGCAATTGCTTTTGACTCATTACTTCAAGACTGTTGTATGGTGATATGTTAGCCATGGTTGATATTAGGATAGACTTATAGGTTTATTAAAAAACGATAAGCAGATGCTATAAGCACACAATGATTATTCAGATAAAGTCACGTGAAGGAATCTTCCGATTGATCACAAAAGAGATCGACTATTATTATTTAATTAATATATATTCAAAGATTGAATATTATTAATTAAAAAAATGTTTGGCTAGATAAATTTAGATAGAATGAAGCTAAGAAAATAGAAAGTCGACAGATGTGAAGTCGACGGGAGGAGGATAAAATAATTTAGGGTTTAGGGTTTTGCTCTGATACCATGCTAAACTTGATTATTTCTCATTAAATTGAATAATGTTGACAGATAGAATATAAATACATAGTAAATGATAAAAGGGCTAAATTCAAGATAAATAAGGCCCATATAAATAGTGGATTAATGATAACCCGCTAACAAAAACGTATATACTAGTATACTATATATGATTATGATTATGATTATGATTATGTTTAAAATTCACAGTATTCCAACAAGACCATCGAAAAAGATTATTAAGGGTGTTTCGTCAAAACTAGTTAGGTTCTATGGTGACTGTTAGAGCTTATATTTTGTTTGGAAGTGTTTAAAACTAACCGAAAATTAATTATAGTGCAATTTCATATGTAACAAAGAAAAAAATAAAACTTAAAATAGATAAAGACATTTAATAAGGTTACTTATGTATTTTATTTGTATAAACTCTAATTTTTCTAAAATAAAAAATATACTTTTTAAAGTAGCTTTTTTAGAGTTGGTTTTCTAATAGAAAAAGTTACACGGGTTGTCCATGCAGTTTGTTTAAAATTACACCAGTCGTCCCTACAACTATTGTTTGACAATGATAATCCATGTGGTTGCATGATCTTGCATGGGTAGTCTCTATCGCTAACAACCGTTAGCCAACTCTGTTAGATCTTGGCATTTGACGATATACTGGTCATTTGAATTAGTTAAAGGACTCCAAGTGTAATTGTAAAGTACTAGAACCACCCGTGTAATATATTTTTGCTTTCAAATTTCAAATTCATTTAAATTTAATATTCTTTGTAATTATATATAGTTAATTTATTTTTTTAATAATATTTTTAATTTATTTTAATTGTTATTTTTTTATAATGGTGTTTATTATTATTACTATTTGACAATTATAACGATCAATTTAAATATTTATTTATAATAGTTTCTGTACACCAGAACACAACCTAAAAATTACTAACTATATCATATCACTTTTTATTAAAACAAAGAGTTAAACAAATTCCATTCAAAATTCCGTCATAACTCTGTAGGTCATACAGTAGAAAGGAGTAAATTGCATGAATAGTATTTGTAGTTTACATGCATTTTTAGCATTAGTCACTAAGCTTTATTTGTTACTTGAACATTTTAAAAATTCAAAAGTCATTGAACGTTTAGTCACTCCTCCTAAAATGACTAATATACCCTTGGTGACGCACATATTACATATAAATTTTGCTCGATAAAAGATGGTATTTAAGTCATTTTAGATAAAAGAGCGTCTCAATGTACAATAACTTTTAAGTTTTTAAATTATTCATCCGATAAATAAAAGCATACAGATTAACAGTAAAAATGTGCATAATCCTCAATCGCGGTAAAAAATAAAGTATGCATTTGGTCCAAATATGTACCTCATGCTTCATCCTTTGTACATAACAAGAAATATGATTTTCCCTCTCATCTCAGAAACTTGAAGTTTCTGGAATGGCCACCGGAGATCTATCCTCTCCGACACTATTATCCAAATTATCCGGCGATTACGCTGCTCACTGGTGACCAAAAGCCACTACTTTTTCTACCAAACAGTTCACCAGTAGAACTCTAGCAGTTAATAGAACTTACAATAGACTGAAATCAGTACAACGAATCCACCGACATTGAACGGTTGGTGATTTAAGAATCGATCTGAATACGAAAAACATGTCAAGTTTAAGTGTTTAACTACCCAAATACCGGTAGCTGTAGCCAAAATTTGTTTACATAGTTTGCCCACCAACTGTTCGATGAAATGCCTCAGTTAGAGTTTAAGTAAAAGCTGTAGCGGAATGAATCTTGTGTACGTAATTTGCCTGTCAAGTGTTTGATGAAATGATTGAGTTAGATTTTAAGTAATGTGTTGAATTCTTTTCATTATGATGAAGGTATTTAGACATATACATAACCATTTCCATGTTCCAAGGCCTCTTACAGTCAAAAGTTTAACTAGAGTTATGCATATGGATGCGATATCCAATCACTCATTAACTGAACCACAACCGGTGGATTGTGAATCTTCTGAGTGGTGTGAAAGAGCCTTCTCGAAACTAATCAAGCTAAGCCATTTGTTAAAAGGTTTAGATTTGATCAATAAAAGATTGGTTAATGTGCAGTACAAACGTGTTATTAATGATCAGTTTCTTATTCAGAGCATGCATACTTTTAAGTCAATTAGCACAAATTTTCTCCGTTATCACTCATTGCAGCACACATTATCTACAGCTAATACGGGTACACCATGTCTTTGTGTCAACAAGCCAATTTATACGGAACATTTAGCCATGGATTCTCTCAAGAAAGTATGCGACGTTTTAGTTGTATCCGCTCAGCAGAGGAAGTTAGTCCGTCTTGCAGTATGTCCACAAGTCACACAACACCAAATATGGACGGGTACACTTATTGAGATACTTAATCAATTGAAATATGAAATGAGTGTTAAGGACTATGGGTGTGTAAGTAAAGGTCCTAACATGGGTCAACAGATAGTAGTTAACTGTCTAAGGTTTTTGGATGATGTCGAGTCCTATGACCCTGACTCAACTTCGTGGATGCGGCTCGCACCTACGAAAGATGCAGACTCACCACCTTCTGCTAAATGGGATGACTTGCTTGAGATGTTTAATGATTTAATTAATTGTTTGAAGAATGATCACGAGTTTTTCTTTTATGTCGTAAAGCTTGAGACCATGAAAGAAGGATTGTCACAGATTAAAGATGTTTTGGTTGATAAGAATATTGGATACAAAGAGGCTCGACACCAGCAAAGTTTAGTTCAGAAGAAATTGACTAAATCATTGGGTCATTCATCTAGATGTTTGTTTACACTTTTGATGTATTATCTATATGGTAGTATTCGAGATATTGAGCTTGACATTTGCTGCTGGTTTTCAGAGGATGTTAGTGGGAACAAGTTTAATATGTGTGTTGGGAAAATTTTAACATCAGATGGAGAGAAAATGATAAGATGTGCGGTAAAGCAGTTAGATAGGGCCCTTGGAGTTATTAAATTTGTACATGAAATGGCAGAGATGAACGAGGTTTTGGAGTTTCAGGGTCATATATGGTGCCTTGGGTCAGAAAGCAGATCGCTTACTTACAGAGGACGCAGCTTCTTCATTCATGGAATTAGTCTCTAATGAAGGATGTAATGACAGACATTATTTTACTATATGGTAATTTCTGACTCAAAACATATATATTTTACATGAAGATCTATTTATATATGGCATATAGCATGTGTATTAGGAAAGAAAAATTATATAAATTAAACACATGCAATCCCTTTGATAAAAGCTACAGTTTGGTCCTACCTCGGAGATTCCATTATGTGTATTTGCCTTAACCTTAGATGTGGCAAACTAGGCAGGTTGGGTAATGGGTCAAAGTTAGTAACCTATGGTATGTGTTAGAACCAGGTTGGGTCGGGTTTTGTCAGTTTCATTGTAAAATGTGCTAGTTCGAACTAGGATAATACAACTATATAAGTTGCCTTACATTCAATTCCATGAGGCAAGGCATGGAAATCAAGGATGATTACGTCCAACAAATAAACATGCTAATTTGTTTCATGAAGAAAAACATAATCATGAGACAGGTTTAAAACACATACTAAAGCATCTACAATGTACGAAGCTTCATTTTTTCACTCATTTAAAACGATGACCCATAAACTAGGTCAGTTTTATCATTACGACCACCATAACTAGACTACTAATTATACCCATTGCTCTATTGGGAATCCTTGCTTTCCAATAAAAACAATGACCATTAGTCTGTCACGGGAGATGAAATAAAGTGATGACTACACTATAAGCTTATTTCATTTATATTTTGTTGATATCCTTATGAAAATCATTTCTTTGATTTACTTGGACGATTATTAAGCATTAGAAATAGTATACCTTACCCAGATGATATTATTGTTACAAGACCTTGTGTGCCAAGATTAAGTAGATTAGTGATCTTAAATATATCTCTTGGAAATGGTATTCTTAAGAGAATAACCTGGAGAAGAACAAAACTATACATTCTTAATATAATGAAGGGAAATTATTTTCTTTTGGAGTGGATAATGAAAGGCAATATGATTAGTATCCCCATCTAACAATTATTTGCAAGTGTGGGACATTATAAGGATAAATATTTAAGGCCTTATGTATGATACTAAATATAATGATTCTCTAACATATTGGCAAGCAGTAAAATATTTAGTTCGTGTCTGATTGGTTATAGGTTCCACTACTTTACATTTATATACAATGATAGTCTTTGAGCGAACTGAAACTAGTGCAAAGGCCTTTTCCATTTACTTTCTTCCTTAGGAACTTGGGAAGTGAACTTTGAAAACTATCAATGCTTAGCTTTTCTTTATCTTTCATGCAATGTAGATTCCACATTATTACTACTTTACCTTTGTTATCATTTTATGCTTCAGTACTTCCTTTAATAAATTCACCACAAAAAGCAACTAATGGCAATGAATGGACCATCAGTTCTTGAAATATCACCATTTTAAAATTATGATGATTAAAGTTGCTCTGGTTCTTCTTTTAGAGCAAAAGCTTGTGATGTATTCCTTATATGATTATATCCATGAACTGAATGGTTTATTAAAGCGTACTGCCAAAGATTACTTCTTGCTACTTGAGCATTTATAGTTTCAATGTAAGATTAACCTTACGAAACTTATATAATTTCCACGACTATTCATCCTATAGATTGTAAGATTGTGAGGGTAAAGATAAGATATTTATTCACAAAAACTTTCGATAACCGGCAACGCTAACTGCTAACCGTCCTAAGGAAAAAAATGGGTTACTTGTTAGGGGAGAAGAATCTTGTTGTGGCAAATTGCATCAAAATTAAGATGATTATGACATAAGAGTATTTGACCAAGTAAAATTTTAAGGTAAAACATAAAAGCTTCTTTTATAAAATGTAATGATAAGAATCTTGGCAAAAGCTAAACAATAATGTGTAGCAGGAGACTAATTAATTTAAAATGTGTATTTTAGCTTTTTGACCAGTATTGCAAATTTCTAGGTGAAAAAGATGTTAAGCTCAAAAGCTTTAGAATCCTATGCTGTCAATTTGATTTTTACTAATCACTTATTTCTTCTCGATGTTTATGTGAAGTTCGTGTAGCTAGTAATTTGTTAGACTGTGAAACTTCATTGTATAATTTGTTAACTTATAGTTAAATAGGATTTATAAAAAAGTTGATTATAGAAGAACAGGGTACCATTATTTTCTTTACTGGGAGCACTAGTGTAACTATTATGTAATAGCAAATGAAGAACAAAAGGAACAGATAATATTAGACTGAATTCCCAACCCCAAACAACATGATCTGAAGGAAGAACCTTACAAAATGAGGGATTAATTAATCAGCCATAAAACATGAGTTCTAGTAATCAAATTAACCATAATTCACCTAACCTTAAGTCCTAAGAGATCGAAATACGGATACTATTTAAATAAAAATAAAGCAAGATTAAAAAGAAAAAGGAAAATAAAATCAAAGATAGGATTGCATATGATTTGGGCAAAAAGGGGGTCAGTTTAGAATATCCTATCAACTTAATGCTCTTTCTTTCTTGATTCTGTCTTATCAACTGCTCATTATCTCTCTCCTCTTCCTCTTATGCAGATCATGATACCTGAAAGTTACATCATATGATCCCTAATTAATCAACATTTTGTTATTTAAATTCTATAGATTACTCAATATCAACGATATTTATCAATATAGGATCTACCTGGAAAATATAGGATCTACCTAGAACTGGAAATGCTAGAAACTGACTTAATAGGGAGACTTGCTACCAGATTCTCGAGGTGCATTGCATCTAAAACATTCCATTCTGCTAGCAAAGTTGTGCTCGTTGCAGCCAGGCCTGCATAAATCGAGTTATATACTATATCGACAATTTCAAATTTTATTAAATTGCATAGGTTTAGTCATATAAGGTATGTATATAAGTGCATATGTTGAAATTTTTTGTAAAGTATCGATTGGGTTTCTTTATTGTAATGATAATGTATGTCCTCATGTGAAATCCTAGAACTTCCTTATTAGTGATCCCATTTGATGTAGTTAATAAGGAAAATGTTATAATTTCATGCATAAGTTGTGTGTTTTCATGCATGAGGTACAAATAGGGAACAAATAGGTTTCTTAGGAACCAAGGAAGAAAGGCGTGTTAAAATATGTAAGAATGTTATCAGTTAACTAGTGGGATTAGAGAGTGTGTAAAGTGTGATAAGGTCTGTCGTTCTAAAAAAATTACCTGGTGCATATCCAGTCGCCAGATTTCCACCCTGAACGACTGCTGCCACCACCAACACCACCACTACTTCCACCACCGAAATATAAACCCCTTCCACGAGACAAATCACCATCAAATCCACCACCACCACAACCACCGCCAACACCACCGCTAGAGGCCAAGTCATCCTTAAAAGCACCACATTTGAAGCAGCTCGAGCGGCTAGCAAAGTTGTGAGCCCCACAATTGCCAACATTGCAGTACCAGTCACCAGGCCTCACATCTGGCCCAGTGAAACCGAATACAGACGGGTTGATCATACTTCCTCTGCCACCAAAACCACCACCAAGTCTCACCTCCCCACATCTTTGACAAGACTCCCTCCTTTGAAAGTTCAAGTGCTGGCATGACCTGCAGTTCCAATCTCCTGGCCTACTCATCTTTCAATTCTACAGAAAAACAACATAAATGTTAGAAACAAATCTAGGCAGCTAAAGTACATACATACACTGCACCTTGTATATATGTTTGTGTGATTAGGGTTATTAATGGTACCTTGTGGTTGAATGAAAGATTGTGTGAGTGTGTGTGTTTCTTTTGAAGGTGGTGGGTGAGAGTTCGTATATATACATGCAAAAAGGCCTCGAAATTCGAGTAGATTCGGGCAGCTGTAGTTGAAGCTCAAGCTGAATCACCTTTTTCTTTTTAATATTCTTCCCTTGAACAATGGGACTAGTTTCCTAATTATATTTTATCATTCGAAAAGAGAAGCTAAATCAGTTTGTCTAACTAGATAATTATATGCATGCTATAGTAGTATCCTAGCGTTTCGCTCCATCGTCACAAAAACGGGCCGGATCGTGCCATGGTAGTAGATTCGTCAGTAGATTCGTTTTTTCTTCTCATTTAACGTCTGAAAATGTATCAAAATTTGTCCCAAATTACATTGTACATTCTTATTTATCACATGCTCTAAAAGGATTGGTTCTGTGTGTGTGTGATTTTAATTAATTTTTATTTAATTATTTATTAAAGTGTACTAGTTTTAAGACCCGTATGTAAACACGGGTTATTGTAAAAATAATACATATTTTATTTTTTGATTGTACTAAACATAGTTTTTCTTTGATCAATATAGAGTTTTAAACCCGTTTGTATACATAGTTAACGTAAAATGAAACTAAACATAATTTTTATTTTATTAATATAATGTTTAAACTTTAAACCCGTATATCCAAACGTGAGGTGTAAGAAGAATAAAGTATTCAAATATCGTTAACATTTGTCGTTGTTAATATGTAATTGTTACTTAAGTAAGCATTAATAATATTAAAGGTTGAATTGTTTAATTGTATAGTGTATAACTATAAACCCGTGCATACAAATGTACTGTGTAAGAAGACTATTTATTCAAATATAGAAAACTTTTGTCAAGCATTAATAGTATTAAAAGGTTAAATTGTTTAATTGTATAATATTTGATTATAAATCCGTATATACAAATATATTATTAATCTTAGTTTAGGTCATGGTATCTTAATTGGGTTTGTTTGGGGAAATTATTTCTATATATTTTAAGATGGTGTTCATTTGGTGTTCGGTTTGGTTGTGTCTAAGAGTTAAGTTGTGTAATTGTATAATTGAATATTGAATATTGAATATGGGAAGGGTTGAGGGTTATTGTAGAATCATTTTTTATTATAAGAACCGTATGAACGATCTTTTTCATTTTTAATTTCAACATATCTACACTTTTTGCTAAATAAATAATGCTAAAATTATTAAAATTTTATCCTCTTTAATATTGGATCGATTTAAAAAAAATAAAAAATATATGATACAAAAATTAAAGTTGTGTATCACATAGCTTTTATGTGTGATATTGTGATACACATTAAATTTTTTATTATGTGTATCACATATTTTTAAATTTTTTTATCTCATGTTAAAGAGCATAAAATTATAATAATTTTCATATAATTTTTTAATAAAAAAGTTAGTTAATCTTAAAGTTAAAAATAAAAATGTTCGTTCCTACCGTTCCTACCGTAAGAAGTGTTGTTATTTGAAGCTTTTCCTATTGAATATTACACATAATGTTATGAATATATAAAGAAATCTGAAAAACTATACCCAACTATGATGCATGAATAAAAAAAATACAAATTTTAAATTATCGAGTAGAAATTGATATATACTTTGAATCTCGGACATGGATATAGAGTAAATATAAGTAAACAATAAATTGATATATATTGATATATGTTGAAGTAGTTAACAATTGACAAAATTTTCTTTTAAGATTATAATTTTGTAAACAAATAAGTTAATACACGTAATAATCATATTTATATAGTAGTTATCTTTAAGAGCAATTGTGATAGCATAATAATGTTTTTATTAATCTTGAGAATTCGTTTATCAGATTATTAATTATTTAAGGTATGAATTTTTTTAAAAGGATATATTTTAGATCGATTTTGTAGAGAAATCAACAAATATAATTGGTTAATTAAAAATTGAATGAAATCAAGCAATATGATTGGTTAATAAGCCTCAATTTTAACAAAATTTTCCATAAGGAAGGTTTTCTTTTATTAATATACTAGCTCTAAAACCCGTGTATATACATGGCCTGATAAATTTATAATTATTTTTCAAAAATATTGAAAGAATTCTTATATGTTATTTGATACATTACAACGTTTTTACGAGTTAAGAGATATTCAATATTGTTTGAAATTAAAATATTTGTAAGTAGTATATATTGAAATTGAGAGTGTAGATCGTAAATTTTCAACGGCGGTAAGCATTTACTGCTAAATATTATATAAAATTAAATATAATATAGTAAACACCTTTGTTTGATTAATATTCCTTTGTAATACCTCTTTATACACCACATTTATCTTCTTATTTGTTTGGTGACTATTCTTGTCACAAAGAAATTATTTACTGCATTTGAAATATGTATTTCAATTTTCACTCTAAGAGAGAACCTCATTTGAAAAGAAAAAAAAAAGTCCTTGTGTATGTTATGAACCTGAACCGATATGTTATTTGATTGACTTGCCAAATAATTAACATTTTCAAGAAAAGAATTTAAGATTATATCGAGTTAAGTTCTATAGTAGAGTTAAGGAAAAAACACAACTTATCAAGTAAATTTAGTAAATCAGTCGGTTGTTTTTGTATTCGAGTGCAAATCTTATCAAGGTATTAATAAAGTGAATAATCTCAACTATATAGTAAAGTTTTTTGTCAAACCATATAGGTGTCCTTGGTTTAATGTTAAAATTACTTATTTTTCATTTCACCAAGTTAAGATGTCGACAGGAAAACATATTAGATCATCAGTTTTACGTTATATTTAAAATTAAATGTATAAAGTGTCGACATATGTTATTATACACTATATATTTTTAAACTATAAATTCTTATATTAAAAATTAAGAATTTTAAAGAGTTCTATTTTAAAATTTAGGTGAAATTGAGGACTCAATTGAATAATTGAAAATTTATAAATTGATTACATCACAAAAAGATATTTATTATATTATATTTAAAGATAATAAATAATAAATATAATAATAGAAGATTAGATTAGATATAGATAGATAGTGCAATTTACAATCAAGTAAAAGGGTCCTGTGATTCGAGTACACAAGCTAGGTGTTTAAACGTTGGGTGGGACTCTAAAGATAGATACGTTGTGGAGTTTGATAAAGCTTATTAAGTTTGTAACTTCTTTTAAGGCTTCTAGAGTGCATGAACACAATGTTACATTAACCAAAAAATTCTGCTTGCATTTTCCAATAATGCCCTTCTCTCATTCTTGAAAGTACCAAATATACCCTTTGTTTATTTCTATTTTCATATGCATGGCACGTAGTATATAGATATACATTCCCTTTTCTTTTTCCAACTATATATATATCTATGTTTAATTAACGGGAATTGAATTGAAATAAACATTTAGGTTGTCAGTATATCTTTTTTGTAATTCAAACCAATCGTACTAATTAATTCAAATATGTGTCTATGTTCTTTGTGGAATGAAGGCGATGAAATCACATTTGATAAAACTAAAAGTGCAAACATATAATTAGGGTGGGGTCAAAGCATATTTGTAGCGCCCTAGCCGAGTGGTTATCGCATGCACAAGCAAGCAGATTAGCTCCATCATTCCACTATTGTGCCGGAAGGCCTGGGCGAGTGAGGTAGGCTTATATTAGAGGATGGGGACTGCGAACTTTTAATTTGTTTAAAACATAACACTTAAAAGTTAGTCTTGTTAAATGGCGTTACTAAATTGTCAGTCTTTGACAAGGTTAAGTAAACCAGACCAAGATGGCCTACGTTAAAGCAAAAGATTACACAATGTCACCTCTAAGCAAGGCAATAAATGTTTATTCAAAGATCTTATACTTTTATGCTTAAAAACACTTTGACCAAGCCGCATTACATGAACATATATATAAATAAATTAAATTAAATTAAATGATACTAATTAAGTTTTTAAAGCTGATTATATGAATTCTAGAAATATTGTTTGAATTTACTATATAGTGTCATATTCATCGTATTTCATTTGTTATATTAGCATGTAACAACTCATGCCGATTAGTAAAGCAGGGGTTCGAACACAAGTTTCGTGTTAAACCAAATGTCATATATATATATATATATATATATATATATATATATATATATATATATATATATATATATATATATTTTCCTAAACAAATGAATGGAAAAATAGCACAATAAGTTTATTTGGAAGACCAAATGGATATTCTATTATTATGATATTTATTACTCTCTCCGTCCCAAATTTATTGTCTAATACAAAAAATATGCAGTTTAAGAAAATATAATTATTACACAATACTTTTGTATATTATGACAGTTTTACTCTTACTTTTTATACACTTTTTTATGACATACATATAAAGTAGAGGTAATATAGAAAGTTTCTTTATATTCTCCTATTTTTGAAAGTGAATAATTAATTTGAAACGTTCAATAAAAATTCCAGACTATAAATATGGGACGGAAGGAGTAAGTACGACTAAACCTACTTATTGTTATCTCTAAAATCACTATGGAGGGGTCACTTGCTACTTTTACAAAAATAGGCTGTCCACAACACAAATTGAAATTTTATTCTTCTTTTTGCAAAATTTTGGATATTCATGTTTGGTACTTGCTGTGGAATATAATATAATTATCTTTTAAGGATTGAGTCAAAAGTAGTTTATGAGATGACAACACATATTAAGAATACTATATAACAAAAAGAAGTAATGCCACAACTTAAAAATGAAAAATAAATGGAAGAATTAGGAACTATAGGTAGTAGAGTTGTAAGACACGATTATTTTTACCACATATTTGGTATATGATACAATTTCTTAAAGTTGTACGTTAATTATTTTCCTCTGCTCTCGTTAATAAAATGCTACATTTGAACATTCTTATGTGGTTTTCTTTGCGTCTTTATTCCGTGCTAACTTTCGAGATTAGTTGGTTTTCTTTCAACAATTGGCTTAGATCGACATGATTGTGTATTTACAGTAATGGTGATCGATCCTACATATACTTAAATAAACAACTCGTAATTTCAATGACAGGTCGACTAATAAATTACAGAGGCCTTGTGCTACGGTGTATATCGCCAAATGAATCTCACGGGACAAAAATTCAAATATAGAAAATTTCATCAAACATATAGAAATAACGGAGTTATTATCTTACAAATCGACAAAAGTAAATATTCCCTTCAATTAAACATGCATTATGAGCATCATTCGAAACAAAAATGTTGAGCAAACTTTCAATTTCAAATAACCTAAACATGTATATATGATGTGCATACGTATATAGAGGTAGGATATATATAGTCGTAATTGTAAAGGGTAGCACAAATTAACAATATGAAAAAGGGAAAGGCTACGGAGGACACTCGTGTGTGTCAGTTGCATGGCTACAATTCCAAGGAACGTAACTTAATTGTATTGTATACATAATTTGAAATAAAAAGCCATAAATAAATAAATCACAATATATAAATTAAGAATTAAATACTCCGTACGTACGTACTTTAATACCTTTTTCTGTTAAGTACATTTACTAGTTACTGAAATTTGTCCTTGAATTCTTTTCACTTTAATTTGGTTTTATATCAAACCCTAAATATAGTCATACTGTTTAAAGACACTAAACAAACGAATTATGTACTATATTTAACATCTAACATTGTTAATGACATAACGTTGTTTTAAGATGAAAATTTGAACATTTAGTTTGTATATCTTGTCAGGAATAGTTTTAAAGTTTCTTAATATAATGGCTTTTAGTTCGTTTATTATTAAAGACTTCAATTCCATTCATATTTTTTAAAATTATGCGCTTGATATTTTGATGAAAGTAGAAATTATTGATTTGTGAAAATAATACAAGTGATAGGAAGTTTTTGAATAAAAATGAAAGTGAAAGGAGAAAAATGGTAAGAATATCGATAAAGAAAGTGGATGTCTTCGAGGCTTAATTTGACCAATATTCTTTTCTTTTTCTACTATCAATCCCATTCCCCCCTTTTTTTCATTCTTCTTTATCAATTATTAATTATTATTATCATTATTATTCACACATACATATACTGCCTAATAAAATGATTTATTAGAATGATATAGATGATGATTATATAAAAAATTAATAAATTAATTAATATTGTTATCATGGAATATTATTTACTATATAAGTAAATAATAATAATATTATATTAATATTAATATCAATAATAAAATATAATTAGGGATAACCTACAAAATATTTATAGGATAGGAATATAAATATTAAACAAGGTTGCATGTTCAGTTCAAACACCCGCCATCATTAGTCATTAATTTATTTTCACCCAACAAATTAAATTAATTATTTGTAGTTTATCTCATTAATTAAAATTAAAAATAGTGCTAAAACTATATTTTATCTTCTTATATTTCGGCTTATATCATCGAATTATGTTAGAAAAAATCGGTCAACAACATATGATCGATCCAGGGGTAGCTAGGGTTTTTACTCTGTACCCAATTAATTAATCTAAGTATCTGGTTTAATTTCCTTTTTTCGATCTTAATTAATGAACTTGTTTCTCCATCATCTTTTCTTAAAATTAATGAGGTAATATTCCATATTCTTCATAAGTTTTTTCTTTTTTTTACTATGTTTATATGTATGTATGTTATATACTCTCTCTTTTTTTTTTTTGATTCATGATTTGTCTCTAAATATTCTAGCATGAAAACAAATAGCAATTTCGATGGTCAGAAGCATTGCAGCTGTAAGAAGTCTAAGTGCTTGAAACTGTAAGTTAATTTCAAATCGCCATGCAAATTAATGTCCCTTCAATTATATTGTTATTATTATACGCGTATAACCTCTTATAACTTATAAATTGGTAATGTTACACCGGTTTTGATGACATGACAACATATTTAGCTATCATGTCAACAAAATTGCCGATTTACGATGAACAACTTATCTAATACATTCAAAATTCAGACTGGAATTAAAGTTTGATACATATAATAGAAACTGACAAAGTTGGATACTAGAACGTTGAGTAGAGTCTGATACATTTCCTACAACTTTATAACAAGACCACATTGAACTAACGTTTGAGGTTATTGTGATTACTTAATTTTCAGTTATTGTGATTGTTTTGCTGCTGGATTATATTGTGATGACGCTTGTTCTTGCCAAGAGTGCTTCAATATACTTGATTATGAAGATACCGTTGATGAAAAACGTCAACAAATCGAATTAAGAAATCCACTTGCATTTTCAACAAAGATCCATAATGTAGTATGTGACATTTAAGATTAACGAACTTTACATGTTAGTTGATAATATTAGATGATAGATTAGGTTATATGGCCCAATCCCGATTGGGCTTAAGGTCATATAGCCTAATCTATCATCTAACAGATAGATTATTAAATCGTAGTGATTGTGAACAGGAGGATGGAAATTCGCCAACCACAGTTGCAGGAAAACATAAAAGAGGTTGCAATTGTAAGAAATCGATGTGCATAAAAAGGTATTGCGAATGCTATCAAGCTAATGTCGGATGTGGTGATGAATGCCGATGTGAAGGATGTAAAAATGTTTTTGGCAAGAAAGGAGGTAACAAAGTATATATATTCATAGAACTATATCTTTAATTGATTGTAAATAGTAACAAAATGTCTTATACTAAGTAAGATTAGAAGACAGATTTTGACATTTAGTTAAATCTTTTCTTGGTTTTAATATTAAACTCTAGCTTATATATCTTTCAATCCAGAGTATAATGTGCATAATGAATCGACTCCTTTGACACCGTCTCAACATTCTGGGTAGGTTTTCTATAATAAAATAATTGTTTGGTTACTTATTGATTATGCTTACTTCTTCCTTTATTTATTTTTTTATCTCATTTCTAGCCGTGTAGAGGGTGCATCAACAACTGATCTTTTTGCTGGATGTTACACTCCATCACCCAGATCTACTAACTTCGATACGATCTTAGGAACAATTCGTGGGAATTTTGATGATGATCCTCTTGATCAACAATTCACACCTCCAGGTACTACCAATATTAATGTCAGATCATATCTCACTACTGATACGAACCTTGTTTCAACGATGGATTGGCCAAATGGTTCAAGTGCGCCTGGTTCACTGGTCAACCCATTATCACTATTTAGCGAGTCAAAAATTGATGACTCTCACAAAAAGCCCGTTGATAACACAACCAATGCACCAAGTGACTCTTATATCAATCCGAATGCAGCTGGGACCATGACTTCATCAAGTGACAAATGAGATTACATTCTTGCGTTAACTTTGCTTGGGTTTGTTGGAAAGTAGCACATGGTTGAAATTACGGGCCAATCGTTAATCGTTAAATGTACATAACTTTATCTTTGTCTACTGATTTGAATGATCTTTGTTGGAATTTTGTGACGTTTGATGGCATACTAACACTTTGGACTTGCTTTAAAATGGTTAACAAATCAATGTAATCATCAAATGTATATCTCTACTATATTCTTCACGTTATCTTAAAATTGGACCCAACATTGAGAAAAGTCATAATTACCTCTCATTAATTAAGTATTCTCCCTATATGGTAATTACCTTTTTACTAAAATCTCCATTTCTTTATCATCTATATGTATACTTAATTACATATAATTATTACCGCATATCATAATTACATAAAATTTATAATATCGATTATCATAACGAATATAATTAATTGAAATCCGCATTATATAATACGGAGTACAACTAATAGTTGAATTTAAACATTTTTCAATTTTTTAGACCAGTATTATAAGTAACTACGAATTTCAGTAACGGGAATATACAAAAATAGAAAATCTACATCATGTAACCCGAATTTGTGAAGTTCAATTTAGTTTATATAAATGACGAAACTAAACGAAATATATACCCCGCTGCTTTGCACGGGTATCATGCTAGTATTTTATTATAAGTTTTCTAATTACTCATGGTTTTTAAGGTAGTTAAATTAAAGTTATAGGTGGTTTGGGCCGTAGGGTACATATATTTGGGCTTGGGCTTGGGCTTTAAAAAGAGTCATTTCAAGTTTGGTTTGGGCCAGTCTACAAGGACCTATAGGGATTGATCAAGTCAGAAAAGCAGATCAATTGTTTGTCATGAATGTCATACACCTTATATTTTTAGTCTTATATTATGTCTAATTATAATTATATTTCTTAACAAAAATTTTTTTAAGTCAGACCATAAAAGTTAATTCTTACACCACTAAAATATTATAAGCTTACAAATTGCCATTTCAATTTCAAATCAGAAGTAAAAGATAAAATAAAAAATGAATGACAACTTTTAATGTTACATAATTAAATTATAAATTATATATACATTTG
This sequence comes from Gnaphalium uliginosum, assembly GCA_963930675.1. Classification (NCBI taxonomy): domain Eukaryota; kingdom Viridiplantae; phylum Streptophyta; class Magnoliopsida; order Asterales; family Asteraceae; genus Gnaphalium; species Gnaphalium uliginosum. Next base: position 13,097,293 of record OZ005680.1, read on the forward strand.
CACAAATGTATAATCACTCTACCTGCAAATACACTGGGTACTTATTTAAATTAATCAGTTTCCATAAAAAATAATAAAATAAAATAAAATTTACAAAATGAATTGAATTTATTGTTGTGCACACGTGTGGATATATATCCAAATTCCCGCCTTTCTCTATCATTTTGTTTTTCACCCAAACAGAAACAGAGTTATCATAATTCGTAACAGAATTAGGGTTTTGATCTCTGCATCAATTTCACAATCAAGATTGAATCATGGAATCAGTTGATTCCTCAAAGTACGTCCGATTTCTTTCTTCAATTTCATTTTCACCTTACACTGTTTTATTTTAATCCAATTTTTTTCGTTTATTTCCGTTGCGATTTTGTTTACATTCACACAGTATTCTTGATGATTTTGATCTCCTTTTCTTGTCAATTTGTCACAGGATGACGTCGTACATCAACAAAGTTGGTCAAACGCGCTGCAAATGTAAAAAGTCAAAGTGCTTGAAACTGTTAGTTGACTAATATTAGCATTTATTTAACTACTATATATGTATGATCACAAGTTGTTTGTATAAATGTCAATTATGTGTATATGTAAAATTTTGCAGTTATTGTGATTGTTTTGCTGCTGGATTATATTGTGATGAAGATTGTTCTTGCCAAGAATGCTTCAATAGACCTAATTATGATGATACTGTTGTTGAGGCTCGTCAACTAATCGACTTGCGAAATCCACTTGCGTTTTCACCCAAGATCGATTCCATTGTATGTGGAACCTTTATGTTTGATTTTGTTTTCTATTAGATCGATTAGTTACTGACCATAATGGTTGTTTACAGGAGGATGAAAACCGGATGACAAAAATTATGGGAAAACGCATAAATGGTTGCAACTGTAAGAAGTCAATGTGTTCGAAAAAGTACTGCGAGTGCTATAAGGTTGTATAGTTCAATTCATGTTGGATTCCTGTTACATTTTTTAGTGTTTAAAATTTCGTTTCAATTACCTATGAATGGGTCGGGTTACATTTTTATCTGTAGCATGTCAAATAGGAAAAATAGTTTGGCAAGAATGGGTCAAATGGGTCTAAGTGGACCAAGTGTATTTGTAGTGCATAATTCATTCTATTCAAATAGTTATATTTTATTGAAATAATATAGTATTCGTAATCATATCTGGTTTTTATAAAGAACTTAAATTAAATGTTATGGATAAAAAGTGTTTAGGGCCAACCCGACCCATTTGAACTTGTTGTATTAACCCAAGCCACTTATTTTAGTTCCTCTACTTTCTCCAGTCAATACTGTCCCAATTGACTTTCTGAGTTTGTTCCAATAGGCTAATGTTGGATGTGGTAGTGAATGCCGATGTGAAGGATGTAAAAATGTTTATGGCATAAGAAAAGGTAAACTAGGGATGCATATTACTATATTACAAACATTTTATCATGAATGAATCAAGAGTTATGTCTGATACTCTGATCTATAGTAAATGGTACTAGGGTAGTTAGAGGTCTGTTATATATTAAGGGACAGTTTTTAGAGTTGCAGTGCATAAATCTATTTATAATGTTTATGTTGGTTAGATTCAGATTTGAAACTTCTTCTTGCTTTGTATTACAGGGTACAACTTGTACAACAAAGCCATCCATGAGACTGTCAAAACGGAAGTGGAGTTCATTGGGTCGGTACTTTCTCCTCCCGAATTCCATAATCCTCACAACTTGACTCGTTGCACACCATTTCAACATTCAGGGTAAGTTGTTTCTGATGAGCTTTCAGAAGTCATAATGATATAATTGGTTAGACTTTAGAGTTTAGAGTAATGATTCTTATAGTTTATAGTAAAAATTACTAATTTTTTCCCCATGTCTAGCCTTGGAAACGGTTCATCGACAACTGGAAGATACATTGCCTCACCAGGATATATCAACTGCAATAGGATGATAGGGCCAAACAGAGGGAACTTTGATATGGTTAATTTCAATCAACAATCATATCCCAATGCTGAATTCAAGTATCAATTCACACCTCCAGAGAATACGTGTCAATGCCAGACATCTCACATATGTAACTGATTATCCTGCAATGCTGAATAGCTCAAATGATAGTGGGAATTACTCTTCTGCAAGTTCCTTAAGTTGGCGTGATTCACCGGTTACCCCGTTATCTCTATTTGGTAGCCCAGAGGTTAAATACTTTAACCATAAGCCCGATACACAAAGTGACTCTTATATCCATTATCCCTATACAGGCAGCGTGACTGACTTCTGGAGGTGACTGGTGATATTTTCAAATAATTTTATAAAGGGTATATAGTTTGCATACTGTGTATATCAGATGCTGTGAATGGACCATGAACTAGTTTGGTATCACGATCAATTTTCTTTGGAATCAAATTGTCATTGTTTTTTTTATGTAGTTTCCCGTGACTATTTGGTTCTGTACACAGGGTTGTATGAATTTGATTGGAGGTTGTCACTTGATTCATAATCTTGCCTGGTTCCACTGGTTTGCGGGGTATTCATTGAGCCTGTTACCTGCCAGGTTAACAAAGTTGAATCGGGTGGTATTTCTCTTGTTACCCATTAACAGCAGACATCTGATATTCTTGGTTAATAAGTGCCAATTCCATGTTCTATAAATACTATTAGGGATAATGTGAAGGGTTCAATTGGGGTTTTTTAAGTCAGCTGTTGGTGGGATTTAAATGCATCAAACATGCTCTCATGATGCATATATAGTTATTTATTACTGCCCAACCCACCCAGAGCATTGTATCCAAAATGGTGCTAAAAGGATTGAAATGCTATGGCCTATATCAATCAAGCCTCTACACAAGCAATAAGCTAACTGAAAAGGTCGTTAATCGCCTATGGGGTTGTGTAATAACCAGGCGTGGATTAAAATATGATCGATAATTATCTATTGAAAAGGCCCATAAGATAATACAAAAACAAGAATTGCCTGTTATATGTTTCAAAATGTTAAGATTGTGATGCAAATTTCTCTACACGTCTGTACTCTACTTACATCACAAAGACACAAACTGCAACAAAGAAAATATACACAAGTCACTTACCGATAACTTTTTGACGTTTTTAGCAAAGTAATTGTATGTCTACAGTCTCGTATATCTGATTTTACAAATTTTATATTTTGTACCATAGGTTATGTGCATTAATCAATGGATATACACTTTCATGATTATGATTAATTATAATTACTTCTCAACTTCAATATCAACCCGAAAATATCAGTTTTTTACGTTCTTTCATCAAACTATATAGCCAGTACAACGAATATAAAGTGTAATGCTAATTTAAGAGAACTTATTTTGACTCCTAAAGTCAAATTCAGCTCTCCAGTTGATAAATATATATTTCCCGCCTTTTTCTATCATTTTTATTTTACTTTGTCTTTTTCACCCAAACTGTTGTCAGAACCGAATTATTAGGGTTTTAATTCCTGCATCGATTCCACTAGACCATTACATCATGGAATCCACTGATTCTTCACAGTATGTTCTTCAATTTCACTTTCTTTCTTCAATTTTGATTATTCATGTATTTACTTCTTTTTTTTATCAATTTTTTTCATTCATTGAAGTTTGTTCTTCATGAATTTGATCCCATTTTCTTGTCAATTATATTCGTAATTATCTTTAACTGTCACAGAATGATGTCGAACGCTAACAACGATGGTCAAAGGCGCTGCAAATGTAGGAAAACAATGTGCCTAAAACTGTAAGTTACTTTAATTAATATCAGAATTTATTAAGCTATATGTATGATCACAAGGTGTTTGTATTAATGTCAACGATGAAATTTGCAGTAATTGTGGTTGTTTTGCTGCTGGATTATATTGTGCTAAATCTTGTTATTGCCAAGAATGCTTCAATAGTCCTGATTATAAAGATACTGTTGATCAGACGCGTGAACTGATAGTAAGTCCGATTAAGTTTTTACCCAAGATTCATGACCATAGTGTGGTATATATTGATCTCTAGACTTAACTTTGCGTGCTGATTTGTTTTCTTTCTCTTTTTAGAATTGCAATCCTAAACTATAATGATTATTTGGTCAACAGGAGGGTGTCGCTCAATTGACACGTAATGCAGGAAAACGTAAAAGGGGTTGTCAGTGTAATGCGTCAATGTGTGTAAAAGGGCACTGCAAGTGCTTTCTGACTAATGTCGGATGCAGTAATAGGTGTGAATGTCAAGGATGTAAGAATGTTCATGGCAAAAGAAGAGGTATACTAGATTTAGATATATCTATACCGTTAATTCTAAGATAAGTGCCTACTATTCAAAATAGACACAGTTTAGGAGTGTAATGTAAAATCATTATTATTTTAGATGGTCAAATGTCTAATTTACCCTTAAAAAGTACACAATAAAAGGAATGTTCCTTTTCGAAAATATGTAATTAAGGGTAGAACGGGAAATTCAGTACATTATTTAGGAAGTAGACTTTATTTTTGTGACAACACAAAAATATAAACGCATATATTTATTTTGCGACATAGAGAGTATACTATTTCTAATTTAAGTATGTGATTTAATGAACTATTTGTATAATCAATGCAGAGGACAACAAAACTACCAAATCTGGCAGCATGACAGCCACAACCGTCCATGAGACTGGCAAGAAGGAAGTGCATGTACCTGAATTCGAATATCCTCAGAGTTTGACTCCTTTGATGTCAGTTGGGCATTCGGGGTAAGATGTTCATCCTGAAATTCAAAATTGATTATGGTGTTAATTCTTATTGTCGTAATTACAATTTTATTATGTCTAGTCATGAAAACGATGCTTCAACAAGTGGAGGATACATTCCTTCAATAGGATACGGTAATTCTGAGATGATTACTTTGGATCAACAATCATATCCCAATGTTGAGTTCATTAACCAATTCACATCTCCAAATAACAATAGTAAGACGGAATTTTATTTTGGGACAAAGAGAGTGCATAATTACTAATTTAAGTATCTGATTCAGTGTAATATGACATATATGTATTATTAATGCAGACGACAACACGAATACCATAATCCATGAGACTGACAAGAAAGAGGTGTATCTACCTGAATTCGACTATCCTGAGAATTTGACTCCATCAATGTCATTTGGGCATATGGGGTAAGCCGTTCATTATGAAATTCTAGAACTTAAACTAACTCAACTTACGTTGTTAATTTTTATTCACATAATTACTGTTTTGTTATGTCTAGCTATGAAAACGATGCTTCAACAAGTGGACGCTACTTTCCTTTATTAGGTTATGCTGATTATGATATGATTCCTTTGGATCAACAATCATATCCCAATCTTGAGTTCATGAACCAGTTCACAGCTTCAAATAATACAGATGTCGATGTTGGACATCTGGATTTCATGACGATACAATCGACACCTATTGCAGAAAAATACATAAAAAGATGTAACTGTAAGAAATCAAGGTGTGTGCAAAGCTACTGCCAGTGCTATCAGGCTAACGTCGGATGCAGTAGTGAATGTCAATGTGAAGGATGTAAAATTGTATATGGCAAAAGAGGAGGTATATTCCCTTCATATCAAAATAAGTGTGGACTTTAGTATGCACACATTTTCGGAATGTACTATCACTACTTTTTTAGATAGTCAAACATCTAATTTACCCTTACAGTACACACTTTAAGGAGCACTCTTTTTATAAATTAAGGGTAGAATGGGAAATTTGGTACATATTTTGGAGTGGACTTAATTTTTGTGACAACCTAAAATAGAATGACGCACATATACTGTTACTAGTTTAAGTATGTGATTCAATGACATGTTTGTAGAATTATTGCAGAAGACAACAAAAATACTGAATCTGGCCGCATGACAGCCTCATCCGTCCATGAGACTGGCAAGAAGGAAGTGCATACACCTGAATTCCAATATGCTCACAATTTGACTCCTTCGATGTTATTTGCGCATTCGGGGTAAGATGTTCATCCTGAAATTAAAAATAATAATAATAATTCAATTGGTTATGGTGTTAATTCTTATTGTTGTAATTACTATTTTATTATGTACAGCCATAAAAACGATGCTTCAACAAGTGGAAGATACTTTCCTTCAATAGGATATGGTAATGGTAATTCTGATATGTTTCCTTGGGATCAACAATCATATCCCAATGTGAACCAGTTCACAGCTTCAAATGATACAGACGTGGATGTTGGCCATCGGGGTTTCACGAGTCATGACAAACCTTTCTCCAATGATGGACGGGCCCAATAGTTCAAGAGTTGGTGAGAATTTTAGATACTGTGATTAATAGTTGGCCTAATTCAGTGATCACCACCCCAGTACCTCTGTTTGGTGATGTTAGTGACTCTCTTGAAAACTATGTAGATACTATTCATGAAAATAAACCATGACATTGTGATCAATGCTATTCTGATTTTGTAGGCCGGAAGGCATAAAGTTGCACGTTATATGTAACAGATGCGTTTTTTTGTGAATTGTTGCATAGTCGGATCAAATGCTATATACCACCTTCATTTTCTGGGAATTGGATATAAATGTTTCCTGAGAAATATGTTCTTTCAATTTTCATGGTTTTTTTGAAACAGTGAATTGGATGGATGGTTTGGGCCAAAGGACCGGTCTACATTGAGGATTAGATGTGGTAATTTCTACTCATGTTATCTTTGACAGACTTACGGGTCAATTTTCTATGAAGGGAATTGATCAAATGGGTCATATGGTAAAGGTCGTTAACTGCCCAAAAATATTCCTTTTGTCCAAACCCGTTTTAAGAACAGGACACATTTATGTTGCCACCTCGAGCAAGGATTGAAATTTTATGGCCTATAACTATCAAGCCCCTAAACAAGCAATAAGCCAACTGAAAAGGTTGATTATCGCCTCTAGGACTGTGTAATAACCAAGCCTGGATGAAATTATGATCGATAATTATATATAAATTTTGAAAAAGCCCATAAGATAATACAAGAACAAGAATTGCCTGCTATATGTTTCAAAATGTTAAGATTGTGATGCAAATTCCTCTACAAGTATGTACTCTACTTACATCACAAACTGCAACATACAAAATATAGACAAGTCACTTACCGATATTTTTTTGACAGTTTTAGCAAAGTAATAGTATGTCTAGGATATCCGATTTACAAAATTTATATTTTCCACCACAGGTTTTGTGCATTAGTCAGTGGATATACACTTTGATGATTATGGTCAAAGTATTACTTCTTAACTTCAATAAGACATGAATAATATCAGTTTTTCTATAACAAATATATAAAGTGTAATGCTAATCTAATAGAAAAACTGATTTTAGTTTTGAACTTAAGAGAACTTAGTTTTTAATTTTGACTCCTAAAGTCAAAATTTAGCTCTCCAATTGTTAAATATATGTTCCTCGCCTTTTTCTATCATTTTATTTTTAGCCTAAGCTTACAAAAATGTAATTATTTATAGTCTGACATTCTTAGTGTGTATCAAACTTATTATTGTATGTAATAAACTTATTATTATCGCTATTGTATGTAACTTTTGGTACATTTACTTACGTGTTAGTTGTATGTAATGACATGTATCATCGTTACAAGTTGACACGTCATCAAAATAAACGCGATAGCAATAAATTAAAAGTTTATTCCACACAATTTAATATTTACCGTTTATTTTACCTTCTATTTTTCACCCAAACAAAAACGGAGTGATCAAAACAGAATTATTAGGGTTTTAATTCCTGGATCAATTCCACTAAACCATTACTTCATGGAATCCACTGATTCTTCACAGTACGTTCCTATTCTTTCTTCAATTTCCATTTTATCATGTATTTACTTGTTTTTTTTTTTATCGATTTTTTCATTCATTGAAGGTTGTTCTTGATGAATTTGATCCCATTTTCTTGTCAACTATATTCATAAATATCTTTGACTGTCACAGAATGACGTCGAACGGTAACAATGATGGTCAAAAGCGCTGCAACTGTAAGAAAACAAAGTGCCTAAAACTGTAAGTTAATTTTATATCAGAATTCACTAGGCTTTATATGTATGATCACAAGGTGTTTGTATGAATGTCAATGATACATAATTTGCAGTTATTGTGATTGTTTTGCTGCTGGGATTATATTGTGCTGAATCTTGTTCTTGCCGAGAATGATTCAGTTGTCTTGATCATGAAGATATCGTTGATCAGAAACGTGAACAGTTAGGATTGAAAAATTCGCTTGCTTTTTCATCCAAGATTAGTAATATTCATAATGTGGTATATATGAATCTTTAGACAAAACTTTACATGCTAATACTAGTCCCATATCAAGTTTGAAGTCCAAGTGTAGAACTCACTCCCAAAAGCTAGCCTGTAGGAGGAGGGGACACCTAGACTTACAAGTCACCAACCAAACTTTCATTTGACAGATGTGGGATCGTAACAAATGATTATTTTTCAACAGGAGGGTGTCGATCAATTGACAACTATTGCAGGAAAACATGTAAAGGGTTGTAACTGTATGAAGTCAAAGTGTTTGCGAAAGTACTGTGAGTGCTATCATTACTAATATTGGATGCAGTAATGAATGTCGATGTCAAGGATGTAAAAATATTTATGGGTAAAGAGGAGGTACATTAGATTTAATTATATATACACCCTTCGTCCTAAAATAAGTGTTCATCATACAAGATGCAAACAGTTTTAGGAATGTACAATAATTACTTTAATAGATAGTCAAACTTCTAATTTACTCTTGTAAATCTTTTTGAAAAAGATGTAATTAAGGGTAGAATGGGAAATCTGTTACTATATTTGGAAGTGGACTTTTTTTTTGAGATAAACTAAAATAGTGACAGAAATCTGTTACTATCATTACTAATTTAAGTATGTTATTCAATGAAATATTTGATGATTAATGCAGAGGACAACACAAATAAGGAAGTGGTATTCGAATATCCTCAGAATATGACACCTTCCACGTCATTTGGGCATTCAGGGTAAGATGTTCATCATGAACCTTTAGAACTCATAATAATTCAATTGGTTAAGTTGTTAATTCTTATTGTCGTAACTACTATTTTATTATGTCTAGCAATGAAAACGATGTGTCAACTAGGGAAGATACATTCCTTCTATAGGATATGATAATTCCAATAAATTTCCTTTGGATCAACAATCATATCCCAATGTTGAGTTCATGAACCAGTTCACAGCTTCAAATAATACAAATATTGATGTTGGACATCCAGATTTCATGATGAACCTTTCTCCGAAGATGGACTGCCCAGATAGTTCAAGAGTTAGTGAGAATCTATATGCTGTGATTAAAAGTTGGCCTAATTCAGTGATCACCACCCAAGTACCTCTGTTTGGTGATGAAACTGAGTCTCTTGAAAACTACATAAATTTCATTGAAAATAACAAACCTTGACCTTTTGATCCATTTATTCTGATCTTGTAGGCCCGAAGGCAATAAGTTGCACGGTATATGTAACAGAGGCATTTTTTGTGAAATGCTGACTAGTTGGATCAAATGCTGTAATACCACCTTCATTTTCTAGTAACTGGATGTAAATATGTTCTTTCATTTTTCATGGTCTTTTTAATCAGTGAATGTATGGATGGTTTGGGCCAAAGGGTACATATGACCTGTCTACATTGAGGACTAGATGAAGTAAACTCATTTAATTCAAGTTATGTTATCTTTGACAGACTTACGGGTCAATTTTGCTATGAAGGGAATTGATCAAATAGGTCAAATGCATCATTAACATTTGATGCATTGGTTATGTAATAAAATATTAAAAAAATTGCAAAGAAGTCTTTACACATCCACCTGACCCGAGTTGTACTAAAAGATATTCGTTTTGAACCCGAACCCATTTTAAGAACTGGCCACATTTAAGTTGCCACCTCTAGCAAGAACATATTAGGATTGGCAAGTTAGTATAGGTGAGTAATGGCGTGTGAGCGTGCGAGCTTGGGACCTTTGACCTTTTGTGCAGTGCCCTTGGCCTCTTGGATATTTAAAAACAGTGGGTTCAAATCAAGACACTTAAGCAATCAAATGTAAACAGTAAAACAATAAGATGTAAACACACGAGAGATCCAATATAATCTTTATATGATTAGGGGTTGTCACATGATGTAGAACTACAGATTTAATCGAAAATGGAACTCTGAAAACGATTACAAGGATACCTTCTTTATGAAATAAAAATACATCAAACTAAATTGTCTTTATGCTATGTAGTCTAGTATGATAGTATATATCAACACCACCCTCACCCCAAAATTTCCATTCATCTAAGATGGAGAATGTTATTCATCAAGCCCCTAAGTATGCATGCAGCCAACTGCAAACATCATTAATCTCTTCTATGATTGTGTGATGACCAAGCCTGAATGAAAATTAAAGAATCAGCAACTATACATGCTGAATATGTCCGTAAGATAAACTAGGAAATATTACCCATTATATGTTTGAAAAGTTAGGTTCTGAAATCCAGCTGAGAACATGTTCTGTGCAGATTTCTCTCCAAGTTTGTACTCCACCACATCATCAACTGCATCAAATAAATACGAACTACTAAATCAAGATCCACAAACTTATTGCAAAATAATATTTTTGTATATTAATCGAGTTGGTCTATGGTCATTAAGACGAAATTTAATCAAGTTCCACAGTCAAATACCTCGACCATGACAAAGCAAAATAGGCAGAAATGCTGCGCGCCTTGCAGCTTCGTGTGATGCTCCCACTCTGTTCGTTAAATTCCTAGAAGAAGTTATTTGCTCAGCAAAATATTTTAAATGGGACCAACAAAATGATTGTGAAGATAGGTAAGTATTTAATATTAATGTATGTTTAAGAGGTTTAAGAGGTTCAAGCGAACTTTATAAGCTAAACTAACCTGGAACATGGGAGCCACCCACTGAGAGCCACAGCTGCACTAAGATTGATGGGGTACCGATTTCCATTCCCATATTGGCCAAGAGCTCGACATGTTGCAGAGTAGAGAGCCACAGCTGCACCCGTACTGAAGCCTGCAACCCCTAGTTTAACTGTAGAAGGAAAGGTGAATAATGATTATTATTTATATTTTGAAAGAGAAAACATAAAACAAATCGTGTTAGCAAATTCATAAAGTGTTAGATTTTAATGGCGCCATATCTTTATGCTCTTTGAAAAGTGGCATACACTCATTAATTATTGATATTTTTGAAACCTGAAAAGTGAATCTTTCCATTTAAAGAAAATAGCACATAATGTGGACCAGTAGATGCTTAATGTTGTCATGTGTGTCCTATCTAGCGATTCTTATGAATATCGGTGTAACTGAGTAACTAAGATATATGGGGACATACCATCATCCGGTTCACTAGTCAACAGATTTGCAACATGAGCTGCTGAAGCATCCAAGCCATCCAAGTCGTCACATGCATCGTCTGACATGCTTGTCATATTAAACCCTGATGCATATAATGTTATAGTTGTCATTTACTCCATAACTATATACTGCAAACTCTTAAAATGATTTAATAAATACATTAAGATGTCAAACATACATGCAGTACAAGGGTATCCCCCAAATAGTGTTACTTGACGAGTTGGCGCACTTGGGCAGATCCACTTGATCTAAATCATACAAAAGAAATCTCAAATTACTTATCATGCAAATATGCAATAAACTTAACTAAAATGATAGTTGAAGGTAGAAATTTGATTCCTTACATGTGGAAGATGAAAAGTTTCCAAGATTTGAGTCCAACTGATATAAATAAGAAAAAACCCATATCATTACTACAAGAGGAGAAGGAGAATATGAACTTTTATCTGCAACTATTTCTGTTAATAATAAGAATGTGATTGTTTTGATTTAATCATCAAAAGGGAAAGGAGAATATCAATGAACTTTTATGCCACATGTTCATTCAGGTGGACGTGGAGGCTGGGGTGTGGACGCCGTTGAAGCTAAACACATGGTTGTGTGTGAGTGTGTGTGCTGGAGTTGATTTCATTCGATAATATAGAATCGACTTATAGTTGGTCACTAAGAACCATATAAGTCTCATAAAGAGAGTCAAGATTTAAACATAGCACACTTTTCATATATATTCAAATTCAAATTTTAATTGACACAAAACTTTTAGTTGTTTTGTCTTCAAAAGGTCCATATTCAAATGCATTTCATATAGCTGTTACATTATAAAAAAGAAAATAATCGTCTTAAAATTAAAATTAACTATTTGACACTCACAGTAAGAAACAAAGTGGCATGCAAGAGCTCATGAAGGACTTCAAGAATTAGTTGACCAAATGACAAAATATGTAAAGTAAAATCACAATGGTCAAATATCAAAAAGATAAAATTAAGTAGATCCCACTGCACATACTGCTTTCCAGAGTGTAGTTTAATTTAAGCAAACATGCATAATCGTTAATCAGTTAAATTACCTTGAGCCCTTCTCACCAATTCCATGTAACCAAACTATAGTTGCTTTGTGAGTCTCTTTAGGCATCACCACAAAAGTCCTTCCAAACTCCACATTTCTTCTAATAGTTCTACTCCCTGAAAAAATAGACAGGCTGATTAAATCTTAACAGCCATGTAACATAATCAATCTTCATAGAGGAATTTTTGGAAGTGCGAGCGCTATTAAGCATATGGTAGGGTTCGTCGAGAGTGTCCGCCAACTTATAGAAATAGCTCAGTTCCTTAAGAGCAAAAGAAAAGACTGCATGCAAAGACTTCTTTTTGACCAACAATCACACCCTAACATATGGTGTTTCTAAAACAATGCATGCATTCAAAGGCTGAATGTATAGAGACTTCTTTGATTGCAGAGATTGAGATCAGCTTGGTGTATGGGCGCATGGAATCACACATATGATTTTTAAGACAATGCATCAATGGTAATTAAGCGGTTGAAGACATAAAAAGTACTAACCTGAATCGTGGTTAGAGCCGTTGTAACTCATTGTACGTCTTAAACTCTTTGTAACTAATGCTAGTAATGATTATTAAGAAAATCAAAAAAGCACCCTGAGATGAAATCGAATGGCTGTATATCTGTCTATTTATAAAGAAAATGGGCTGCTAATACATGATCAGAATCAGCTATATCTGCACCAGTTAGGCACTGCCTGAAATCACCTACCAAACTAGAATCAGATAACAAAAAGGCGCGCGCATCTGAAAAGAAAGAATAATAAAGTTCGAATCTTTATAGTTTTTAAGACATCTAAAACAAGAAAATGGAAAATGTAAACCCTAAACCTAAAGTGCCTCTGAGGCTGCTATGGATATCTTAAGAATATATTCTTGTAGCCAGTTGGTAGAAGAAAAAGTGTTTGATATGTGATAGTATGTGAACACCATTTCCACATGATAAACAAGAAATTACCTCATAGATTCTGATATAGTGACCTATATATAGCGACAATCTGTCTTATACAGACCCGCAAATAGGCATATTACAGGTAAGTAGTTTGATTCAGTTAAAAAAGATGATGTATGTGCACAACAACAAAGATCTCATATCTAAGCACCTTCTTTAAAGCAATATTAGTAAGAAATACATACAATATATATGGTCAATACGTTTGCAATTATAAACTTGTAAAAAATAATGATAAAATTACAATAATTTCCACACTTAAAAGTGTTAGGAAGTGCTTAGAAGAAAAATAAAATGTCTACACTTTTATTTAGAATAGAATTCTAACGACCTATTCTTATACGGATCGATAAACAATGGCTAAACAATAACAATAATCAAACAAGAACTAACTAAAATTTTCAAGGAGAGGAAATCTCTTATTAAATCAATACTCAAACTCTGTCAAAATGTAATGAAAAACAAACCCTAAAAACGTATTTAGGGATCCTAAGGAATCTCCACACAAAGATAATTATGGAATAAAAGGAAACAAAATTTAAATGTTCAAAATAAACCCCGAAAGTATATTGACTTTTTCGGCCCCTTAACGACCCCAGAACGCCAAAAACTAACAGGGCTCGAGGCGAAGCGACGAGTCTTATTCGTTGGACCGTTTCCGAGTGACCATGCGAATTCAGCCCAATCCGCCACCAAAATCTATTTCGGCAAAATATGCTCCAAATGTATTTGTCACGTTGACTTTTTCATTGACTGTCGCGTTGACTGAACTATTGATCGTCTCTGCATCATATCCCACATAATGTTTAGAACCACACATATACAGAATTGTCTTTTAATGAGATTTGAAACTCACAACCTCCTGATTAATAAGCTCATCAGATGCCGCTAGGTCAAAGGCCATTTGGTTTTTAACTTGTTATTAGGAAATATATAATTCAAATTAATCAATGGTATTTAATTTGATGAATAGATTCCAAAGTTGCCAATTGTGCTTTATAGATTAAAGTGATGTTGAATTTTCTTTATCAATCTCTCCTGTCAAGAACACCCCTGCCCAGATGGAATTTACAAATCTGATATATTCATATACCTATACTACTAGATAATAAAGTTGGCACATTCCATATATTTATTGGAAAACCGAATATAAGTTGTTTATGCCTCTTATATAAGCATTCCTATCTTTATCTATCTCGAAAATGACATATACATTTGTAAACTTGATTATAAAATTTATAATAGCGCCAGTTTGATTCGTTCCAAGGTTTACAAACTTTAGTATGTGTGTGGATGTCGATATATGCACGTCTGCGTGCTCGATGTATGTATGTGATTGTGTGTGCTTATGTTCATCGTGTGCGTGATGTTGACGAATGCTGTGTGAAATATATGATGTGTGTGGTGAAGTAATCGTATCTTTATATATACAGCTGGTTTATTTATTTTATGTTTTTCTTCATTTTAGAGAATAAAGAATCGAAGGAGACAAAGTTATTCTGAGTATGAATGAATATATGCGTTTGACTTGAATAGGAGCAAACTTGTTACAAAACTTATAATACCTTGAACAACTCAAGTTTAAATAGTTAATATATTCTTGCTTATGAATTTACTTTTATTAAACTTAAAAATATATATGGACACTAGCATGATATTTTCCCAATGCAAATGAGTTGGGTTATAACATGGTGGATCATACCATTGACTACCTTGTATTTATCTATACTACCAAAAGTCTTAAGTTTTAATCTTAAAATGGAGAAAAAAAATTACTTTCTTACCCTCTTACAAGGGAAAAAAAGATGACAATTAAGATCGAGTCGGTTAACGGGTTCAAGTTATCAGGTCAAAAGTTAATTCTCAACTCGGACTCTAACTGATTAGATTAACATGTTGACGGGTTGAAAGTAATCAATCTAAATATGATTTTAGTTAAAATAATTTTGAAGTTTATTTGATAAAAGTTATATTTTTTAAATTTTAATATTTATTTATAAGGAATTATGACAAATAAGCATATGATTTATGAGTAGTTACAGATATAACTATAGATAAAAGATATCTTTCAAAATAAAAATTGCATAGTTAAAATAGTTAAAATGTAGAAATGTTTTATATGCAGTTACGATACCGGAGTATTATAGAAAACAAACCAAATTATTTGGGATATTAATGATACAATTCCAACAACCTTCTTAAAGATTTGATTAGGTACTAAGTGTGATTTGAAGACGTATCGTGACAAAAGGTGATTCTTTTTCACTTGTTCGTTATATCGAAAATGAATCACAGAACAGAAGGTTCTTTTGTTCATTCATTCGAACGCATCAAAAATAAAGGGAAACAGACAAGAAATGGAATTTTTGTGTTTGTGAATGAGATACTTTCACATTTGGCATCTTTTTTCTCAAAATTAAATTATGGTTAATAATTGAACTTACATATGGTTTTAATGTTTGCATTGGATCAGTTAACAGTCTAAACTATAGTAGTTTTGGTGGATTAATGTCGTTATCCAACCTTTTGTGATCTAAGTTTAAGGCAATGTGTGTTGAATCACTAATCACTAATCATGATATGTTGTTAGTTCTCATGTAATTACAGGATTTTTAAGATAAAATCAGTAACTATGTGAAGTGCGGAGTGTACCCTACCCTTATTCAGATCACTATAATCCCAGACGTTGGAAAATAGCACTTCAGCAACCGACCAAGTCAGTCATTTTTTACCTCCCCTATGAAACAAGTCATACTTTATAATCTGAGGCAGGAGGAGATCCCGGGCCCCCGAAGTTTTGACTGTATTTTCATTACACGCATTAAATGTGTTAAATTCGGGTTTTGCCCATGAACTGGTCGGAGGTCTGGTTTGCCGGTATACCATACCAGATGACATTACATGTACCAAAAGGATGGAAGTAAATATATTATAGGCCAAAATTTACTTTACCACCATGAACTTGCTTTTTGATAGTACCATAAACTTGATAACCCAATTAATTTAGAGCACGGGGTGTGGTGACACTGTCACCACAGTGTTCTGGACAGTGTTCTGGAGAATGTTGTAATTGAGAATTTTGTGGTGTGGTGACAGTGTTCTGGACAGTGTTCTGGAGTTTTTTATTATTTGTTTTATTTGTTTTTTTAATGCTGATAATTGTATAAATTAATATATAAAAATAAATAAATCAAATAAAACAAGATTTAATTAATTAAAAAAAATTACAAGTCCTAAAATTAAAATACATAATTTAAAAAGTCCTACAAATTTAAAATACAAAAGTAAATAAAATAAGACAAATCAGTTTCCCGATCCCGAACCCGAAGCACCACCTCCCGCTCCCGTTCCGTATGGCCATCCCATTGTCTCGCAAATCTTCTTCTTCTCCATTTCCAAGATGAACCTTGCTTGCTCCGGTAAATGCTCAGACGGCATCGACAAGATTCGAAGTTTGGCCTCGAGATCCTTCGTCTTGTAGTAGTCTTGCTTGTCGGATCGGATGCCTTCGAATGTTGTTGCGAGTGATTCATCAAACGAAGCACGGGAGGACCCGGCCGAACCAGAAGAAGTGGTTTTTTGAGACTTCGGTTTCCTTGACTTTCCAGCCGGCCGTTGATGCGGATCGTCCCCAAATAAACCCTCATTCGGGTTTTGCGTTTCTTGCTCCAGTGGTTCGTCAAAGTCCGAGTCCAAATTGACCGTCTCGCGGCGTTTTGGAACATTTCGTCTACCAACGACAAACGGATCGGGATGTAGCCACTTCTGTTTATCCTTCAAAAAGTTCCACGCCAACAAACTTGTGAAAGTTTTTTCGTTTTCCAGCTTGGATCAACAAATCATCCCCCCCTTCACCGCTCCGTAGTTGATCCGAAAGCCTTTTCCATATGCCTTGCCACCTATTGCAGTCCGCGTTGAGTTTGGTCCATTTTGACGACAACGCGTCTTTTCCTCGTTGAAATGGTGGATTCCGTGCGTTGTACGAATCCATAACGAGATACCAAAACGAAGATCCTTCTTGGTCAGTTCCACGTTGTGAATTTTCGGACACCGAAATCCAACTTTCGGCCAAACGAAGCTCGTCCTCCGGTACCCAAACGTTACGGTGTGGAACGACTTTTTTGGTTTTGGCCGGTGAATCTTTTTTGGGTTTTTTGCCCTTGGTTTTTTTGGATGATTCGGGTGTCGGGTTGGTGTCTTCAACGGATTGGACGTCAGGTTGTTGTTGACTTTGACGCCACATTTGAAATTGGGCGTATTCATCGGTGACAATTGTGGTGGTGGTTGCATCGGTCGGTTGTAGGCGTATTGGGCAAATCCTTGAATTTGTGAGTTGAAAGATGGTTGATTTTGTTGCGGTTGTGAGGTTTGCCATTCGCTCGTGAATGGGTTCCAAGTGGATTGTAAATGGTACGGGTTATTCGGGTTGTTCGACATGATGAAGAAGATGAGACGAAGAAAATAGAATTTTTAGATGAATTTTTGATTGTTTAGATTGTGTGTGTGAAAGAGTGTTTGAGATAGTGTTTGAATTGTGATTTGAGATTGTATTTGAGGTGTGTTTAAATAGGAAAAAAAAATATTTTTTTTAAAAAAATTCTGCCGTTCAACGGCTACTTTTTTAAATTTAAAAAGTAAATTTTTTTTTAAAAAAAAAACTAACGGTAAAAAAAGAAAAAAAAAGAAAACGTTGCCGTTCACAACGTTCGGAAAAGGACGGCGGCCGGAAAACGCGACGAGAACGCCGTCGGGAACGCCGTCCCGTGCGGCACCGTCCGACGGCGTTCTCGTCGGAAAACGGCGACAAATCGCCCCCCACACCCCGTGCTCTTAGTACCCTCGATCACTTAACTCAGTCACGTGATATAGCATGGGACCGCGTGACCTGTTCACATAAAAAAAAAAATTGGAGTAAATCCGGCATCTGGCCTTCTCTGTTTCTAACAAATTGTTCATCCTGCTGTTAGTATAGATCAATTACTTTCAAAAACACAGTGAGGACTTAATCAGATTAGGTCACTTCAATATCAACAATGGTATGGTCGATTTCATTATAGATCTAATTGTGTTGTGTGTGAATTGGCTATCCTTGTGTTCGAGTACAACTCCATGTACCCCCAAACTTCCAATTTAGGACATGAAGTGATTCATTACCTCGATTGCAATTACCATTTACGGCATTTGGAATTTAAAATCACTACGTGTGTGTTGATGCAGTATCAAGGTCGCCAATTTGAAGCTCATAAGCAAGATCTTAATGATGGATGAATATGCATCAACGTTTTAAGGTTAGTTTCTCCTTGCCCTAAACTTATAACCATGGCTTCTTCAAAGATGAGTTGATAAGAAGTCGAGTTATAGGAAATGATGGTCCACGTGAAGAGTCTTTTGAGTGGTTTCAGATTCTATTTGTGGGATTATGAAACTGGTACTGGTAGTCGATCCTCATTTATCTACATTTATTTGTCGTACGTGTTTAGTGTAGGAACCCTATAACTAGAATCAAAACCTGTATCTCAACTAGAATCACAATCCAAGATTGTATTCCTTGTTCAACTATGTTATGTACTTAGTATATGGCTGCTGTTTGGGAAATCGTAATAGATGAGACCTGATATACATCTGCAAATCATCTAAATGCTGAAAATTATCATAATGTTGTTTTGGTTTGAGATTGGTATTTAAAAGTTATAGAAATGGTAAAATGGGAAACATAGAAAAGTGTTGCAGAACGTCTTTACCCTTGAACACATTCTACTATTCTACAATGGAATAGTTTCCAACCGATTGTGTAGGTATTTGGATGAGAACGATCGAACCTGGTATTTAGCATTCTGAAGGTTGCAAGGCACTATCAAACCTGGTTGAACCAAATTTTGGCATATATTAAAATGGCATGGAAAACTTAGAAAAATACAAATAAATAGCATTAAAATTCTGAAAAAATCCAAAATCGATTTTCCATGTAAGTTTGCCAATTTTGAGTTCCGTATGGATCAACTAGAATACCAACACTTACACTTCAACGACAATACAAGTTCTACACTTCAAAATGACATTAAGAATATATAAATTACAACGTTCAATACACCAAGTTCGTGCTCACTAACTAAACGGAATTCACTATCTTCTTTATCCTCACCAACAAGAATATAACCATTTTCGTTTTATACGACATCAAATAAGGAGTTTTAAAGTAATGTAATAAACTAATAATAATACACTAAAAACATCACTCAGTTAATATATAAATGTATCCTTGCGCAATTCTTGCTCTTAGTTATCAAACATATTTTCTAAATCATCATAATCAAGTTCTCCTTCAACCACCTAATAGTTCGTATTATCAACACATTCAGCCAATGTAAGATCAAAAACTTCCTTACCGACATTATTTCTTTCAACCATATCACGAACATCTCTAAACACCTCATTCTTATCAGTTATCACAAAGGTTCTACCAATCATACTCAAAAGTTGGATTTAACTAGTGAACCGCACAATAAATACTAGTACGCGACATCTTATCCCAACAACGATCGATTATGTCAGTATAAGGCTTTGTATGATTCTTCCTATTTATAAATAAATCCTTACCTCTTTCCTTGCCCGATACATTCCCTCGTAAACATAACCCAATGAAGGTTTTTCATCCGAATCACACATGATTAAGATGCAAAAGCCTCAACAAAGGAGTCATCGCTCTCACTAATGTAAGATTAAGACAATAGAACAATATCTTGTCACATTTACGAATAACTAACAAATTTGTAATTAGAAGCGTTGTCATTAACCATTCGGACCAACATTTCCCCCTACCATTTCAACAATCTCATCAAACAAGTTACACAAAGTTGAAGGGTTGCTCTCAATATCGGATGCATAACACATTTTACAAATGACATCCCCTTGGGACAATAAACCAAGAAATTAATCAAATGATGTTACATTATATCCCTCCCACCCATCACTCATAATCGTGCAACCACTTTCAATCCAATGGCTTCTATACTGACCGTGAATTCCGTTTGCTATGCAATCTTGAACTTGTCGCAATTAACACTAAATTTTTATCATTTTCAAATTGATCGTGATGTTTGTATATTATTTCTTTGGTAATGTAGGAAATGGAAGTAATGATGTTGTTATTCTAGAAAACTATTCATGTTTTTATTGATCGTGATTTCAATGCCTTATGGACACTTGTTTGATGTTTGAACTATTAAATTATTACAATAATAATGTTATCTTGAAGTATAATTGCAAAACTATTATAAGTCCAATTTCATTTATGTCAAATATCCCAACTATCTTTTTCTTACTTATGTTACGAGTCTTGTACCTTGACACTATCTTAAATTAATTACTATCATATCCTCAAATATATTTCAACTTTAACCTTCCAATAATTACGTCTTGCCAAATAACCTAGAAGCTGCAACTAAAGATACTAAACACACATATTGTAGAACATTAAACTAGCAAGTATTAAGTTATAAGGTAGGTGTTACGACGTTACCTTTGTTTCACGGGAAGGGTTGAATCAGCTGACTTTGCCCATCGCCGAGGGTCTCAAGTCTCAAAATCTTGAATATACAACTATATTTAGTAACTTGATCCTTCAATCACCACTTAGTTGCTTTCTCAGCGAAAAATGTTGGCAATAACCTCTTTAAATATGATAGTTCCTACTTTGAAATATAAATTGGACATAACTGACCTTAAAATACTCTGAACTTGTGTTTTGCTTTTTCTACTTCCTCAAGAATAATGGTCACAGAGGTACGTACATACCAAGTCTTATTAATTCTAGAAAGTAAATCACAGAGGTACATACATATCAATGCAATCGAAAACTTAAAAATCTCAGTCTTAACAAAAGACGAACCAAAAAAGAAGAAGCTTATTTCGATTTCTTGCCTTGTTTTTTCTTAATAACTTCATCAACATACATAATACCTTTGCCTTTATAAACCTCGGGAGGCTTACAACTACGAACAGCAGCAGCAAACTGGTGCACCCTTTGTTTGTCGATTCCAGTACAACAAACGATATTTGGTTTAAAACAAAATACTCTAACAGCAGGAGGTACTGTTAATTCCACCTCATGACTGTACCCAAGCTTCAAAAACAATAAACGTCCTTCTGATTCCGCTCTAGCTTTGAAACCAACACCAACTATCTTGAGGAACCGGAAGAACTGAGCTTCCATAATAAGCTAGTATACCAGAATCACATCAGTTCAAAAGTTTGCCACAAACATGCATAATTATTTTTTAAATTTATAACTACATCTAACACTGCAAGCTAGTTCTAAAATGAGGGTGTGTTTTTAGTTGCATAAGAAGTGACAATGTTTTCGGTGTTTGGGAAACCTTAAAACAACGTGCTTATTGGTGCTTATTGCATTCAAAATAAACACCACTCCACAAGCTTAAAGATATGCATCCTTTTCCTCTAAAAAAAGCTAAATGCATTTGTACCCAAACACGTAAAGAGTGTGTAAAGAGTGTGTATTGCGTTTAAAAATGCAATAGGCTATAAGCTATAAGCATTTCTAATATTCACACCCTCCTACTTTTTCATGGAAGGCCTGAAAAACAAAAAAACGAATGTGTTCAAATATGATTTTCTAAATAACTTCTCATTTGAAATAGAAGACCTACTTTTTTAATACACGTAACTACACTTTAGAGTTCTGAAAACTCCATTTTTTAGTTCTCAACAATTCTGATTTCAAAATTCTAAATTGGAAAATAAAAACATTTGAGCAATTTCACTAGTTTTCTAAAAATATAAAATAAAAAAAGCCACCGAAATTATTCTGAAAACGCATCATACAGTGAGATTACCATAACACATAATTTCGTTTTACAGTCTCCTATTATACATGATATTTTTAGTGGCATTGCGTTATGAATATGATTGTGTTTACAAAATTCTCATTTCTGTACCCTTAAGAAAAAAAAAGTTTGTATTGTTTACGTAATTGACACTATCTAATACACCAAACTTCAATTCTGAACATATGATTAATAACACGCAAAAAGTGGCATTATAAGCTGAATCAGTTATTTTCGAATTAAAACCCTAAATATCCAATGAACAGCCAAATTTAATGAGAAGATGATACAACTAATTACAAAAGATATGAAGCAAATGAAAAATACCTAAAGGATCACCGCCGTCGATCGATGTTCAGAAATCAAGCGCAGCGTTGTGGCCACCGTCACTTTTAGGTTCAAATAGAAAGAAACCCTATAATCGCCTTTTATTTTTAACCAAAATGCTTTGCCCCCCTTGTAAAATTTTAGTTTTACAGTACGGTACCTACGTTTTTTAAGGTGTAGTATTAGGTTTGGTCCAATTCGGTTTTTGGTTAAACCAATGTGTTCGAAATTTTTACCTCAAAGGGTTTAGCACTAGAGATTTTAGAGGTGTATCGAGGATTGAGATTTTATTTTTAATAATCTTTCGCTCTTAACTAAAAGTCCCGATTGTAAACATGTAAAAGATGGAGATTTTTGAAAAAATAATTATCTCTAATCTCTTTAAATATAAGCTATTTCAAGTAGATTTTGAAAAGAATCTTTGGTCACTAGAATTCACAACCACAACTTTCAGGTTTAGCTAGTTTAGTGTCAAACATACCCAAAGTATTATAATCTTTACTTCCCTGTCGGGATTATACTTCACTTTAATAAAAAAAATTATTTTGAGGAAAGCAGGTCACGAGAAGAGTACTCACTCCCATTGAAGGCTATAATTCAATATTTTGATTCTAAAGTTGGTTTGCAAAACTATGGAGATTAATGCAAGAATTACGATGACACTATTATGTAGGATGGAAATAAAAAGGACAATGTGG
The DNA here is from genome assembly GCA_963930675.1 of Gnaphalium uliginosum. Lineage (NCBI taxonomy): Eukaryota > Viridiplantae > Streptophyta > Magnoliopsida > Asterales > Asteraceae > Gnaphalium > Gnaphalium uliginosum. The sequence goes on from OZ005680.1 coordinate 13,120,555, forward strand.
TCAAAGAATGCTAGAAGGTTTTGAAGCTTAGTAGTTCTATAGTAAGTAGCTCTAAAATAAATCATACACGATATGCTTCCTTTGACATTTACTTATTTATCGTAAAATAACAAACAAAATGACAATATAGGTTATCTCCGATGGTTATTCATATGCTTAATTTATTAACGTAGATCGTATTTTTATGCCACATTCAAATATTGGATGTCTCCTTTACATTGACGACTACTTTTTTATGTCTTTCATTGAAAACGTGTTTATACTTGTTTAATGGTAAATATATAACACAAAGCATCTTGTTGAATGGTCACCTCCAATCCAACAGAGTATATCAGTATGGATGATGGTACAAATATCTATCTTTGTTAAGAGATCTTCTGAAGATTAAATGTAACATCCCACCCACCACAATCACAACATTGTCTATTTTGTCCGCAGGCGAACAACTTTGTTTTTGGTGACATGTCGAAGGCTTGCAGGAGGTCACTCATCCTGGTACTACTTCTTTCTAAGCATGTTTAACTACAGAGTTCTCGTGAAATATGTAGTGCTAGGCATCACAACTGTGTTGTGTCTGTTAAGGCCAATATATTACTTATGAATCAGTATCTCTCATGTCACGCCCGATGTGAGATTTGCCTAAGGTAAATGCCCCCTTGTGGCTCATTGTCCTCGACGAGCTTTGCCCCCACATCCCCACTGCCACATGAGTTAAGCTTATGTCACTTGTAACATCTCGCCCACCATGACCATAATATTGTTCGTTATGCCCACAAGCGCACAACTTTATTTTTGGTGGCATGACGAAGACTTATCGGGAGGTGGAAGGTCACTCATCCTGGTAATACTTTCGTCCAATCAAGCATAACTGTAGAGTTCTCATGTGATATGCAGTCCTTGTGACTCCAAAATATAATATGTATTGTAAGGCCAACATATTACTTATGAATCAAAATCTTTCATGTTCACTACCGATATGAAATTTGCCCAAAACAATAGTTATTGAGACACATTAGTACCTACTAATTGTAATAATTGTAATACTTAGTAATAATTAATGTGGGGTTAAAATTTATGGAAAATGAACAATTTAATATTTTTTGTATTTCATAAGGAAAAGTAATATTCCGCTACAAAATTGACGATTTTTTGTATACAAGATTTGGTAAGGTGAATTTTTTTGTTGGTATAAATAAACTATAAATGAGTAATATGTAAGATGGAGGATAGGGATGTTTATACGGTTAAAGTTAGATGAAAGATTAGTTGTGAATATTTTCAAAACTTTAAGGACCCAAATGTAATATTGCTCAAGAAAAATTAAAATACACAAGTCTAGTTGTGCGCTTCAAAGCCTTAATTAAACACGGCAAATTAGGGATCACTTGCAAATCGATAACCAATCCATTCTGTCTCTCATGGAAGACAATCAACAGCCATGGCGCGTCCTCGAATTCTACAGTGGCATTGGTGGCATGGTAACCTAATTTTTGTTGTTGTTTTTCTTTATCATATAAAAACAAAATATAATTTAAATAAGTAACTGAGGCATGAAGAATTGAACAGAGGTATTCAGCAATGAAGGCGGGAGTGAATGCCAAAATGGTTGAAGCTTTCGATATAAACGACTTAGCTAATGATGTTTATCAACATAATTTTAACCACCGCCCATTTCAGGTTTGCTTTTGTAATTTAATGAATTATGTAGCTATAAAATGATTAAAAAAAATGTGAATAAAGTAGTAATTTTTTCTACTATGCATTTAACCTGTAACAAGTGCTACAAAATGTTACGTTGAAAGTTACTAGTATTTGTATAAATGTATAATGTATAATGATGTTATCAATTATTGTTTATATAGGGTAATATTCAGACATTGACTGCTGCTGATCTTGATCGTTATCGAGCAAATGTGTGGCTTCTTTCTCCACCTTGCCAACCTTATACTCGTCAAGGTAACGTAAAATCCTACTTTACCTTGTTCTCTAAATAATGTCTGTTAGGAAAAAATTGTACATTATTGGAAAAGTGCAAGTAATGTAGTTTTTATTCAGGTAAATTCCGGTTTCGCCCTTTTTAGGAGAGTGTAGTTATTTTAGTTTTGTTTTTCCTTGTTAGTGTAATAATGGGTAGACTATATCCAAAGGGTTGCAACTTTTTGGCCAGCACTTAGGCATGTAGCTAAGTTGGTTTTGGAGGGAAGGACTTTGCAAGAATGGTCAGGTTTCTCGGATTGGGTGGACATTTTTCTTAGCGGGGTGGTAAGTTAGCCTAAAAAAGGGTGAAACCTGTTAGTTGGGGTTGTCGAAAAAGTAACCTTTTGGGAAATAGTAAGATGAACTATTAATTTGGGAAGGAGTAGTTTTTATTACATAAAAATGGTAAATTATTTCGGTGCTAACCATGTCTTTAGGTCTTCAGAAACAATCTGCTGATGCTCGGGCCTCCTCTTTTCTTAAAATTCTTGAGATCATACCCCAATTGGTGCAACCTCCGGTCATGCTCTTTGTTGAGAATGTTGTTGGATTTGAGGTTTGGAATAAAGAATTGAGCTCCATTTGTAATACTTATGCTGACACATACATTGTTCATTTACCAAACAGTTATTTTGTTTCAGACATCTGATACACATCAAAGGATGGTTCAAATACTTAAAGAAAGCCAATTTGTGACACAGGAATTTATATTAAGCCCACTGCAGTTTGGTGTCCCGTACTCTCGTCCGCGTTACTTTTGCTTGGTACATCAGTCTGTTCCAACTTTCATGAAACATTAAAGAAAAATGGATGGAAATTAAAAGGAAAATTAAAAGGAAAATGTATTTGATTGTATTTTTGTTATGTTTACAGGCAAAAAGAAAACCTTCATCTTTCTGTAACCCAGAATTAAATGGACAGCTCATTTGTGTGCCAGAACCATTACATGACAGCAAAAAGAGCATGTCAATCAGTGAAAATGATCAATTAACGAGTACGTCTGATGAGATGCTCCAAACATGCCTTCCTATAAATCGGTTTTTGGAATATGGAAGCACCACAGATCACAATACTTCTTCAAAGGAAGGTTTCTTAAATCAGTACTCTGTTCCATCAAGCTTGATAGAGAGATGGGGGAGTGCCATGGGTATCCTTAATAGCAAGTTATTTTTTGTTATATATATATATATATTTATAACCTTAAAATCTACGTGATTCTTAACAATGTTATAGACATTGTCTATCCTGATTCAAGGCGTTGCTGTTGTTTTACAAAGAGTTATTATCGGTATGTGAAGGGCACTGGCTCCCTTTTGGCAACCGTTATGGTAATATTTCGCAAGCATGGTCATTCTTGCAAATATAGCATCATTCTTGTGAAAATGCAAAAAAGTCAAAGATGGTGGCATGGTGTTTTTTGCATTTACATTTCTACCAAACATTGTTAAAATGGTCATGTTTTCAAAAGATGGTGTTCGTTTTGGCTGTTTTACATTGTTTGGTTATTGCAATCTTATATGCTGACTTTTCTTTCAAATGAACTATTTGCACAGCCAACGATAAGAGACAAAACGTCATTGGAAGAACTTAGTCTCAGATACTTTACCCCTAGAGAGGTGTGTAGATTCTCTAATGCAAATTACTCTTCGTTAGTTCTTGTTGGTATTCTTTATGGTTGTAAGATATTCATATCACTAGCTCTTAAGAAAATTATATTGTAGGTTTCCAATTTGCATTCTTTCCCCAAGGAATTTGAGTTCCCGGAACATGTGACCCTTAGACAACGGTACGGTGTTACAGTACTTTTTATCCTTACATTTCTGCATAATGAAAGTAGAGATTAATCAATATATATGATCTGGATGCTGATTTCCACTATGAGAGTTGATTAGATTTAAATTAGTATATACCTTCTGTTATTAAAAGATAGTTAGGTTGTAGAGTGCTTTTTAATGAGTTCCATCTAAACAACAAGCATGTTGCCCCATAGTAGGTCGGTTTTAGAGTTTACAGTGATCACAACTAGTTGTTTGGCTTTAAAGAGTTAAACATGTAATCGCCTTTTGGAACACCTGGAGTATTTTGCCTTGGATACTGTAAATGTGGTTTTACAATTTGACACCTTGTAAGCTTTTTCAATATATAGCACTTCTTTCTGTTTTATATGCAACCGTTAAAAGAATATGGATTATGAAGTCAAAGCTAGTCGCCTAGTCCCCGTGAAAGTCAAACATGAGCTCTTCTTTTGTATAACATGAGAAGTGTTATGGAGGAAATAATAAAGGAACCCTCCCTATTATTGCAGCATTCTTTTTTACATCTCTTGAATATTGCAGCATTTTTTTCCCTGGTAGCATTCATGTTAAAACTATACATATATACCATTAACTTCATTACAAATAAGTTGATTGTATCGTATTCATTTTACAATATAGTTATAATTTTATTTTTATTTTTGTTCTAAGGTATGCTAGATGTTCAAAATACAGTCACAATTTTCTTATATGGTTTATCAATGATCTATCTCAAAGACTAAGCACACTAATTTTTTTTCTTCCTGCAGTTATGCATTGCTGGGAAACAGTCTAAGTGTAGCGGTGGTTTCTCCACTACTCCATTATCTATTTAGCGACCCATAGTCTATGCCTTTAATAGCTTTTCAATGAAGTGGATGCATAATCCGTTATGGTTCTCAGTTACCTGGGTTACTTCCAATGAAGCTCTTATATTTTGATCTCCGAAACTTGTTTATGGTGCCCAAACAATCACCATGTGTATCATGTTGTTTTAGGTCTTGATCTGACTGTACTAATATATTATTGTGTCTAGGTAACTTGGAATTATATGAGTATCTTTGTACATGTGAAGATGCTATTCGGTTATCCTTTTCTTGAGATTTTTGGTGCAAGGGAATAGTGATGCTGTTTTTTTCGTGCATGATTTCAAATATTTGATGCTTAATACTATGCAACTTCCGAAAGCAATTCTTGTATAAAGTAGGGTACAATGGTATCGAAAAGGCTATTTTCTCCCTAGTGGTTTTGTTACTTGAAATTAGTTATAGAGTACGATACGATATTATTATTTCTTTAAAAAAATTTCCAACATGATATATGATGGTTTAACCTCAAAATGGGAGGACTCATTAGACACTATATGTAAAATATAAATATGCTATAGTCATCTAAAAGAGTGCCATGTATGCATGACATCCCCCTACATACAAGGGTTCTCAGATAAACTCTATGCTACCTCATGTCCTCATCTCACCACATTATGCTCCACATCACACTTTCCCTGATAAGAGTCTCAAACTCGGTGTAAATTGATCCTCAAAGACGGGTCATGAGGCATACATTTAAGACTTGCTCTTGTACTCCAACAATCATACCTTAACAGTAAGAGGGCTCTACATAAATGCTTCGAGGAGCACATTTTATGGATGCTCCTAGTGCACATCTCAATGAAAACATTTATTTATTTTACCCTCTAACTATCATACATATATACATTAATCCCCTCATTTTATACATGATTGCACTTAACTTTTGTGCAGCTAGAAGCACTCCAAATTTCCTTTAACACTAATGTTATAAGATTGCATGTCATGAAGCTATCATGGTTCACAAAATTTCGATTACTCTTTCTTGAAGGGAAAATTGATATCAAATATATGTAAGATATTAAATATCAATATCAGAAGGGGCTAAAATTATTTTTTAACTAGCAACAACAGTTTAAGATTTTATGTAATTAATTTATATAAGAAAAGCACTTGATCACGGATTCAAAGATGTCTCTTTACTAGTGTGGGGTAGTATTGGAAATAGGAGGTGCTAAACGGAGAGTAGTGTAGTTTTTGAACGGATCAAAAATGTTATTTATTCAGATATATTAATAATTAAGACAAAAATAAACATAACAAAATGAATGAACGAATAATTTTTTCCTTCAACATAGCTCATTAAAATCTATCTAAGCATCCGGTAAACGTCTCATGTGTCTCTTTTTCAAGTTTAAAACACAGATCTGAGGTTACTTATGACTTTGTGAGTTGTGGATACGTGACAAACGATGAGACTTTGGATCAATTAAAATTTGCCAAACTCAAAAATGACCTAAACCAAATAGAAAGGGGGTACTAATTGAAACTTCTTGACAAGGGTACATAAGAAAAAAGTGGTTTAACTGAACTAGGGTTTTATTTTTGAGTCTGCACAATTTTTGAAGAAACAATCCATTAATCAAACAAACATGAGAACTCGATTCCCTCCCCCATTGATTTCCCCATTTCTTGCTCGATCTCGTTCAATAAAAGAACCCATTTTTCCATTTTCTTCAACCTCTGACAATAGCCCATTGTCAGAACAGCAAATTCCCACTTCAAAAATTCAATCTTTTGAAGACCCAAAACCTCTAATTTTGAAAACTGAAAAACCCATCTCACAAGATCCAATTTTGACTCAAAACCATGTAACAGAAGTTTTAATTTCTCATAAAAATGATCCAAATTTAGCTTTTGAGCATTTTAAATGGGCTACAAGAAAAGGGTTTATGTCAGATAAGGTAATAAATGATCCATTTATTGTTCTTGTTCATATATTAATGTGTTCCAAACCACATTATGGAACTGCTAAGAAGTTAATTAGCAAATGTGTTTCAGAGTGTTTGAATTCTGGGTCAGGTGAGCTTGTTTCACAGTTTGTTGTTACTGCAAAGAAGTTTCAATTTGATTACAATTCAAATTCTAGGGTTGTAAATTATTTGTTGTGTAGTTTGGTTCGGTGCTCTCGATTCGAAGATGCTATTATTTGTTTTAGGAAAATGGTTGAGAATAATATTGTTCCATGTGTGCCATATCTTCATGTTCTTTTGAATGCATTAGTTAAGAATAATATGATCACAGAAGCTCGAGGTATGTTTAACGAAATTGTCAGACTACGAATACCGTATGATTGTGCGACGATTAGAGTTATGATTCGTGGATGTATAAAAGAAGGTAAAGTTGAGGAGGCTGCACGGTACTTTTGGGATGCAAAGGCTAATGAGATAGAACTCGATGCAATAACTTATAGTACTGCTATTTATGCTGTTTGCAAGAAACCGGATGCTATTTCTGCTTGTGCATTATTGAATGAAATGAGAGAAAAAGGATGGGTTCCTTCTGAGGGAACTTACACGAATGTGATTGGAGCTTGTGTCAAGCGAAGGTGTATGATAGATGCATTAAGGTTAAAAGACGAAATGGTTAGTAGTGGGGTGCAAATGAATTTGGTGGTTGCCACAAGTTTAATGAAGGGATATTGTGTTAAAGGAGATCTTAGTAGTGCTTTGGAATTGTTTGAAAAGATCGTTGAAGATGCTCTTTGTCCAAATAAGGTTACGTACTCGGTTTTGATTGAAGGATGTGTGAACAACGGGGATACCCAAAAGGGTTTTGAATTTTACACCCGAATGAAAAATGAAGGTATCAAACCGAGTGTTTACAATGTGAATTCATTAATAATAGGGTTTTTTGAATCGGGTTTGATTGATGAAGCAAATAAGCTTTTTGATGAAGCGGTTGAAATTGGTGTTGCCAATGTGTTCACGTATAATAATCTTATTTCGTGGCTTTGTAAAATGGTCAAAGTGAAGGAAGCTTGTGATGTACTCAATAAGATGGTAAAAGATGGAGTTTCTCCCACTGTTGTTTCATATAACAATATTATACTTGGACACTGTAGAAGTGGAAATATGGATGAAGCGCTAAATTTGCTTAACACGATGCAAGAAAAAGGTTTCAAAGCTAATGTTATCACTTATAGTATTTTAATCGATGGGTATTTTAGGAAAGGTAAAAGTGAGCAAGCTTTGGCTACCTTTGACCAAATGGTGGACTTGGGGTTTCTTCCGTCGGACTACACGTTTAATATAGTTATAAATGGTTTGTGCAAAGTTGGTCAAACAGAAGAGGCTAGTTATATGTTGAAAAAATTGGTGGGAAAGGGTTTTAATCCTACGTGTATGACATATAATAGTATCATAAATGGGTTTGTCGAGGAGGGCACTCTTAATTCCGCATTGACAGTTTATACTGAGATGCATGAAGCTGGGATTTCGCCTAATGTTGTCACGTACACCTCTCTGATTCATGGGTTTTGCAAATGTAAAAACATGGATCTTGCTTTGAAAATGAGGAATGAGATGAAAAGCAAAGGTCTTGAATTGGATGTTACAGCTTACGGTGCGTTAATCAATGGATATTGCAAAAGTAGGGACATGGGAAGTGCACGTGAAATCTTTAACGAGCTTTATGAAGTTGGATTATCTCCAAATACAGCAGTTTATAATAGCATGATAAGTGGATTTCGGGATCTTGATAACATAGAAGCTGCTGTTGAGTTTCACAAGAAGATGACCAATGAGGGTATTTTATGTGATTTACCTATTTACACTACTCTGATTGATGGATTGCTTAAAGCAGGAAAGATTGTTTCTGCTACTGATTTGTATACAGAGATGCTTGGAAAGAACATTGTACCGGATGTCATAATGTATTCGGTATTGGTCAATGGTCTTTGTAATAAAGGTCAACTTGAAAATGCGCGTAAAGTTTTAGAAGAGATGGATAACAAGAGTATGGTTCCTAGTGTAGTTATCTATAATTCATTAATAGGCGGTTACTTTAGGGAGGGGAATTTGCTAGAGGCTTTCAAATTGCATGATGAGATGCTAGATAGAGGTCTTGTACCTGATGATAAAACTTATGATATTCTTGTTACGGGTAAAGTCAAAAGGGTTGATTCGATGATGGAAGCTTCAAGTTAAATACGAGTTGTTTGACCACGTTGGCTTTAGATGGCACTCAGTGAGATCGATCCATTGGATCTTTCACTTTATTTATGAGGCACTGAGGCACCCTATTTTATAGACAGATTTGTTACTTGTGCAGCATTAGAGGTATGTTGTCGTGTTTGTGCTCCTTCACATCATGCAATTAGTATAGTTCTATTCACTTAATCACTTGATTGTTGTTAGCAGTTTCAAGATTATTAGTACTTGACTTTTGCTTTAAGTGTCTAATTTATACCTTATTTTATATGCTTTTATCCACTTAATGTCCATTTTGTACTAGTGGTAGCAAAAAGGGTGGTTTGAGTGATGGGTAAAACTGGGTTTTGGTCAAAATGGGTGTAGTTTTTGTATGGGATGAAACGTGTCAGGTGGGTTGGCCAAATACACATTTTTGTCCAGAATTTTGGCGTTTTTATTAACAATCAGTGTGTGAAATATGATTAGAAAAACTTTCTTGATCAGTATCAATCTGATTTTATTTTTGCCTCTTTGACCCGTTTTGTTTTTTAACTATGCTTTTAATTTTTTCCCATTTGACCCGGTAGATATATAAATGTAACCCCAATGAGCCCATTCGTAAGTAAATGGGCAAAATTGCCACCTCTAACATGTACTAATTGGTACATTTAAACTCACGATCTTAGAGATTCGGTAAAACCACTTGGCCAAAGGCTAATTTGTAACTTATGGTGGATTCTTGATAAATTAACTCCATCTGTTTTTATTTCAGGAGTTTGAGATTTTAAAGACACCAAGAACCTCTTTTCCTGACCATTGTGTTCAGTTTGGTCCATCATTTGATGCACACCTCAACTTCTTTCATGTCATCGTGACAACTGACAATCATTTTCCAGGTATCTTTCTGGTTTTTCGATCTATGTAAAGGAATTGATGTTGGAAAATGGCCTCTTGTACAGTGTTTTAGTTGCTTCAAACAAGGTTCAACTTCCCATAGACAATAGGGGTAGAAATGATAGATTTCATATACAAATTTTTTAGCTTGAATAACACATACAACTTATTCAACACTGTGAAAGTATATATTGTACAATATGTGTATCATATTTGGCTCCATTTCTTTTAGCATCAAAAAACTATCGCATTTCAATCGAACTTGCATCATATTTACTCAGGGTTTCAATATCATTATAATAACTCGAGTACCTCGGGGTCTCTAGCCTCTGGCCTTCTCCCCAAATAGCATAAGCTTCTTCACCATGAACCACCTCGTCTCCTATTTCCAACTCTTCATCAGTCATCCTCAAAGGCACAATTAATCGCACAAATAAGCACACTAAACTTGTCATAACAATATTAACCCCCACCACGAACAGAATCCCGACCATTTGAATCCCCATTTGCCGAAACCCGTAATGGATGCTTTCTGACGTCCCAAGGTGCAACCCGCGGAATAGCCCCATGTATTTATTTGTACTTCCGTAGAATAATTTACACAAATGAGGCTCAGAAAAAAGGCCCGTGAGGACCCCACCCAAAATTCCCGCAATGGCATGCGTGTGCAGCACTGCCATCGTGTCATCGACTTTTTGAAAGATCTCAAATTTCTTATGTACCACCATCATAGTGAACCATGGTATTGAGCCCGCAAAAATTCCCATTATGATGGCTGAGTATCCTTGCACAACCCCGGCTCCAGGGGTGATGCAAACGAGACCTGTGATCATGCCCTGAACCGCACCAATGACAGAGGCTTTCTTGAAGAAAATTACATCGAGGATTAGCCATGTGAGAAGACTTGTAGCGGCACAGACGTGAGTATTTAACACCGCTAAAGAAGCATCAACACTAGCGACATATGGGGCACCACCGTTGAAACCGGTCCAACCCATCCATAACAGACCCGCTCCTGCTAACATCATAATAATGTTGTTGGGAGGAAATTTTTCCCTATCCACGGTCAATCTAGGACCAACCTGTACAAAGTTGGCTCATAAAGTCAGAATTTTCGGTAGCAAATATTAGAGATGTCAATCTCAATTCTCAACCCGTTTACTTATAACCGGGCTGATTGGGTGGTTTTATCCCCAACGACTCAAATTTGTTCACTGTGTGAAACAGGTCAAAAGTGGCCCAAATTGTACCTAAATAGTTTAAAACCGTCTTAATTGTTCTTTTACATAGATTAAAATCTTATATAATACGTTTATTAATTTTAAATTATAAAGTAATGGAAATTGAAGTGTTGTGGGGTTCAGGATGCCCCAACCTATTTAGACCCATCTAAATTACGAACTGTTCTGACCCAAACTTGCAATACTTTCCCAACTCGTCTGACACGCCCATTTTGCCACCCCTACTAGATATAGAAAGACAATGCAAGTATCGAAGAATTCGGTAAATACCCAATAAGCAGCAGTGTAACCGGCAACTCCTGAAGATAAATGGATAACATAACCACCCGCATAGTCAATAATTCCCATTTTACTGAGCCAACCATTTGTAGACCATATGGTGAATGCACTAAAGGTGTACGAAAAGGTTAGCCAGAGGGGAACAAACAACATCCATGCATAAAAATTCATCCGTCCCAAAACCGCACCTGCAATCAAAATCAAAGTGATTGCTGCAAAAACGAACTGGAAGAAAACTATGGTTGCATTCGGGAACATCCCAATAAACGCTTGTTCAAGAAGGTATTTCTGCTCAAGGGCAATATCGACTTTTCCCCAAAATGGAATGAGTTTTTCCCCGAAAGAAAGCTGGTATCCCCAACATACCCAACAAACAAGAACCATTGCAAAAGCGTATAATGCCATGAAAGCGGAATTCACCGCCCATTTCTTCTTGACACCAGCACCGTACAAAATCATAAGCCCTGGGACACTTTGCAGGCCGACTAGTGTTGCCGCCACGAGCTGCCACGTGTTGTCGGCTTTGTTCATCCATTCCGGGCTCGCTTCATCAGGTAACAAGTTGGGTGGAAATGCAAATGATGGTTTTAGATTAAAAAGTGGTGGTGATGGTGGTGAGAAACTCATCTTCTTTTTAATTACAAATCAAGAAATGGTGTTCATTGGCATCTCTGATGCAGTATACATTGCAGTATATATGTAGTACAGGTTAAATATGCAATACTAATAGAAACTTGAATATGACAAACAAGTTTAACCGGCCAGATAGTACTTCCATTTGGCCTTTTAGGATTAGTCTTGGTGTTAATGTTTGTTTTATGTGTACTATCAAGTTTTTTGGTATCTTACTAAAAGTAAGTTAACTTTGTATGTGAATCCAACCTCTTCTTCAACTCCAGCGTGATGATTCTATAGTGACTTGTGCGTTATGCAACTACCGTTGTACCTTTAATAGGATCGGTCGAGTTAGAACAATTACAATTACCATGGACAAAACAAACCTTTTCTGGTACAAGTTGTAATGTAATCCAATGCTAAAATGCAGGCTACAGAACAATCATGTCATCCTCAAAGTTGCTATGCACTTATCAATGATGAAATAGTCATTAATCAATAGTATTTGTTAGTTTAGTAAAGAGACCATGTCCACAAAATCCCAGAGTACCAAGAACCCAATGTTGACAAAAATAACCCATCAACTTTTGCAAATGTATAATTGTAGACAAATATGTACAGATTTTATCCTTCAACTTTTACACATACAAATGTATCCTTTATTTAAATTTGGTTGCATCTATGTTCATATGTAGAGTTGCAGCTAATAATAAACTTAATTTACGAACAAGTCGAAAAAGGGTGTTTAAACATCAAAATTACATATTTTTCCAATTAAACACTTTATTAATATCATAAATCCTGGATCTAAACCTTGAATCTCTCATATTTAACCATTTATTTAATTTTAATTGACTAAGAAAAGAAGTTTGCCATCGTTTGTAACGATAAATAACAACTAAAAGCAATAATGTACAAGTCACGTGTGTGTACATATTTTGGATGGAAATAATAATAGAATCGTTGCCTTTTTCTAAATAATAATAATAATAATTAAGAATAACAACTAAAAGTGTATTAGTTTGACTTATATTTCGTTATTTCATATGTGAAATATACCTGTTCCTCTAAATGTTATCTGGTATAACAAAGTTTGAGCCCTACTATTTGAATACTTTCATTCAGTAACGATAGTTTTTTCGACTTTAGAACTATAATAGTAATAAGTGTTCTTAATCGGAGGCCCTAAAAATTCGATCGCATATTACTACAAGTTAACATGAAAATAAACAAACGGGGTAAAGTTATCAACTTAAATTGCCTTTGAACTACAAGTTAAATAATATTACTAAGACCAGTGTCAGTGACTCTCTTCGGTTGGCAATTGACGAAAGCCGGCGAACCGATGCCGTTGGCGCGGTTTCGTCGGTTAAGCCTCTTCGATTTGGTGACGGAAGAAGGTGGGGGTCCACTGGGGCCCACCTGCAATTTTTTATTTTTATTTTTAAATATAGCCGTTAAGTTTATAAAATAATAATAATAATAACAACAATAATAATAATAATAATAATATAACGGTAATATATTCATTATTTTGAAAAGAACAAAATTTAATTTTTTATCCAACCCCAAACACACTATAAATAAACACACAACTAAATTTCAATTCACACACACTTTTATCTTCCATTATCTCAATCAAATACATTATTCCACCTAATTATTCTATACAATTTAACACTTTTTTTATCATTCTTTCACTTCCAATTCACTAAAAAATGTCTAACCCCAACAACAATGAATTCTATCAAAATTTACTAAACATTCCCATTTACCCCAATTTACCGGCCAACTCATCTTCGCCAACTACTTCCAACAATTCACCAACCGGTTTCACTTTATATCAATCCCAACCCCAACCATGGTATCCCCAACAACCACAACCACAATAGGCTACCAACCATATCAACAACCACAATACGGCTACCAACAACCACAATACGGGTACCAATCACCACCACAATATGGTTTATAAGCTTACGCTCAACCACAATCCGGCCAACACTCACTACCCGAAACTCCTTTCCGAACACAACCCGAAACTCAAAATACCGAAGACAAAGCCGAACACGAGGTTAATGTCAAGGGTAAAAAAAACCAAACTAGATGGACGGACTATGAAGTCAAAAAATTGGTCGAGAAACATTGGGTCGACAATTCTCAAAACCATGTCGATGGAAATTTGCAAGTCGATTCACAATTTTGGAACAAAATAGTCCAAGACTACAATCTGTTAATTGATGATAAACACACAAAAAGTCAACTAACCGGTAAATGGAACAAAGTTAGAACCGACGTAAAAAAAGTCATCGGCATCTAAAAAACGTAAAAACGAGCCTCGACCAAGCGGGTACCAAGACTGTTATTAGGGTGGCAAAAGAACACTTCAAACAACAAGTGGAAAGGAGCTTTATTTACGAGCAAGCGTTCCACGTAGTCAAAGATGTCCTCAAGTCCTATGTCGATCACGGTATTACATACAATAAACGAGCGTTCCAAGAAGACGACGTACCAATAAATCTAGCTGAGGACAAAACCGAAGATAATCCGAACCCCGCCGACCTTGCGACCAATATGCAACGGCTATTCCAAAACGACCAGATTCTTCGTCCACCCGGTCATGACACAAGTTGAAAAAGTCAACGAAGTTCGGGTTCTTCGGATGCAACATCTTCAAGAAATTCGAGCGATGCGACCCGTGAGGCCATTTTGGAATCCGCAAGAATCCAGCAACAAACTCTGAAAACTATACAAGAAGCGACGCAACAAAAAATGGAGTTTGATAAATAAAAAATGATGTTAAAACAGTGAAAATTTATCCAAAGATCTATACCGTCACACTGGGGACAACACGAAGTTGCAATGTTTGAAGAAACTAGCAAAAATGTAATAAAGAAGTATCAAGAAAATTTCAAAACGATGTTCGGAAAGGATACGCGACAAAGTGAGTTCTTCGACAACGACTAGATTTGTAATTAATGTTATTATAATTATCGTAATGTTTTTTTTCCTAAAATTATTGTAATGTGTTTTTATTTTAATTAATGTAATATTTTTTATTTTAATGTAAGAGTTTTTATTTAATTTGTGTTTAAAAAATTAAATTAATAGTCAGTGGGTCCCATAAATGAAACTGAAGAAAGGACTGTTAACAATGTTTAGTCAGTCTTTCATCAGTTTTGTTTGTGCTGACGTGGCATTGAACTGACAAAACTGAAGAAGCAACGATTAAAAGTGGTCTAAATTAGATAACTCTTCTAGGTTTTCACAACACAAATCAATCTCGTAATAATAATCAAAATAAATGGAATATATTGTCATGAATATGAATATTCTACATAATTATAATTGAATACTATTTCTAAATAATTAATTGACATTATTGACATTGGTTAATTAAATTAGAAACTTTAATATGAAGTCAAAATTTTATGGCAAAGCACTACCACAAATATTTAGTGGTGCGTACAAAAGACATCCATGAGGTTTTTAGTTTAATTTATTTTTCTTAATCAAAGTTTGGTATAAACCCTATACGGATCATAAAAAAAATTATTCTCTAAAAGCTTTAATTATAATTTTTGTTTGGTTGATAAACTTTGTAATTGTAAAACTTATTTAAAATACAAACTTTTTAAATAAGAAATTTAGTGCAAGTAACTCTAACTATTAATTTAGCTTTTAAAGTTATTAATATATATATATATATATATATATATATGTGTGTGTGTGTGTGTGTGTGTGTGTGTGTAGTCTGTGTTTCATAACTAACAATATAATTTCATCAGTGCATTAACCGCTCAATATATTTTTCCTATTAAAAAAATAAGTAAAAACTTCATAAACTTCTGTAATCTTCCATAAGTTATCTGCAAACACACCCGATCAAGACAAAATTGTCGATTTTATACAACAAAAATCAACAACTATAAAATGTGATTGTTAAAAATAAAAATATATATATTATTTGTTATCGATATAAGTAAATAAATTTCAATACATAACATTGTTGCTTGTACCAAAACCTGGGAATCTTGTTGGATTGGAAGATGAAACTTGTATTGCTTGCATTATACTATACAAATAAAAAAAGGGTAAAACAAACGTTATCTTTTCATATTAAATTAAATTATTAATTAACATAAAAATCTGTTATATGCATTATCATCATATCAATATTTTTAAATAATAACAATTCAAACATCAAAGATTTCTAGTTTTCTACCAATTCTGTTTCCTCCGACCTCTTATTGCGAGTCAACAAGTCACACCCCTTAAAAATACATTTTTTGGGGTAAGAATGTTGTAATCAACACAACTGCCGCATGATGTTTAGTTACGGAAAATTCTCACTTTTTCATAATTTTTTTTTTAAAACTAAAAAGTTACAAAACGTGTTTAAGTTCGAATTTTCTAAAAAACATTTATAAGAAAAGAAAATTTAATATTTTCCTTTTAAAAGCTAAAAAGTTGAAAACTATTTTTTATAATCTTCTTAGTTTTCAATCTCTACATTTTCTCGGGAAAAAAAACTTCATCTCTCATGTGAAGTAAAACACTATTTATTCTGGAAAAATAAAAAAAGTAAAATGGCCGTGACTAAATGCGCCCAAACAATCGGAACGTGTTACATATTCCTGATTATTCAATCAAAACAAGTTGAATTCGAGTCACCAATCTCAATTGTCAAATACACCTTCAATTCTTCAAGACTTTCAATCAAACCCCTCAAGGTCAATACATATTTGGAAGACTTCTTTTGATATTCATTTTGTTACAAACATACAAGAAAATTCTAATTTACTAATTCGGATTAATACATTCTTTGTTAATGGGTGGTTATTGATTTTTGTTTTTTTCTTATGGAAGCATTAAACTTTTGACACTTTAATGCATGTTGTACAACACCTCAATGCATATATCTTCTTCTTCTTCTTTTTTTAATGTATTTGTCAAAAGTTTTCTTATATTTATCACTACTCGCTACAAATAATTATGTCATTATTAGTAAGTTGTAAGTATTTGTTCATGCAATCGTTATCAACTTAGTTTTTAATAAAACATACCAATAAGTTTTGTCGTTCAAATATTTCACTTATAATTTTTGTTTGCCACAAAATAATTAATTACAAACTAGATAAAATGCATTTACATATTTTACCCTTACAAGTACAAGTATCACAACTTTACAAATCAAATGAGCTTTAAATATTGGTTAAAGTAACATTTTATGTTAATTAAATTAAATACTTTATTAGTAACATTATATTCGTTAAAGACTTCAATAATTAATACATATATCAAAAATATATAATAAAATTATCATGTTGATGAATAATTAAAGCAGAACAGAAGAAGCAGACTATATAAAAATAAAAATAAAAAACTTCTGCAATAGTAATGTTTTAAAAATTAATTTTTTAATTAAATCGATCATAGGTGGATTCCGGTCCAACGGGTCCGACCGATTGAACCGGTAAGTTAAACCGGATGAAATTATATATTATTAATTCTATTAAATACTTAAAAATAATAAAATATGAAAAATAAATATGATAAAATTTACAAAACGTTTCAAAATAGTATTTTCAAATATGTTTAATAACTATAAATTGATTTTTGTTAAAAACTAATACACATATTAAAATTAATCAAATTTACAATGATAAAAAAAATATACAAAAATCAATATTTCTGATCCGGTTTATCGTTGTTTGTCGGTTGAACCGTGTTGAACTGGAAAATCGATCGACTCACACCAATTCAAAAATTAGAATAAAACTGGTTTAAAATTAACCAGTGTCTCTCTGATTTCCGGTTTAATTGGTTCGAACGGACCGGTTAAATCGGTTTTTAAAACGTTGCCCGATAGTCAACAGTGGCGTGAAGAAAATCTTCATGAAAAAATTGGAGTGTGTAAGACGCGCATTACAAGAGCGTGAAAAAGGCTATCCATTGAGATAAAACTTCTCTCCCACACGAATTAGGCCCTCTTGTGTACGACTGCGCGCATTACGCACCCCTTTTTCCCTATTTTAGGTTTAAGCCTTATCTAATTTTACCTTAATACCCTTCAACCACATATATATTTCACAAATTAATTTTATTTTCTTTAAAATTCCCAAATTAAACATAAACAACAAATTATTAAAAAAAGGAACCAAACCCTAGGAAAACACAAAACACAAAATCGGTGATCCCAGAGTTAATTTAACATCAATTCACCTTAATTACAGCTTCTTGATACGTCGAATTTGAAGAAACAGGTTAGTGATTTGTTGATTTTTCTTGTTTTAATCGTTTCCCCAATTTAATTTGTTTGATTAAATTGTTTGTGAAATATATATGTTTTTTATTTATTTTATTGTAGTACATATACTGTGTTAATTGATGTTGTTATTTGGATTATTGGAGCTATTGCTGTACTTTTGTTGATTGTTTTGCTTAATGAATTTAGGTTTTGGGGATAAAGTCAAATATTTTTACCTTTTAAAGAAATTAAATACTTGATGATTTGATTTTGATCATATTTATTGATGTGGTGATATTTTTATCATTGATTTTTTTTACTTTAAATTAATCCATTTGTAGGTATTATGAAAATACTTTTCAAATCATTGATTTGTTCCTGTATCATTTTTGTTTTGTGGTAATATAGTTTCTAAATATAAAGATCTGTTATTATTATTATAAAAGAAAGTGTGACAGTTGTATATATATTTATTGTAGATTGTAGATGTAATGTTTTGCTAATCTGGATTAATGAAACAGTTAATATTTTGTTGGGAAAACTAGATCTTATCACTGATCAAGTAGAAGAATTTAAGTAATGGTATTATTTGGTTAATTTTATACAAAAATACCTGCTCTAAAAACAAACTATTGATGGCTGTTTTCCGATCTGTTGTTTGTTTTTGTTATTTGTGTTGTGTTTCAAACATAGGCTTAGAGATGATTTGTTTCTTGATTTTGGGAGATTTATTTTATTTTTACTGTTTTTGGCAGGTTTAGGTGATCCACTAACAAGTTTGAATATATTCGATGAAGTTCAAAAAGGGTAGCAAAGTAGAGGTTATGAATAAGGAGGCACCTGCATCGTGGCGAATTGCGGAAATCATGTCTGGAAATGGACATGCTTATAACGTGAGGTATGATGGGTACGAAGATGGTGAAAAGGTATCTAGAAGGTTCATTAGGCCTTCTCCACCTGCAATCAGTTCGCAGAGATGGGCGAGTGGTGATATTGTGGAAGTGTTTGATGAAAATTCATGGAAAATTGCTACTGTTTCAAAAGCCTTAAAAGGAGGTCGATTTTTGGTAAGGCCGCTTGGGTTCACCCATGAAATGAAGATCCACAAAACAAACATCAGGGTGCGACAGTCGTGGGTTGATGGTCAATGGATTCCAGTTGGGAAGGTATTATTTTTTATCTGTTCTGTTGCTTCTGAACTATATTTCTTATTTGTACAAATGATTATCATATAAAGTTCTAATCTTTTTGTATATCTGTTTGGCTTCTTTATGTAGATTTTGGGAAGCTATGGAGTCGAACCAAATTTTTCCCTGAAGATGGACATTCAGAGATGTGAGGAACAAGATGGTTACATAGCTGTCTACAATGATGCTAGATTTCAGGAGTCTCGTGTTGTATCTAAGAAGCTGAAGAGAGCTTCCCCTTTTTGCTCATCTATTATTCAAGCCAAGAAATTCAAACCTGCTGAGAATGGCAGTCAAAGGCATGTTTCAGGCCATTCATTCGAAAAGGTAGATGCTTTTAGGGGTAACAAATGCATGCAAGCCTCCTTTAACAATAGTTTAAATGGTTATTATGAAATGGAGAAAAGAAAAACAAATTGTGTTGGCTGTAATGATCATGTAAGAATATCAGAACCTAATGACTCTGACAATGACCAGTGCTCTGTCGGTAGTTGTAGTGTTCCTTGTGACGATCCTAATAAGTTGTCTAGTCAATATGATGCAGATATTCTTTCTAGTGATGGGGAGTCTTTTAGTACGTCACGGGATGAACAGGAAGTGGCAGTGAGTATTCATAGGTTAGAGTTACATGCTTATCGTTCCACTTTGGAGGCATTATATGCTTCTGGCCCATTAAGTTGGGAAAAAGAAGCATTATTGACAAACCTTCGCATTAGCCTCCACATTTCAAATGATGAACATTTGACAGAGCTAAAGAATTTAATTTCTTCTGGAGCTGGTATTCTTGATTAACAGTGAATTGACGGTTTTCTTTGTTTCCGTTTTCTCTTCTCCCCTTTTAAGATTAGGACGTTCTTGTACAATTCCAATAATATTGTAAGAAGTAATGAGATATTTTACATGTAGTAGCTTCCTCTGTCAAATATCTGCAGTTGCCTCAACATTTCGTTTTTGTAATTAGTAATGCAATGTATCTATCTTTTATGAGGTGAAATTAGACGCCATCTTGTTTTCACTATTTTGTTCATCGTAAACTAGATTTTTTTTTTCTACTTTGTTGTTTAGAGTGTTATTGATGGATCGTATACGTTTTCCAGAGCCACAATTGGAGGCATGCATCTCTTGCTTCCAAAGGTCCAAACAAGATTCTGGTTCTGCTGCCTTTCTCTTGGAAAAAGCAGTGGGACATTTCAGCATCAGTTTGCTACAGATAAGACAATTTGTTGCCATTGGCACTTATCTGTACCATAAAAATATAGTGGTGGCTCATTGATCAGCCACCGCTATCATTGTTTATCGTTATTAGCTGATCTGTTGCTATTTCAGGCCAGCCTTGATCTTTCATCACTATGCTGGAGATGATAATGTTGATAAAGGTGTCTAACATACCATTGGCTTTCTGTGTAATAAGTAGCAATTGAAGGTTGATAATCTATTTGTTTGCAAAGGAGCCAGTTACCAAATGAAATTATTGTTTTTGTACAGTTATCCTATATTATATTATTATATGGTTGTCATAACTGCAATGCAGGTTTGTTGTGAGAAGAAACCTCAAGTGCACTGTAAGTTAACTGCACTACAGATTTTCTTGAAATGCAGAGCATCATGCGTAGATTTTTGTTAGTAATAATGTAAAAAGAATAAATTTGGTAATTGTGTAACGGGTCATTACTAATTACGAGTATGCAACTATTATCTCTGTATATAAATAGTGTGGTGAACCTTCGACGTTGAGTTTGTTCGGGTGGCTTTGTGTTTATTCTGGACTTCTGGTAATGTCTTCAAAATGTGTCACAAAAATGAGAAATGCTGCATACAAAGATGTTCTATGGAGACTAGCCTCCCTTCTTTGAGGTGAAGTTTTTTTGAGCTTCTAACTGTGACTAGATGTTTGTAGGTTCTAGATATTGATTTACATTTGATTTGATTGCTATTATGCCCATGTTTGTGCAAAAGTAACTCTGGTAAACAAGTTTGGTGGTCTTCATGAAACAATATTAAGCTCAGGGGTGCTGTGGCAAACACGTAAAACTTTGTAGCTTCTGGTGCCATAATTCCATTAACTCCGAAATATCATATTATGTAGCCATGTTTTGTTGTTGATACTTCTTGCATCTTGGTCCAACAGCATTTCTCTGAAAACAGTGAAATATTATCCAACAATTGAAAAACTGAAAAAT
The DNA here is from genome assembly GCA_963930675.1 of Gnaphalium uliginosum. NCBI lineage: Eukaryota > Viridiplantae > Streptophyta > Magnoliopsida > Asterales > Asteraceae > Gnaphalium > Gnaphalium uliginosum. The sequence goes on from OZ005680.1 coordinate 13,141,973, forward strand.
AGATTAATATTGTGGTGGAAAGACATCATCACTGTGTTTTATAATGATGCATTGTAATTGTTCTTGTGCTGTGAGATGCAAATCATGATATGATGGGTTGTATATCATGCTAGTTACATATCAAGCAATGTATCCAATGAAATTGTATTATGTTTGTGGCATTCTTTTGGCATGCAATACTTTTAACTGGACACAAAAGTAAAGCATATAATGCTGTCATCGTGATTTGTACCCATTCTCTTCCAAGTTTTCCTGTTTTCACTCTTGTTTGACATTTTGAAGAATGACCAGTAACTGTATGTTTGTCTAACGCTCTCAAGATAAATAAAATCGATCATTTGGGTATGTTGTGTAAGATTTGTTGTTTAATCATGACATTGCCTATTTGTGCAGTTTTATGTTATTTTAGTGGATACCCTAGACTTGATAGATGGTTTTGAGTTGTTTTTATTTCATTTATGACAGGATGGTGATAGTGATGCTGCTCTCAAATGATGGCATGGAATTCATTGCAAAACTTCAACTTGAATGATGACGATTGATTCTTATTTCCATCTACTTGAATTTGGATTTACATTAAATGATCAAGATGATGCATTCTGATGTATATGTAGACCCTGGAATTATTAACAGCTTTCCATTGTTTATATCTTCTTTATGTTCATATCATATAAAATAAACTAAAATTAATGACACGTGCTGATGTTCCTACACACAACAACCAAACTATGATTTCAGCTTGCAGTTTGAATGTTAAAGCAACAAAGATGTGTTGTTTGGTGGTGAGTCAAAGGTCAGGTTAACGGATTGGAGTGGTTTACAGCAGTGTCTAAATGGATGGTTTGGTTTGATTACTTTGATGTGTTTTTTTTAATATCAAAACCCAACCAAATTAATAACCTTTTCCTCTACTGCCACCACGTGTTACCCAAACAACATGGCGTTTTTTTTTTCTTTCTTTTTAAGTTTTGATCTACTTTATAATAATAATGGGTTTTTTACATTGTATCCTCTTTGATTTTTTATTTTCTATTTTATTTAAGAAAAAAAAAATGAAAGAATGGATGCCAGTTTAAATCTTAAGCTCAAGTCGTCTTCTTGCATTTGTCTTTGTTAAAGTGATGATTTATTATATAAAACATGTACTAATTTGAAAAGTTTTTAACTTGGTCAACATATTGTTATGACCATGTTTTAGTGGAAATACAAATTAACTTTGATTCAAAGAAACTAAAACCCACAAGGACTTGAAGTGTAGCTGCAAATGCAAATCTTTTAATAAACCCATACAAACCAAAGGGTTAAAATGCTCGCTCTGAACAGTAAGAGCTGATAAAAGTGGACATTTGCAACACAATGATAAGTAAAAACTAAACATTCACCCACACAAATAGACTTCAAAATCCAAGAAAAACGGGACACACCGTCTTCACTCTACTCAAAAGCATCATCATCGTCATCTGGAAGGGGTTGATTTGCAGCTTGTATAAGCTCAGCCTCATGCCTACAAACACATGATACATACATGACTAATAAATAGAAGAACCAAGTAGCCAGCAGAAACGTTAGTCACAAGTAAACTTACTGTTGTTGAGCAACAAGATCGATTTGAACTTCTGGTGGAGCAAGTGCAGGAGACTCAACAAAGTGCAAGTTCGGGTCCCTAAACACCAACAAAAAACATGAATCAAATTCCCCTGAAGTTATTTTAAACATTCATTAAATAATGTCAACTCAGACAAACTTTAAAAGTGTATTTAGCCACTAATGATGAAGAGCAATTACCCGGCAAGTTTCCTGGCGAGGTAGAGGAATGGCTTCTCAAAGTTGTAGTTGCTCTTGGCTGATATCTCATAATACTGCAAGTTTTTCTTTCGGTGGAAAGTGACCTGCTTTGCTTTCACTTGACGGTTCTTCACATCAACTTTGTTTCCACATAGTACAATCGGAATGTTCTCACATACCCTATGAAAAAGTTGCCCAATAAATAGTTATATTCTAAAATACCCTTGAATAACATGACCAAAAACAAGAAATTTGTATTCCAAAAATGACAGCATCAGTTATCTGTTCTGATGACACTCAGTGTAAAGGTAATTTCAGCTTAAAAAAGAGGGTTGCAAAAACTAAACGAACAGAACCTTTGAACACAAACCTGCAAAGATCTCGATGCCATGTGGGAACATTCTTGTAAGTCAATCTGGCAGTTACATCAAACATGATGATGGCGCATTGACCGTGAATGCTGCAATTGAGTCAAATAGTTAATTCGCCAATAGTAATAAAAACGATGTATGAAAACCAACATCATAAGTGATGCCTGCAAGGTTCCTTCATTTGGTATGTAGGTAGCGTGATTTAGATATTTGACAAATAATGCAACAAGTTCCTCAATAAACTATTTACATTATAGTCCACCAACCCTCAATGCACTAACAATATCCGTTGTATGCCAAATGCACAAGCAACCCATTTTGACATATTGTATAAATTAATTGCCAATGATGTCAATTGCAATAACAAGAATTGGAGAATTAGCTCAATTGCATTTGGTATGCATAAAAAAAATAGCAATTTGCAGTTAAAAACAGCACTTACTAATATCCATCTCTAAGACCACCGAATTTCTCCTGCCCAGCTGTATCCCAGCAGTAAAACCGAATCTTACCACAGTTGGTGAAAAAATCCAAGGGATGAACCTCCACACCAATTGTTGCTAAACATGATCAACAAAAAAACATTATCAACCATTCATGTAGATAACCCAAAACATTCATTACATAAACTCCCTAAAAGTAACAAACTTCCATAAATCATTACGTTCATATTTCTTCTCAAACTCTCCGGTCAAATGCCTCTTCACGAATGTAGTTTTCCCTGCAGAACCACCACATCAGAAACACTTCTCACATTATTCCCATCACTAAAGCACTAATGAAAAAAAAAAAAGCAATAAACTAAAAATTAAGCTATATCTAAAAACCCTAGGGCATCATTCGAAAAAACTCTGGTAATTTGTCTCCTCATTAACAAATTTAGAAAAGTGAAAATTGGATAGAGAACAATGTTCGAAAAAATGTCAATGTTTTAACAAGCACAATAGTGGTATACAAGCTCTTATAAATTGCATAACATTTTCTGATGTTTCACTGTCTACAATACTGATAAACAAAAAAGGCCAATACTTTAACAAGAATAAGATCATGAAACCGATAAAGTCATAAAACGAGGAAAAAGAGAAAAAGACAATGTGAACTTTCATCTTTTGTTTTTCAGAAAGAAAAAAAAGCAGTGGCCAAACAAGTTCACATGTTATTATCAAACATAAATCAGATATCAGTTTACATTACGAAAAAAGTATATTTAACAATAACAAACTAAGCCTAAACTTTCAAGACTCAAACATTGATTCAATTAAAATCAAATATAATGTAAATTCATACCCTGTGCTCAAAAGTTACCACTCATAATACTTGCCGAAAAGCTTATTATCATTACAATCAAACACATCAGAATATGCAGTAACAAATTAATACAGGATGCAAAACTACACTACTTTATATGAATTTTAGATGGTTACAAGAGCTTAAATACATAATCCTCATCCTTATTATGTGATGAACCCTAAACCTAAATAAAAGTTTATTAAGATAGCAGCTAATTAAAGCATAAGATTAAAACCATAAATTGAAAGTCATGACAAACTATGAAACTATTAAATAAATAAAATCTGATAAATTCAAAACCTTACCAGTTCCACCATCTCCAACAATAACAAGTTTGAAACTTGGGTAATCAACAGTTTGCTGATTTGGCAAAGCCTTAAACAAAAATTAAACACAAACCCACAAAATTAAACACAAAACGGAGAAAAAGTAAAGCATAAATTTAACATTTTTAATCAAATAAAAACAAACCCATATGAAATAAGGTCAAGATTTACCATTTTAAAAGCTCAAGGTTGACGGAGAGAGTGATGAATAAATGGATTTGAAAGTTTGTATGTTTATATAAAAATAGAATTGAGGAAGCAGGTTCAGATACTGCGTTTTGAAGATGTGATACCCTAGTAGACCTATATATATAAACACGCTGTCTGTTTGTTTAGCTTCAATCTCACGCATCATTTCGACCGTCCGATCAAACTTATTCAAAGCAATTGGGAGATTAACTGGTCACGTGAGAGTCGCGTGAAATGTTTCAAAATGAACTACTATTTCAAACTCGCTCATAGTTGTAAGCCGTAAATATGAAAACGGTATTTTTAATCTTATTTACTCGAGTTTAGTTCAGGGGAGAAAAGAAAAAAAAGTGAAAAGAAGCAAGTAACGGTGCGTTTAGTTACGAAAAAGTATATCCATTTTTTCTTTTCTATTTTTATAGAGTTTTTTGTCCCTTGAAAATTATAATAGGTTTAGAGAACGCGTTAAAATATAAGGGATAGAGTTTTCATTTTTCAAATTAAGAAAGCTAGAAAACCTTAAATCATATATTTCATTTTCTTATAAAACTTCTCCGGAAAACTCCAACTTGAACACGTTTTCTAATTTTTCAGTTTTCTTAGAAAAATTTTCAGAAAAATGGAGAAGTTTTCCGTAACTAAACGCGCCCTAAAATGTGTGTTCTTGGTTTTTTTTAAAGAGGGAACGGAAAGGAAGAGAAGAGAAGAAGAAGGAAGCCCTTAGTTCAAATTTTGTCCAAACTTTTCCTTCCAAATGTGGGGTGATTAAGAATGAACCATTCATTTCCTTTTAATTCCTTCAAACTCGAGAACACACCCTTGTCAAATATCTTCCTTCCTGTTACCTTCTTTTCTCTTTTCCTTTATTCATTTATCTTCTTTTCCTCTTATTTTCAAACTCGAGAACACAGTATTAGTAATGAAAAACGGAAAAATATTACGTAAAGGAATAATTTGTGTAAATATATAAAAATTGAAAGTTAAAAATAAAAAACGTAAAACTTTTTCTGACTTTTGATTGGCCAATAGGCAACGGCACAAAAGTATTAATCTGTTGTTAACATGGTTATTGTGTTCATGCAAAAAAGGTCTCATTATTATTATTATATAATTTATAATAAACAAATAAAACAAACCAAACTGAGTTTAGTTCAAAACGGTCTTACCTAAATTCCGTCAAAACACGTAAATAAAAGTCTAACTCAATACAAATTAATAAATGTCTCGTTAACGAGCTAAATCTTATTATCATAATCAGTCTAACTACATGCCTCACTCATCACGCCCCTAAATTTCCAACACTACGAATAAAATGTAGAAAACTAGAGTTAGCTATTAAAATTAACTAAATTATTACGAGTATAATTTTTTTTTTTAAATAGTTAAAACTGCTAATCATCAGTCCGTCATTATAATAGTTGTTCATCGTAGGCACACAATAATAATTTGCATGGCATCATCAATAATCAGAATATTACGGTATTAAAAAAATGGGTATTCGGACCACCTACTAGAGTCGCTCCATATTTCAATGGAGCACGACCGAACCCTCCACAAGGTCCAACATCGCCGGGTAAATCATCTTCATCACATATACCACAACGTCCGAGTCAGAACTCATTTGCTTCCATGACTAATTTCATCAACTCGCTCTCCTGATTCTTGATCTAACATTTTAATCTCCTCTATAATCGCTTCTTCCTCAATCCCACTCTTTCTGTCATTCTTGTGCAATGTCACGGCGTTTAAACGCCCTCCTTTAATTCTCTCTGCATTCACTAACAAAATGCGCATGTTAGTCGGTAGCTGGTAGCATTATAATCTCAAAATTGAAAAACATCTACCTTGAAGCTTCTAATATCATTCACAAGGCGGCCGTGAGTGCCCATTAGCATAAAAAAATTGTGATATTCACAACTTTAAACAATCTCTTATGACAATTTTGGCCCGATGAGGTACAGAGCAGCAGAGAGTATAATTGGGCCCAACGCAAATGGTACATAACCATTTTCATTTTTCAATATACTCGTTTATTGTTGGTATACAACCATCTCTTGCCCATATAGCTTCTTTTAACATAGTCTTCATCATATCCCACTATCAAACGGTATACATAAATGAGTTCCATACATATGCAAAGAAACTATTAGAAGCAGTTCAGTTTAAGCGAGCCTTTTTAACTTTTGGGTTGGTTTTGGCACAGATATGCTAGAGTACGGCTCCAACAGTCCAACGGGTCATTTTTTATTTTTTTTTGTTTTGTTCTTTTCTTATTTCAAAACGGATCAAGCAAGGGTTTTGGCTTTTAAACATCACCGAGCGGGTAAAATGACAAAATTGGTAAAAGGTACGGTGATATGACCTTATGTGAAATCGGTCAATTACATGAAAAAATATCTCTCTTCTTTATCAAATGTCACCGGATTGAAATGTCAATCAATAAATATATGGAAAATATAAAAGCTAATATATATTAGAGGGGTAGGTTAGTTGGCCAAAACTCGATTATGGGTTAGGGTTCATTAGGTTTTTAGGGTTAAGATTATGTAATTTGTTCCCTGAGTTATAATCTATTATAAATAGTTATTCTATATAATCATAATGACAACACAATCAATATATTATTATTCGTAGTTTAATATGGTATCAGAGCCAAAACCTTATAAATTTTTTTTTTTTTCAAAAATAGTCGCCTCCGGTGATCGGAGTTACGACCGTTCGGAGGGATCACGTTCTTTACACTTTTCCTTGAAAAAAATAAATTTATTATAGTTTACTTCTGTCGTAACCGTAGCTCATCCTTTTCTATTGAGTCGTGAAGTTCTAGCCGTTTACCTCACCAAATTAATGTGTCAATTAATTAATTTATTTAAACAAACAAACTTCGTATTTTAATTTTATTTATGTCTTTTATTTGGTCATAATTAATGGTCTGTCGCAACCAATTTTTTGGTGTTTACCCTTAATTATGTTATTCGTGCAATTTCAGTCTTTGTCATCCCTATTATTATTCGTAATTTGTTATCCTCTGATCACCGCCTATTCTCCGGTGATTAAGAGGGAACCACATCTATTAATTTTCTATAGCTTTCTTGTAGTCTTTTAAGTTAGTCTTTTCTTTTTATCTCATAAACTCTAGCCTACAAAATTCTAGCCGTCAATGTTGATTTACTCATTAATCAATTAATATTGTCTCATCAACATAACTCTTTGTTTTAACACCGGAGATCATTGTTGTCTTCGCAAATAGTTGATTAAAAAATGTCGCTCCTACCTAGGCAAAGCAAGCCATGACGTAAAAAAAAAAAAAAAAAAAAAAAAACTTACAGAAAGGAGGAAGTCGTCAAGCAGTATACAACTTTGCCGCCAAATACAACTTTGACTTCGTGTCAACAACAAAAAGAAAGAAGCTTACAAAATTAAAAGAAAAGCAAAAGAAAAAGAGGCTTCAACATTCATTCCAGTTTGTTCGTCCGGAAGCCTCCCGTTCAAACTGCGAGGGAATATTAGAGGGCTAGGTTAGTTGGCCCAAACCCGATTGTGGGTTAGGGTCCATTAGGTTTTTAGGGTTAAGATTATGTAGTTTGTTCCCTAAGTTATAATCTATTATAAATAGTTATCCTATGTAATCATAATGACAACACAATCAATATATTATTATTCGTAGTTTAACAATGTAAAGCTTTTATATTTTTTAATCAATCATTCTATTATTCAAGATATATTCATTCTCTCTCTCTCTCTCGTTGAGTTCTAGCACAGATTTGGGTTTCTCTGCTATTAAAATAACTAGTGTTATGACCCGTGCAATGCACGGTATCATATAAATCATCTTATATTATATTAGATTGTAGATAAATTAGAATTACAATAAAAATAATTTTGATCATACATAGTAATAAGTAATTGTATGTAAAGATAAAAATTACATAACTATAGCGTTTATCTCGTAAAAATGATGTAAACAATAATTAGAAGTAGTATATTGCGAAAACTATAACTTTCATCGGTTGAAGATAAGAATTATTATAATAATAAGACTGTTTGATGACAAACATAAAAAAAATCATATAAAAGTTGATTAGTTTTTAGTGTTAAGTAAGAGATTGTATACGGGATTTCACGTAAAATCAATTGAGTGTTTCAACCAATATTGAGACATCACTTAGGTCAACTAAACAAAAAGATTATGTAGGGGGACAAGTAGTAACAAAAAGTAGCGATGTAAAGTCTCCAATTAGAAACCTAAAGAATGATAAATTGATTTGCCAATATAAGCCAACTCCATTAGATGGTCATGGGTTCATCAACTTGCCCAACAATTACTGCTAATAGTTGTCCATGACAAGATGGTATACGACGACTGTTAGTCATGAGCTTCCATAACAAAAAGCACTACTTTCTAAAGAAAAATCAAACGCGATAGAATTAAAACGATATAAAGAAACATCTCACATATTATTGTTTTGTTGTTTAGTCATATGCAAACTTTAAATCAACGCTTACAATCAATTTGACTAGTTTTATTTTACAATTAAAATAATTGAGATTAAAAAGTCAGTTATAATCACATATGAAATGTGATATTACAAAGTATAACATGTGATACTACATTATATAGTGCAGTTTCTAAAATCCACTAAAATGAAAAAAAAAAAAGTATTCGTCGAAAGTGTACTAGGTAAAATGTCTTGATTGAAAAAGAAATGATGATTTTTATGATGTAATTTTTATAATTTTTTGATTAGTCGGTTTTCAGATAATTAATTTTAAAAGAATGCGGAGAAAAAGGAAAGTTTTATTAAAATAATCAGATACCCTTTTCAATAGAGATTTCTAATTAATATTCACCAAATTTTTTGTATTCATTTCAACTCAAGGATGACATCAATGTTACGATGATCTTTAAAAGGAATCTGGGATGGTGGTGGAGTACTACCCAATACATTCGTGAGCTATATCCAATAACAGGCCCACTTTCAATGTGCTAAACCCAAATACAGAACTTACGAGCCTACTTTATTAATCAACTAAAGACGATACACTTACATTATTAACGTTAGTAGGTTTAAAACTTGTGTATACACGGAAATTGTAAAATGATTTAACATTTTCCGCTGTTAATATAGAGTTATTAGATAACTATGTTTAATTGCAATGTTTTTGTGTAAATAGGCATGTATTCTTATTAAAAATACTTAAAATGTAAGATATAGAGTAATTGATTATATTAACATTTAGCTAGGCTAAATACAACTATTCGTTCAATAGTTGATGAATAGTGTATATATAAATTATTTAAATTATTTTTTTTCATGTACAAATGGTAGTGTGAGTGGAAGACTTTTTTGAGAAAATGATAAATTAGATAAAAGAAATGTAAATTAACCAAACATGATTTAAATTATGTAAGATGAGTATGGTGAATTAATTAAGAGAAAAAAATGATAGAAATTAGTCATAATGCAATGAAATACTTTTTGAGAAAATATTAAATTAGGTAAAAGAAATGTGAAATTAAACAAATATTATTTGAATTATTAGGATGAGCATTGTGAATTAATTAACATAAAAACGATGAAAGAAACTTTTAGTTTTTGATTTTATTTGCATAATTTTTAAAGGTGAAGAACTTGATATGCTTTAACAACCTAATGTTGAACTTATTTTTGAAGAAATAGAAACAATTTACCATCACCAATAAATATTTAGTTAGATGAATTATTTTTACATTTAAATATAGAAAAAGCATTAAAGTTATTTTATAGTTGAGAAATAATAAATGCTATTTTATATTTACTTAACTAATAGTAATAATATTATGTTTGATTGTTTAAAACATTGACAATTTTAATAGTAAACTTTACAATTTATGAAAGACTACTATAAACACATGTAATTAAATGTTTATAAACAATATAGCTTAAAACTATAATTTTTAAATACCGCTGCAACGCGCGGGTTAACAAAAACTCGTAAATAATTATTTGAAACTGGTTCACAGAAGAATGGACGTCTTGGTTCACGCAACTCTGATTTCCGCAACCGTAACCCTTTTTTCGAGACGGAGCTTAACCTGAGTTTCGGTTAAGAGCGGCGCATTATATTTTTTATAGAACCTTTTAGTATACTATTTGTCATAGTATTTGTAGGCTTGCCATGTTCGTCAAAAATAAGCATATTCAATCCCTTTTTCGTGTACCAAAAGTTTTATGATAAACCCGCATTTTTTAAAAGATTAATCATTGTGATAAATTTTACATAAAATAAAATAGAAAAGTTCATACGTAGATCATCCATTAAAATTGAAATATCATAAAAGTAATACAAACATTCAAATTGTTAAGTGATCGGTAGCTTTAATAATATTTATTTTTTTACTTATTTCTAATCTAATATTGATCAATTAATTAATAATAATAATAATAATTAATATATATATAGATAATAATTAGTTTTGACGTAGGAGTATTTTTATTTTTATCCAACTTTAAGTTAATTAAAAATGTTATTTTTAAAAGAGAAGTTTTAGGTGAATGAATCCATTTAATTGGTTAATTGGAAGTGATATGAAATTTTAGCATTTAATTGGTTAATAGGGGTCAATTTTTAAACAAAATTACCTTATCAAAGTTTTCTTTTATTAATATTTAGATTATATTATAATTATATACATTTTCATTTTAGTGATAATAATAATAATAATAATAATAATAATAATAATAATAATAATAATAATAGAAGATAGAAGGATGAAGCTTTTTATAATGTGAATAGTCATTATGTTCTTGTTCATACAAAATACAAAATATATATATATCATCATTTTCATTTATCAAAGTAAAGTTACATATAAAAATAAAAACCACCCTTTTCAAATTGTCTATATATACCATTCTTAGTACTACAACTCTTAGTTTTAATTCCCATTATACCAACTTTAATAACCGGAAAACTTGTTTATTCTTTACTAAATAAAAAGAACACTCTTACTTCCCAAATATTCTAAACACTTAAAATTTGGAGCCAATTCAAACCTTAGCTTCCCAACTCGATCATGCAAGTTTGCGAGGCTTTCGAACGCTCAAAAGCTTAACATCGTCAATAACCGGCCCACAAAGTGATGAAAAGTCGTCACTTCTCATCGTGTAAAAAGTACTATAGAACATAATTCTAGTTCTTGTACTCGTTGCCACAAACTTAAGAACTGCACGCTTAAATCCTCCTTTACCCTTTGATTGATAAGGCACCTTTAAAGTTTCTCTATTCGCGAATGCCTCAACAACCATAGACCCTTCACACGCATTATTAGCATCTCCCACACTGAAGAAAAGTTGGTAAGTCTTTCCAATTACCGTTCTAGCAACTTGAGCTATTGCACTTTCCTTCCCAGCTACAAGCTCGACTGCACGTCTTCCTTGTGGGACCGAGAAATGGTCTGCGTCAATGTACTTTACGGCTTTAAGTGACTCGACCATCCATGCTGGGAGTGGCGAGTGGTCGTCTTCAATGTTAGGTGGCACCAACACACCCCAAGTTGTGTTTGGGAATATATATGGGCCTTCTTCAAATCCTCCATTTTTCAATATATTGTCTGCATCAATTCATATATTAAACGTACATATATCATTTTCAAATTGTACAAAAACTTTAATTAATAATATCCTATATATTTATAGATATGTCCAGGACACGATATTATATGACATAAATAGATGATGTGCCGATTTTGCAACCACAAGACTACCTATGTCACTATGTACTTGGATTTTGTGAGGCACATATACATTTAAGTGCTGGATTTTGTAATTGAACTATAAACACCACTTGCATATCATATGGGTCAACATTCAATCCAACAACCAATAGTAAAATGACCCCACTTCCTAGATGCTTTTTTTTTTTGTTATGTACTATTAAATTTACTAAAATACTGAGTGGGCTGATTGAAATTGCTTATCTGCCGGCCGTGAAAATAAACAATAAATAAATAATCACTTAAATAAACGAACAATTCTGAACATCCCCTTAATTGAAGACGAAAATATATAATTGGGCCTAATTACGTACCTCGTGATGGTTTAGGAGGGTATAGAGTTTTGATAGCGATAGAATCAATAAGTGGACCACAAGCGGGATCCTCTTCGACTCCTGGATTATGTAACTTAATCGTAACCGTACTAAACTCTGCTTGGAAAGCCCAAGCATACGAATCCCATCCGCTACTACTATACAATGTCTGCATCGGCAGCACCCCGAAATCAGGTGTTACCGACACATTCAACGTCTCTTCTTGAGCACATGTTCGAGCAGCACTAAACGTGAGGGAATAATACATTCCTTTAGTCACGTTTATAGTCTGCTCGATTGTTGCTTCGTTTCCTAGCCTAACTGCAAAGGCTCCTTCAGGGACTACTAGTAACATGTCACCTTGTTTTTGGCCCGATTTAATGTACTCGACGAAACCAAAAGTCTTCCACCCGGGGATCGCATCGTGTTTTAACACCTCTGTGCCTTTCAAGTCCGAAGGTTTTGGGCCGAGCTCGAAATTCCCATTATATAATAATCCTGAAATATTAGAACCAGAATTTTATTACTACGATTTTTCATTCACCTAAACAAATTTCGATTATGAGATTAAATCTAGGGAAATATATAATTCACAAAAGTACAGAATAAAAGTAATAAATAATGGTGACAATTAAATTCCATCATGTCGATCGGCTTCCATAAAATTTCATTCCAATTGAAGACAGGGTGGCGTGGGCATGTGCCTACCCACGTGCATATGCAGACTTGTTATGTACAAACCATCTGATACGTCGGCTGCACTACTTAATGGTCCAATTTCTGTATCTTGTGATACAAAAATATAAATATGGATAAAAATATATTATCCAATTCATTTTGTTTGTATAAATAAAATTCAAAAAGATAAATTATTGTTTCTTTTGTTCTCATGTCACAAAGTTGATAAATAATGTCGACTAATGTGACCAAAAATGATAAACTTGATACATTTATAAACTTGTGTAATTGATAATTGATATAATATATTATACTACTTCTAATTTATGTACATATTTAAGTATCTAAAAGCATAATGTAAACAGGATATGTGGTCATCCGGCCAACTACCATAATTGATGAAACATTGCACTATTTCTAGTAACATTTTTTTTTTTGCTGCCCAAATATATATATATATATATATATATATATATATATATATATATATATATATATATATATATATATTACAAATAAATTAATAAATACTATATTACTCAACGTTTTATAAATGCGTAGAATAGAAATATCATTCAAAAGACGAAAAGTATGGTTATCACGTTAAGGTTTTATTAATTGTTGCTATTAGCTAATGTATGCTTAATCATTTTCTTAAGGGGATTATTAGCAAAGCTCTTAAATAGAGGTGTAAATAAAGATTAATTTAAAGTGGATAATTAGTTAAAACATATGACAATTTTAATTTGAGTCAAAATAATGTGATTTGGTTTTCAAATGTTTAATTCCATTTTCTTTGTAACAATTTAATAATCTTCGACAACCTATTAATGAAAAAATGAAAATGTAACAAATAATTTTTTATAGTTAGTTGTATTAATCCAAATTCTAATTTGGTGATATAATTACAAAATAACACCTTCATTAATATATTTTCATTTTGCATCCCAAAAAATGCAATTGTTTTAATATTCGTGTGCTTGACTGTAGTATTTTTTTTAAAAAAATACCCTTTTAATTTTCAAAACCTTGTTAGTGTACATAATCGATCTCTCTGTTTGGCACTGTTACATAACATTATGCTAATTAATCTTTATCTTCTACTTAATAGCATGTCAAAGCAAAAGATTGATAGTACTGATAAATGGTGGTGGTAGATTGTAGCTTACCGTCGGTGATAGCAACGGCCGTATGGATGGTGGCGCACAGCAGCAACACCGACAGCACGGTGGCTGCTTCCATTATTGAACCTCTGTACATTTGGAGAGAGAATGAGAAGATAGAATAGAAAGGATAAACTTGAATTTGGAATGAAAAACAAGGTGAGCAGATACGGGGTTATATGCATGCAAAAACCTATAAATGCCCTCATTTTCTAAAGATATTAACATAATTACCACAAATGACGAAAGCATTTTAATTTTATTTAAATTTCTTCATTTTAAATCACATATAGAAACTTTAAATAATACAGAAAAATCACATAAAAAGGTAATGTACTCATGTTTAACTTATGTTTTAGGTTACATATTTTTTCATTGAAGGACCTAGACTTTATTTTTGTAACTAAACGGTGGATTAATTTACCTCTAGGTAACACGATGATTAAGTTAATATTATATCTGAATTTCAAATAAGCCAACGGCACTTTTAAATCCTAAAAAATTATATATTGAACACGTTTTTACATTTTTTGTTAACTTAATTTTCACTTTAACCAAGAGCACCCTTTATGTCTCTTCGAGTACTTGCTCATATAATAACATTCACAAACATAGTTTTATTCACGTTTTTTCTACAAAATAGAAAAAAATATATATACTTGATATCATCAGGGTCGGAGACAGATCAGTTGAGTATAATGACATAACGTAGACAACTCTCTCCTTTAAAGGTCTTGTATAATGTAAATTATTTTTACTATTAGGGATACTTTTAATATTTGTCCCTGTGTGTGTATATATATATATATATATATATATATATATATATATATATATATATATGGTATAGATTTAGAAGGAGCAATTTTTTTAGGAAATAGGAAAGTTAATCATTCATTTGCGATAAATAATAATCAAACGTATATTTACTAAGAAATATTAATCAAACACGATATTATTACTAAAAAAAAATAAGGTTCACAACTAAAAAAATTTGTAAAGCTAAAAATAATAAAGCTTCACTCATTTGTAAAGTTATGCGAAGCTAAAGAAAATAAAGATTCACAAGTAAAAAATTTCTGTGAAGCAAAAAAATATAAATGTTCACAACTAAAAATTTATGTAAAGTAAAAAAAATGAAGATTCACAACTAAAAGTAAATTGTGAATGAAAATTGAGATCATTTTCCCCGGAACCTAACCCCGTATATATATATATATATATATATATATATATATATATATATATATATATATATATATATATATATATATATATATATAAATTTAAAGGTATTTTTTGTACATACCCTCTAAAAAATTTGTTTTAGTTTTGCTCCCTCGAAAATAATTTCTTTATTCCGCCCCTGCGTTGATATAGATCGAATGTGTATATAACACGATTCATTAGAGAGTTTATAATTCATATTTAACAAAATTAAGCATCTTTATAATTCATAGTTAATGATCTCTCAATGCTTATAGCATTTGACTTTTAGATGTCAAAATCCTACTTATTAGAGAAACAAATATACCCGTAGCTTCCTCCCTCATTCCTCTGTCAATATTTTAATTCTTTAACAAATTCTGTTTTCAATTGTTTTATTTATTTATTTTTTCTTTTATTAATATCTAAATAAATAAATAAACGTATAGATCATGTGCTTATTTACAAGCGTGGAATATAAATGCTTGTCCAAGCATATAACTCCCCTGTAATCTTCAATGTATTTTATTATATTTTTTTAAGAAACGCAAATTTACAAACACATCATGAGTTACATATATGCACATTGCTAAAGTCATGATTTACGTATACACACAATATCTCCAAATAGATTTGAACCTACGACGACCTTTGATTTGACGGACTACTTACCTATTGTTAATGTCAATTTCATTTGACCCCTTTAATTTATATTACTAATATACATTTTTGAAATTATTTGTTATAGTTAACAGCGAGCTAAAATAAATGGGTTTATCTAATTTGTGCCCTAAAGACGTAAGATAAGTTTCCATGTATATTATAAATAAATAAATTTATAAGTTATAATAAATACACTTGTAAAAATTAAAAATTGATAAGTCCATTTTAATTTTATTATTTAATAGAAAAGTTTAAGTTTCTTTAATGAGCAATTATGCCCTTAAGAGACAAGATAGACAAACTCAAAATATATATCAAAATATATTTATTGTGGGTGTAAAAAATTATTTTGTTCTTTTTCATTTTTGAGATGAGGCGGAATTTATAAAATATGAACTATCATTAATTAGCAGTATGCCCGTACAAAAACAACAATGACAAATAGTTAATGTTGAGTTACACATATAATTATTTACACTGTATTTAATCATTATTTTCTAGTCGATAGATAAAATTATTTCCTTGTTTCATTGCCAATTAGAAATGTCGAAGACAATTTATTACAAAAATCTACAATGATCAAAGTTTGGTTAACAATTAAATTACAACGTCTACATTTTTTAAAATAAAGTTTTGATTGAAATGATAGATTCAGAATTCAGTTTAAGGATGTGCAAAGTTTTAAATAAATGGTATAAATTAGTGATTTATTTGAGAATATTTTAACAATGAATGAAAGTTTTTGAAATGATTAGGATAATTAATGAAAGTTCAAGGGCAATTTGGACTTAAGACATTGTTGAAGTTAATTTTAAGATAAATATAGGATTAGTTAAGATTAAGATAATATCATTAAAAAAAATTTAGTTTACATAATTTAAAATATCTTGAGGGGCAGGGGGCTGTATGCGTTTGATTACAGTATTAATTAAATAAGATTTTGAATTAGTTACCTTAATTGCAAAACAACAAAAATAAAAAATAAAACCTGGCATGTTTTTTCCACTAATGAAATCGTTTATGTCACTTGATGATCGGGGGTGTGCAAAGATTAGGTTAGGTAGTAACTAGGGAGGGTGTTGTTGGGTGTCACATGGTTTGATCAATTTCATCTCCTAAGGTAACGCAAAGCATCTAGGATCCATGTTATATGCACCTCATGAGTCATGACCACATCATCTTTAATCATTTTCACAACACTGATATTGATCTTTAATAACTATCACTGTTTAAATTGGATGCTAATTAGGTAGAGTTAACTAGGCGAACTTTTAAGTTAATCTTACAAGTCTAAATATCTTGCAAAATGTTAATAACCACCATGGACAGCTGATCCACATGTTCCATTTCAAGGACGGTCGGTAATTTTAGTGTGGAGATTTACATGAGACGGAATAATGGATCTCGTATAAAATTTTAATACGGGTAAGGAGGTGCGGAGTGCACATCCGTATGAACTTATGTGAATCCAGTTTCGAACATGGTAGTAATCAAGGTTTGTGTTTGTGATTGTGTACGAACAGCACTGAATGGATGCAATATCATTCGGTGTTCCTTACTGTGGCGATATGATTCGGTTTCCTATATTAGTGAAATTTGGAAAGCAACTTATCTTGAAAAACTAGATTACTTAATGGATAAGTTGGGTTTGCCTATTTAAATAGAAGTATTTTTGTGTAGGATTTTTTTTTGTGAGGAAGTTGAGCAAAAGATAGAGTATATGAGAGTCTCCATTCATCCCGTGTGATGGTCTTGGTGATTCAATAACAACGACACGAATTTCGTTATTGTAATCTACCGGTGAGCGTGATGTGAGGATACGTGATAATATTCAAGAGTGTTGAGGAGCGTTCATTCTTGTAATATTTTTTGTATTGGTGGAAATTTAAGTGGTCGTTGGTCCCGTGGTTTTACTTTCCCTTGAGAGGTTTTTCACGCAAAATATCGTGTTTTATGTGTTTTTCTGTTTTGTGCATATATTTATTGACTTATACATCGTTATGTGTTTCTTGATGTGGTAGTGATCGATCCCAACGAGTGGTATGAGAGTGGGGTCGATCCCAATACTTACGTGATGAAATTATATGTTTAGGAAATAACATACTCATCATGGATTAAACAGATATTCATTCGGTGCTGTGAGTTTTTGATCATATAATTTAGTCTTACAAACACAAATCAATACAATCTCTTTGTTTATTTTCTTGTTTCGTGTGCCTAGAATTAAGAGGGATACTTTGTCTTATCCGATTGATGATTTCGTGTAATCCAATGCATGATAGAGTCGAAATACTTCAATATGAAAATGTCCTACACGATTCAAAGTATATATGCAAATTCTGTATTGATTATCATTAACCCTATGCGCATGGTATTTCCAACAAGTACAATATATGAAAAGTAATGTTATAACTGAATTATCTGCCGACTAAAAAGATTGTCATATCATTTCTCATAAATAATACAACTTCGATTTATGCATGTTTGCTTGATTGAACAAGTTGCATGTGAAGTAAACAAATTATCCAACAAGATTTGCAGCAATTGACCCCATATCTTAATTTTAGGGCTAGCATTTAACTCTATAGTTTTTATAATTCCTCTCTAAGGGGCCGGTTACATAGTTATATATATAAATTCGTTCATAAATAAATATATGTTGTAGTGATGTAAAAGTTAATATTCCTAAAATGCATTAGCTACGTATATTATATATATACACTTATATAATAAATAGCTATAGATACATAACACCCATGTAACTAATTTCTAACAAGGCATGTGACCATCATATGCAAACATTAGTATTTTAATAGATACTATATGTCATTTTAGGAATTAATAAAAGATCATATGAATAAAGATGCCACGTGTCAAACTCGGATGAAAAGAAGGTGTGACAATGAAACTTATTAGACTTTTGGTTCAATAAAGAAATGATATAAAATTGAGACTTCATGTATGCACTTGTTTAGGTGATGAATTTAGAAATATAACTCATTCCAGTGGGTACAAATGTAAAGTATGTGGTATTTGGACTTGGTATGTAAATTTACTAAGTATAGAAAGGGAAACAAACAATGGTACCCTTTCCAATAAGATTGCCACCCAAAAATGAGGCTATCCTTCTGGCTATATAATGACAAAACATGTATAAAATTTTCAAAAGAATTGTATCTTTTGTTACCGATAATTTGTGTCTGCTTGTCATTGATCTTGATTGAAATAACTATTGGTGATGTTGGGTATAATAAAAAGTATCATTTTTTCTTTAAAGAAAAAATCAATTCTACGACTAGCATACCCCTCTCGGACATATATACAGATGTCTTTTACAAGGTTTAAACCCATATATTACAATCTATTGATTGTTGAGCTCGTAACAACGCTAGATATACCCATGGGCCATTTGGTTATCGTTATTTTCCCTCTAATGTTTAGGTGTGATCTCTTCACCACCTACTAAAACGTATTTATTTATTGTTAATAAAAAAATAAAAACATAATTATCGGTATCACCAATAGCAAGAGTGTTTTCATAAGAGACATGGCATGAGGAAACATGGTCCAATAATAAGGAAATGGGCCCCAGGGTAAATATTGAAAAAATGGCAAGTGAGCAAAAAGACAGAAAAAGGATGGGGCTATCTTTGGGCTTTAAGAGGAAGCATGTGGGCCTCTTCTCTTTCTTATGAATTCTTTTTTGGAATATTGTGACTTTGTGAGTGACCCAAATCCAGATCTACGCCTTGTTTGGCAAAATCTATTTACACTCTTAAAAGTCTTTTTTACACGGATCAAACGACGAAAGTGACGTGATTGTAATGCAAGTCATGTTTAATATATTATATTTCTATATTTAATTTACGTAGTATTTTATTTTTCTCTTATAACTTTTTATTTACAATGTTTAGAATAATTCTGAATATATATTTATGATGAGTGTAATTTTATCTTCATTTCTACAACAATTTTATCAACATATGCTATGTATTTAACGAAAGTATTTTTTTATCTCAGAATTAACTTTCTTTTATATCAAAATGTAGATAAAAATAAACTGGTCATAGTGGTATATTTAGATTACTATTAACGCATAATTAAAAGAATTTATTAACAAAAAACACAATAATACGTTAATAAGACTATTAAATTTAAATATAATGTATATTTGTTAAGCATGCATGAATGTAATGAATCTTTAGCATCGAAATGTGCACTTTGTCAGATTGTGTTTGTCTCGAAAATTTAAAAAACCCATGCTCTTCAAGTTGGAGATGATTGATTAGATGATAATGGTACGAGTGCAAATTCTTATATATAAAAACTTAGACTGAGACATTCTTCATTTTAGAAAAGAGTCTTATAATATTCTTATAATTCATCATCGACATAACCTAAACAGCTTAAAATGAATTGAGGAGAATATATTCACTAGATCGGACCATATGGGTTGGATAATTGAACTTTTGGATTGGTTCAGATCAGAACCAAACTTATTATTTTGGATCACGGATTTATTTTGATTGACAAATTACAAACCGGATTATTCAAACAAACCAAATAAGAAATAAGTATTAATTTTTTCAATGATTATATATATAAATGCACATACAAAATAGTTTATTAAATTATTAATATTATATAAATATCTAAATAAAATTTTATAGTATAAAATAGTATAACAAAATATCTATTTTAATCATTTATATATATATGACAGTTGACAATGAATCAACACATTTTGTGCTTTTATTAAATAATTCGAGATGATGCTAATTATTGAAGATGATGTTAAAGATCATATTAATTTTTGAAAATGTTATAGATAATAGGGTTTATTGTTTCGTTATGTATTAAACTTTACACGTTTTACTATTGTATGAGATATGCTTTCATTTGTTCTATTGTATGTATTGAACTTATAAATATTGTCTATTGTATGTAAATTTTCCTTTTTGGGTAAGACCAAAAAATGAAACTTTCATATTTTGGTCATATCCAAAAAAGAAAGTTTACATACAATAGACGGTATTTACAAGTTCAATACATACAATAGAAGTTTTCAAAGTTCGACACATACAATAGTAAAACATGCAAAGTTTAATACATAACAAAACAATAAACCCTATATAATATCACAAACACTATATATGGTGAAAATGATATTGATTTAAACTTGTAAAAATCAAACTTAGTATCATCCATTTTTTATATTTTTTTTATAATATCTAACATATTTTTAGAAGATATTATATATATTTTGTGAATGTGTCTGGATAAACCAAACCGATCCACCCAAATAATAATCGGATGGATTGGTTCGATTTTTGAATTTGTTTAGACGGATCGGATTCATATTTTTGAAACCATAATCCATTTGGATTCATGTATACGGATCGGTTTTAAACCGATCCATCCATTTGAACACCCCTAATCCTCATTGCTTCAAAATACAATGTGATATTACATTTCTAAACATGGCAGGTAGTGTAAAATACTTTCCGATTCGCTCTACTCCACCTCCTTGGTATCAACATGAAGCTATTACAATCAGGTATGTCAATAACAACCATTACGTTAAACTAACATTGACCGAAGGATACCTGATGCCGGATATTAATCCACACTGGGTTCATTTTAAGTATGATTGTGTAGTTGCATGGGTTACTCCGTATTGTGAGCGAATAAATACTTATAATCATTGTATGCATGGTATGTTTAATCGCAACAATTAGGCAACTTTGAAATGATTCAAGTTATTGTACGAATAATTTAATTCATAATTTATTATTGTTGAAAAAAACATTTATCGTTATTTTTGTGTCGTGTATCCAATACTAAAATGTATGTAATATCAAATAAACATAATATTGGTAATAAAGTTTATGACGAAATATATAAGTTATAAAGCTATGTTTATATTTTTTATTGAGAAAATTACACAAATCGTCCTTTAAGTTTACCTCAAATTTCACTGGTAGTCCTTTACAAAATTTAATTACACCAATAATCCTTTATTTTGAAACTTGTTACACAAATAGTCCTTTAGACTAACGATTGTTAACTCTCGTTAAAAAAGACCACGCGTGATATTTTTTTTATTCTTTTAATTTTTTGTGTAAAAGATAAATTAGAAAAACTAAAATATGTGTAGATACAGTATTAGCTGCAAATAACATCATTTTTATTTTCCCCACTGAAACATCAAATTTTATAATTTACCACCCAAATCCACCACCATCTTTCACCACCAAATCATACATTTGTAGCTTAAAGATTACGAGTCACATATTTGGTTTCTAGTTTTCAACGTCGTTTTTACTTTGAAGCTATAGTTTTCGTTTGATATTTTTTCAAGTAAGGAATGAATGCAAAAGAGAGGATATAGTGGCTACCAAAGTTGTGACGAGATAAGATGAATGGGTGACAATAACTAAAATATGTTAACTAGTTTTCGTTTATATGTTGTGTAAAATATAAATTAGAAAAACTAAAATATATGTAAATACAATATTAGCTGCAAATAACATTATTTTTATTTTTCCCACTGAAACATCAAATTTTATAGTCTACTACTCAAATCTACCACTATCTTTCATTACCAAATCATACAAGGATTTTTGTATGAATCCTTGAAAAAACTACTTGAGAAATTTTTTATTTTGAAAGCCTTTAAGAATTTCTGTTTTCAATAAATCGGGCTTGATTTTTTTACCATATACAAGGATTGTTTTTTTATATAAAAAATAAATTACTGTCACTTTTTATATGTACATCACTTTTCATATGTACATCACTTTTTATATTTTACAGCGTTGTACAATATAACATCATAAAACATTTTTAATGGTGTATAGATAAAAAGTGATGGTGTACAAACCACCGCTCTATAAAAATTAGAAACTCAAACCTTTTGGACGCATTTAGTTACGGGAAAACTTTTTTATTTTTCTAAAAAAATTGAAAACTTAGAAAATATGTTCAAGTTAGAGTTTCCGGAGAAGTTTTATAAGAATATGGAATCGGGTTTGTTTAGTTGGAGAAAAAAATGGGTGATTTAAAAAAAAAATATATAAGAAAAGTGGAAAATTAGACGTGTTCAAAATGAGTATTTTCCAGAAATTTTTTCTATGAAAATAGAAAACTCACTTTTCCATATTATAACTAGCAGTTTGAAAACATAAATTTCAAATTTTCTATTTTTTTCCTTTATACTACTTACTCCATTTTTCTAAATTTTTTCAAAAGCCTTCGTTTAACATGATTTTTCCAAATTGGAAAATACATCAACTTTTGAACACATTTTCCAAATTTCCACCACTTTTCTAGATAACAAAAACTCTTTTCATTTTTTTTTAGAAAATTGGAGATGGAAAATTGTAAAAAAATTTCCACAACTAAACACGCCCTAAGAAAAGTGGAGGAAATGAGCTGTTTTCTAGAAAAAAATTTCTAAGAAAAGTGAAAAATTAAAAAACGCATTCAAAATGGATATTTTCCAGAAAAGTTTTATAAGAAAATAGAAAACTCACTTTTTCATATTATAACTAGGAGTTGGAAAACATGAATTTCAAGTTTTCCACTTTTTTCTCTTATATTACTTCCTACTTTTTTCTAAAATTTTTCAAAAACCTTCACTTAATATCATTTTTTCCAAATTGAAAAATCATCAACTATTGAACACATTTTTCAAATTTTTACCACTTTTCTAGAAAATAAAAACTCTTTTCATTTCTTAAAAAATTGAAGATAGAAAATTGTGAAAAAATTTCTACAACTAAACACACCCTAAGGTTTTCTACTTTTCCTATTTTGGTAAATAAAAACTTCATCTCTTACATTTGAACGCGTTTTCTAAATTCCTTATGATTTTCAAGAGATAAAAAACTCTAGAAAAATGAAAAAGAAAAATTAAAAATATTTTTCCGTAACTAATCATTCCCTAACTAATTGATTGAGCAGCAGCTCGTAGACCACCTAAAATTTTTATTTATCTTTCATATGTATCGTAATGGCCGATTCCATCGGTTATAATCGATCTCCCGAGTCACAAAAAGTTTACACTCGAAATCTATATCACGTTTTTTTTTTTTTTTCAGGAGTTCATCGAATCTTAAAAAGTGTATATATTTTCATACAAAATCTAATTCATAACAGTCAAGTATCACTCTCATTTTCTAACCTTTTTTTTGTCTTTCTATTTTACCGTAATATATGTTTTATTTGATTTAACATCATCATATAACACCAAATCTCAAAGCATGACGAAAAATGTATATTTATTTTTTTGTAAAATGTTACATAAATAGTCTATGTAATTTACATATTTTACTGATATGAGTGATAGGTACACACACCATTCATTTCATATTGTATATAAGATACATAGTTAATGATGAAACGCCTATAATTTTGGGTTAACCTACATATACATGGATGAAAAATCGTAATTCATATCTGATTCATCAAACATATGAATCGATTTGTATTTAATATTGGTCTAATTATTTCAATCATATCTTTCAATATCAAATCCATGTGAATATGTTATTAATCAGACGACGATTGTTATTCCCAGTTAATATCACGGTTCAAAACGGGTGGGTCAATGACGATAAATGAAGGGTCCGACTCACCTTATGAGTTTGGGCCGTAAAGTGACGTGCCAACAGATTATCGGAGTCAGAGTCGGA
This sequence comes from Gnaphalium uliginosum, assembly GCA_963930675.1. Taxonomy (NCBI): domain Eukaryota; kingdom Viridiplantae; phylum Streptophyta; class Magnoliopsida; order Asterales; family Asteraceae; genus Gnaphalium; species Gnaphalium uliginosum. Next base: position 13,166,410 of record OZ005680.1, read on the forward strand.
TAAATCCGAATCTGTTTAAATGGGACCCGAACCCGACAACACCCTACCGGGTCATAACTCCCCACGTGGTTCTATTTTAAATGTTGATGTCTCCTCAAAAAAGGTTACTATCACATTTACCACAACTATTCCTTTAGGAATATTAATAAAAATGTATAGAGTATTTCTGTATTTCCATCATCTCCAATCATTTTCTATAAAAATTAATAAATTAGCGTGTAAATAAACAGTTACACTAATAAAACTTAATTTAGCGTTTCCCATTAAATAAAACTTAAATTAGAAGCTACCATTGAACAATTATGTCTACCATTGTTGAACTAATGAAAGAAGCTATATAAATTATTAATTACACTAATGAAACCTCAATCTGAGGCTCGTAGATCACAAGTACAAAACACGCTCTCGGGTGCTCGTTGTGTCTCACTTTTGGTTTCTGTTTTGTGGGTCACACATAACATCTTCATATGAGAGTAAAATCATGTCAAACTTACAGCAAGTTCAATTCTCTTATCAAATGGGAGGAGGAAGAATTGTAAGAGATCCAACAGTTAATCAAGGGGCAAGTATTTGGTCTCTCCGGGGTTGCTAAACTACAAAAGTTGTATTCATTTAAAAAATATTCCTTTCATATTTCCAAATGACCGATTAGCTGGTTAATTATTCTGGTATAGGTGCAAGGGCGTAGAAGATGTTTGCTAACTGCTGTAGTTTATACTCGGATACTCCATTCAACACAAGATTGTATTTTGACTTTTGATTGCTATATGTGCTACTTTAATGTTGGTAAAATTTATAAAGATAAAATCATTTTAAATTAATCTTGACTATTAAATGGCTGTGTGATTTAAAATTTTGATTAACTAAATAGCATATTAGAGGCTTGACAAAGACAAAAATGCCCATGTATCATTGTATTAATTACCCGTGTATTTTCAAATCCATTTTGTATCGCCCCATTCTCCCTCCATCTACAGATTACAAACTCAATACAAAAGCCTCTTAAAACAAGGTAGAATTAGGGTTTAATTTTCTCCCTTTAATTCGCTTTTCAAACCAGATTGTCTTTTATTCTTCTTTTCAATTCGATTCAATTTTCTCTGTTCTTGATTCTTTTATCTTGACGTTTATAGAAAAAGATTAATGTTGATCTTAATTTGTTGTCACTAGGCATGGTAATTCATGCATCATCTTAAAGATTCAATATTGGTCTTGAGAATTGGATGTTGAGAAGGCACAAGATTTTCACTTTTTTCAGCTATTGATAGAGCTAGATGGTGCTGATCAACGCGTATGGGAGTTTACATAATTGGTGCCACCAAAAGGTGTTACACAACATCCTTTTGTTTTAAAATTTCTAAATCATTTGAAATATAATTTCTTAACAGAAAATCACTCTTACATAACCCGCTTTCTAGCTAACCTAGAGTTGGCAAAAAGGTTAGGCTGGGTAAATGGGTCAAAACGAGTGTTTCTTTTATTATTTACTATAATTCTAATGAAAGTGATACTGGACCATGCAGATATATCTCATAGAGAAAATAATTTCACAATGGCCCAATGGTAATGATAAATTATTTTCCCTTAATTATCAATTTTTTGCCATTTTCCTTTTATTTGTCTTCGTAATTGACTATAATTCTAATTTAAAGCCGTCGATTTTTTACTCTTATTTTAAACATGTTATGTGGTTGATGTGTTTTTCTATTCAAATAAATTGAATTATGGTCTTATTTTTTAGTTCTTGGTGCAATATTATTTGTTAATTTAGTTAATGATTACATCTGCAGAATTTTATACATGATGAAATATGCGATCTGTATAATTGTCTACTTTATTAGTGTAGCCGCACAGAGGTGCGGTTGACCCCCTTGAAGACAAAGAGGCTGCAACTTTTTTATTGTGTTAATGGTATTAAGCTTATATTGATTAACTACAGCTTTTTCGGTGTCTTTGGATGACATTCGTTAAGATCCTTTTTTATTTTGATCATACTGTCAGAGTGGCTATTAATTTTTAGTCATTTTAGTTATTGTTGTTATGCTTTAACACTTTGTAGCTTTACTGCTGCTTATGGTCTTTGGAAGTCGATTGCTTATTGATTACACAAAGCATTGATCATTATTGCATTAAAGACATCAAAGACACTTCCTAAACAACCCTTAAGTTGATTACGGTAGTATGATAATCCTTTGGTTTCTCATGGAAAGGAAAATAAGTTTAATCGTTTTTTTGGTTTAGCTGTATCAACTGTCTTTGTGCTAATTTAGACTAATTACAACATCACTTTATGATTGCATTTTAATGAAGGACAATGAAGGATACCACTAAACTGTAGAAATCTTGATTGCCTTCACATTCGTTTTAGGTTCCATTAGTTTAAACCAATTTTCTTTATGAACATGAATGTTTAAGTTGCTGATATTGTGTAACCTTTCTGTTGCAGGTAAAGTCTGAAGGTTTTACTCGAATACTACAAAAGGTTCTTTTCCTGCCCCAGATTGATTGTCAAAGGTAAATATCATTACCTTTGGATAAATGCTTATTAGGTTACAGTTTTGACCCATTTACGTTTAAATGGTCGATTTAGGTTATGATTTGGCTCTAAAGACCCAAACTAGAATAATTAAAAGATTGAGCTTGAATTACAATGGGAGAAAGTTGTCAAATTGATAGGTCAAAACTCACCACATATTTTTTGTCAATGCACACTACCTCACCCCTTTATTTAAAACAAATAAAATAAAATAAAAACCATCGATGAATTTGCTGAATTTGTGTAATAAAATTTAACACAGTTTTTATTATGAAAGATTTGGAAAAAAGTATCTCATGACAACCTAACCCGTTTTGACTAATGCCAAAAATACCAGTTTTGACCCAGCTCATTTGGCCTTTCTACACGACCCATCCATTGTGTCTCACCTTTAATTAGTGCTAATGTATTTAGGTCAACGGTTGAACATTTTGCATGAAATCAGTTTGACATATTAAGATAAACAATAGGCTCTATTTGATTGCACCATTCTACATTCATATGTGCCCGAAATTGCTTGATGAGGGTCTTATTGTATCCGACTGTGTGTCTGAATTTTATTTCTCATCACATTCGTAATAATAGAAAAACATTAAATGTTCTCTGAATATTATATAGTGTAGGGTCAACTGCAAGAGATAATGCAGTGGTATTAGTTAAGTAAGTATATGGATCTTTAGTTTTTAATTGTCATAATTAACTATTTACAATTATCATTTTAACACAATTTCTTCTTGATCTATTACGGAAAGAGAGAAATAGGTTTTGACACCTTTCTTAGAAACTTCATTTTCTAGGAGTGGCAAGTTATTGATGAATATGCTAATTATGTGTGAACTTTGTGCCTTTTTGGAATGTGTGTTGGGGATAAAAGAAGACTAACAATTCCTCCATCCATGGGGTATGCTCTCTTAATGTATAATTTTGTATATTTATTTTCTAATTTTTTTTTTTTTTTTTTAAATTTTGACAAAGTACTATATTCTAATGAAACCAACCATATTATTTTTTTAAGATTTTGACAAAGTACTATATTCTAATGAAACCAACCATATTTTGACCATACCTAATAATTTATATGTTTCGACCCGTTGCTTACCAGTCTAGCTTGCCACCTCTGCTTTCAAAATTGTCTCTGAAAACTACCTCCATAAACGTTATGTACTAACATGTAAAGCATGCTCCTGTTTTGTGACTTAAAAAATGGATTGCTGGTGTAACACGATCATGCTAACTATCGATTCAATTTCAAAGTTTAAACAAAATCTCAATTTTTTTACTTTTCTCTGAAAAGAATTGTGCTTTTTTATTTCCGATGTAACAACTTTATGAATAAAAACACCGTGCATAAAGAACAAGGTCTGATTGTAAATTAGATCTTAGAGATGTAAATCATTACATTATATTTGTGTTAAATAATTATGGACGTTGGTGACACTTGGGCATATATTTGACACTGTGTGGAGATTTCTCTAAAGTTGTGGAAGATGCAAGAGTTCACATGCTATTTTTAATATTACATGACATTTTACCATATTAAAAACTGGAGTGTTTTTACAAGTGTTGTTGTGTAAAATCTACATAGTTAGCATATAAAGTCGACCTTAGAAAGGTTTTACTTGAAAACTACAAAGGATCTTTTACTTCTCCAGATTGAATGTCAAAAGGTATGTAACTATAACCCATATCCGTAGGCTACATGTTCAATTAGGTGGTAAGTTTGACCCATTTACCTATTAATGTGTCAATTCAATTTATGTTTTATATCTAAAGTCTCAAACGTGTGATACTCTTTTGTTAATGTATTTTTCATTAACGCATTTTATGTTCATTAGTATAAAAATATATATTACGAAATTCAGATTGAGAATCCAAGATTGAATAATGGCTTATGTTCCAAACCTCTGGAAGCTGCTATGCTTGGACAATGGCTTGGTTATTGATTGTACCATCGTTGTGGTAATTGGTAGAGAGGTAAAGCATGAGCTTAATTGGTTATTGATTAAGGCAGTGACGACGACAACGCGACTACTTCAAATGGCCCGAAAGTTTTATGGAACACAAAATTAACGTAGAAGTGAACGAGTAAAAACAAAAAAATATTTAAACGTAAACAAGCATTTATTTCAATGTAATTATTAGACCCTTTTCAAATAATTAGCAAAAATACGTAACACCTTGTCGATTATTTATTATTCTTGATAAATAAAATATGTAGGGTATTCTTAATAACTAAAAAAGACATGTTATGATTACGTTGATCATATCATACCGGATAAACTTAAAAGATATACATCTCTCCTCCAATTAAAGAATATGTCAACTAAAAAATTGCATAGTAAAATAAAAATATAATATAAACCTTGTTTTAAATTCATATAGTAGCCCGCAAATTTGCGGGTTATAATCTAACATGATAATAAAGAAGAATTGAATTCTATTTTACCTAAAATTTGATTACTTTAAATATCTAAAATCTATTAAAGTATGGGTTTGTAAAAACTTCTTGTCTTAGGTTTTATTTTTTTTTATTTTTTTTTAAAAGTGACTTATGTTTTAAGAGAAATGATTTAGATACAAACATTTTACAAACTTTGGGATACAAAATGAAGTGTCCCCAATGAAGGTAACAGAGAGAAAGATGAGTGAGGAAAACGAAACCAATGAAACATTGACACCTCAATTTGTAACTTTTGTTTGTATAATATGTTTGTAACCATAGCATTCCTCATGTTTTAAATGTGGTTATAAATTGTTACCTTTTCATGACAATGTGAGGTTTTTATGTTAAAGAAATCTTAAATGTTGATGGGATATTTATTGTGCTGAATGCTGATACACTCGTTGGTGTTGTTTTGCCTGTTCTTTTTTTTTTTTCTGTCATATTTGTAATCTTGAAAGTATTGGCTGCTTCATTAACCTTATTGCTATGTAACTCTGTGTTTCATGTAGGGTACTTGCTTGAAATACATATATAGTTTGTATAAAAATAATTTCAGCCTGACCTTTTTGGCACGAACCAGTTTTGACCCGTTACCCGACCTGCATAATTGCATAAATTGCTACCTCTAGTGGCTGGTGCCCTCTATGAAAGTTTTTCCTGGATCTGCGACCCCACTAGCTAACTCGTAATCACCTCACTGAAAAATGAGTGCAAATACCTGTAATGGGTCTCTTCATTTCCCTTCGATTCCCACAACCCATATCCATATGAATTTCACCTACGTTTCTTTGTCGCTAAATTACAAATTCCATCCTCGTAAAAATCCTACTAGATACACAGTTATCTGCAGTTCAACAATTCGACCCAAAAGAAATTCATCAAAGTCTGAGGAAAATGCAGAGGCTCATGAATTGGTACGAACACTGTTGAGGAATTTTGACTATGACAAGTCGTTGCTGTCGACACTGAACAAGTATGTCAAGTTAGTCAGGACTGAACACTGTTTTCTTCTGTTCGAGGAGCTTGGCAAGTCTGATAAGTGATTACAATGTCTCGAGGTTAGCCTTTTTTTTTTTGTAAAAGTTGGAAACTTGTTTGGAGGGTAATATACATTTTTTAGTAATTTGTTTGTCATATTTTTGTGTTTGGAAATGCATAAACTTAAGCACTTGCGGTTTAAAAAGTGTGTTCAAAATAAGCGCTTGTCCACCAGCTTAAAAAACAAATCCTTTAAAATATGCTAAAATGCAGTGTTAACTAATCAGAAGTGCTTAATAAGCTATAAACAATTGATATATGCACTCCCAAACACCATCTATATCATGTTTTTGCCATCAAGATTTGGTAGTTTATTGTCCTATAAATGATAAGTGAGCTGCAAAATAAACTTTTGATTTTGACACCGAGGTTATTTGCTTATAGATATATGCTTTATATAGTAGACTTCAAGGTCATATAAATGATGTTGTTAGTGGCTTTACTGATAATATTTCTTTCACTTAGGTGTTTAGATGGATGCAAAAACAACGTTAGTACGTAGCAGATAACCGTGTCTATTCAAAATTAATATCAGTGATGGGAAAAAGGGACAGACCCGAATGGCAATGTGGCTCTTTTCTGAGATGAGAAATAGTGGGTGCCGACCAGATACTTCAGTATACAATTCACTTATCACTGCCCATCTTCACTCTAAAGACAAACCCAAGGCTTTATCTAAAGCTCTTGGATACTTCGATAAAATGAAAGGTACGGAACGGTGCAAACCGAGTATAGTCACATACAATATTCTTCTAAGAGCATCTGCTCAGGCAAAAAATGTTGCTCAGGTTGAAGCTTTATTTAAAGATCTTGAAGAAAGCGTTTGCACCACTGATATTTTCACATTCAATGGTGTAATGGATGCTTATGGGAAAAACGGAATGGTAGGTGAAATGGAAGGGGTACTTTCCCGTATGAAAAGTAATCAGATAAAACCAGATATCATTAGTTATAATCTGTTGATTGATTCATATGGAAGAAAGCAAGAATTTGAAAAGATGGAACAAGTATTTAAGAGCTTATTGCGATCAAAAGAGAGACCTACGGTTTCTACTTTTAATTCAATGATAACAAATTATGGGAAAGCACGGCTTAGAGACAAAGCAGAGTTGGCTTTTCAGAAGATAACAGATATGGTATACGCACCAAATTTCCAAATTTCATCACGTATGAAAGTATGATTATGATGTATGGATGTTGTGATTGTGTTACGAAGGCCAGGGGAATATACGACAAGATGATAGAGTCGGAAAAGCATGTAAAGGTTTCAACTTTAAATGTTATGCTCAATGTCTACTGCTTGAATGGTTTGCCAATTGAAGCAGATAAGCTTTTTGAGACTGCGTGTAATAGTGGGATATTTCATATAGATTCTTCGACGTATAAGCTTCTTTATAAATCCTACACCAAAGCAAACATGACGGAGCTACTGCAAAAACTGTTGAAACATATGGATAGAGATGGTATTGTCCCCAATAGAAGGTTCTTTTTAGAAGCTTTAGGGGCACTGGGAACTTCACGAGCTAATCAAGACGCTATTACTACCAAAGTTAATTCAAATATGCCCGCAGATATGCCCAAGGTATAGATGCAAAAATTAGCACATATTGTTGGTATTCCAGGATAGATTTGATATCATTCAGATAGTTGTTGGGTTCAGAATCGAAGCTATGTTGTACTTTCATTGTTTGTTTGTAGTAGAAACTGAATAATATTATCTTTGCAACTGGTGCTCAAACTATCTGGATTTGGTCATTTGGACATGGTTCTTGGGTTTTAAAGAAGTCTAGGTTAACCTATGGCTTAAGTAGCTAACTAGGTGTATTTTCAGTAGATGTGGGCCCATGTGACAATTCAACTCATTTATGGAATTATGGATAAACGGGTTGATTTTGGTTCTATTTTGCCTCATATGGGTCAAATGATGTTAACAAAATTGTTATTATTGACACAGGCGAGCGGATCGAAAGTCTCAGCATGATGTATTCATGTGTAAATTCTAGTAAACATTCAATTATCATTGTAATAATATAGCTTCTTTAATCATAATTAAAACATTAAATATAGATAATTTAAGAAAAGAGAGGTGTTTTTTGTTTCAGGCCAACCCAAACCAATCTGTTTATTAAAGTACTTGTTTGATTGTTTCAACTTGTTACTTAACCCTCTCATTTGTCGCCTCCAATTTCCAGAGTTGGATGATAGGGATATACAGTTGATTTCTCATTTCTCTCAAAATTTTCCATATACTTTTCAAGTTTGAATGTTTGATCATATAATTATTTATTATTCTCACTATGCTGTTCAGGCTGCATTCTATATGAATGGGAAATAATGAGCAACTAATAGCATAATCAATTCACGATCTGCAGGAGAAAAAATAACTTTTACTTACAGCAAGACTAAATGCAAAACCAGCAAGTAGCTTGATAACAAAACAATGTGCAACATGCATTTTTTTTTTAAACGATGAATTGCATTATAACAAATTCTTTAGGGAGTAAAGTATACAAATTTAGATAAAAAGCTGTACAGCCTAAAATAGAAGCCAAGTAAATTTAACATTTTCTGTTCTGCCTAATTCAGTAACTTGCAGGCAACAGCTCATTCTTCCTCTGTCTCTGCAGATTAAAAATTAAATCGTTAATATAAAGCTAAGTAAATGATGGTTGATAGTCTTATATTAACTGTGAGAATTTTGCTTCAAAGAGACGAACAATTAGCATTTTGCCGGAACATGAAACAATACAGTAGAGTTACAATTACGTGTACAGGAAGATTTACAGTCTTCAGAATATCTTACCGTGTATTGCATCCATGTTGTTTTCCTTGTAAACACCAAGGGGTGAACCATGAACGGACAAAAGCATCTCACCTTGTTTTGGAAGCCTTAACGTTTTAGGTGTCATACCAACAGACAACCTCTGGCTAGTCACCTGCAATCATAACAAGTCCTAATATGAAACACCTGAAAGTCAATGACACATGACCCCTATTTCGTTATGCAAATTTCTTTAATCAACTTACAAGAAAGTTACCATATACTTGTTTGTAAAAATTGCTACTCAGAGACCAAACGAAGACGACAGAAATATGCAGTTTCTATTGGCAATGTCTAATGTTAAACATACACACAAAAATAATTTGGAGCAGCATACCCCTGGAGTTTGCATAGAATCTTCAATGCCAGGAATATGAGTGTCAGATGGCTCCTCTAGAACCTAGAGTATGAAATAAATAAGAGAACGCTCAGTAAATTAAGTGTATCGAAATGAGATAAATGGCAGCTGATAATTTATAGAAAATGTTAAAATGCATAAGGACATACAAAATCCTTCATCTGAAAATTATCAGCACCAATGAAGCTTGTTTTCCCTGCCACCAAGAAAATATTTAGAGATAGGTAAACTATTATGCATTAAATGTAAGCTCAAACCGCTTAGGAATATACTGCCTTTACCTGATAACTCAAAGCCAGCAAGAGAATGCATTGCAGTAGAGCGCTCAGGATAAGCCATGGACATATGTTGCAGAAATGAAGACATCATGTTTCCTCCATCAGCTGTGTTCATGGATAAGTTATCATCCTTAACTTTCCATTTAACTTCAATCGGTCCATCTTTCTCAGTTCTTGACACCGTTAGGTTTGGAAGGTGTTCCTCAAAGAATTGAAGTAATGGAGTCTGTTGCTGTTCCTTGCTTGTATTGGATTTTAACAAGCGCAGAGCAGTGACTAATCTTTCAATTTCCACATCCCGCATCATCCTGATCGCAGCACTCTGGCGGTTAACTGAATAATAGCATGACGTAAGAGAACATATATAGCATATTTGTAGTAGTTGAAACTACTTTTTTGATTGATCTTAAGAGTAATATGAGTACATATCACAGTCAGATGTTGAAGATATCAAATCTGATTTAACAAGTCAAAATATAATTCTCTTTTTTAGAATGGCCTACACATACTCGCTACTTAGAGTGCCTGATAGATCCAACTACAAGTAAAATCAACAAAACCTTACAGCTGACAATGATTCAAACAAGTATCGAAACTTCGTCATCCAAGACCTCAAATTTCCATTAACCAGGAATTTTCTTTAAAACAAATAAAAAAAAAAAACAAAAAAACTGATCAAAGCACTAAATCAGAACAAGTCAAGTACCAAAATGTGTACTTGTACTTTTTTATAACCCAAAACTACATTGTTACTGGAAATATATAGATAAAAGAAAAGGAAGAAAAAAAAACAGATACCTGTTTGGTCAGTATGTGCATTTTCTTCCGGAAGCACATTTGTATCAACGTCATTTTTCACATGAGACGACGTAGGCTGTTTAGTAGTCTTCTTCGCCTTGCGTTTAGGCATCAGAAAATGTAATTAACTTGCCCACAACACAAATTAACTGAATTCAAATAACATAATTAGAATTAAATATATGCTATATATTAAACCAAGGTAGCATAAATTTAGGACAAAACCAATTTTAAGTGTTTTGATAAGGAAAATTAAACGAGTATAAAATTAAGGCAGACAGAACAGTGACCTAGGGTTCTAAAGCTTCCTCTAAAACATAAAAAATATAGTAATTGTGTGCCAAAAAAATTGTTTTTGTGCATATCCTGACTTTACTTTATATACATACTAGATTATAACCCGACGCTTCGCGGGATTACACATATAAAAGTAATAACCTGTAGATGATTAAAATCATCTTAGCTCCTTCCTAAATGATACTATAATTACCATCTACTACAATTTGTTAAAAACATATGAATGTGAACAATTTATAGCAAGTCAGCCCACACTAACCCTTTTGCTTTAATGCATACAAAATCTTGAATTGTTTCATACAATATCCATTTTGACTGAACTACCCAATCCGTCCGTTTTGTCACCTATAGTCTAGACCTTAGTTGATCATACACAAAAAAGGATGTTGGCACTCTGTCCTTAATCTAAAGCATGTTAATGATATTTAAAATAAATCTAATTAGAAAAAGGGGCGAAATGGCAAAAGTTGAAAGTTGCGCAACCTCCTTTTGATACGTATTATTTAATATTATTTACAAAATGGGCCAACCAAAATAGCCCGTAGCAACCTTTACTAAAAATTGACCCGAACCCATATGGACCCCGTTAACCAGCCCATCTGTCCACCATATTGCCATGTTTAGTTGTCACAGACACAAAAATACGCATCCAAGAATACTACATACTAGACTTATACTTAAGGATGGATTATTTGACATTGACAAAATATGCAATCAATGGCGGTTCCATGAAATTGTGATGTGGGGTGCCCAAAAAGCTGTTAAAAACAGTATGAAAATTATGAAGAAATCATGTTCTAATCAAAATCATGAATAATAGCAACAAAATGGTTGACTAACATGTTGTAATCAAAATGATGCCCGACTGTAAAAATGAAACTGTTATGCCCATCAAAATCATCCCATCAATCAAGTAAATCTAAACTAAATTTTGAGATTTGAAGCACCTGCAATGAGAAAGTTTCAATTTGAGACTAAATTTACATCAAACTATTTGCTTTATTCAAGCATATTATCAAAAACAAAATATAAAGAATCTGATAGAGAGTAAGAAATTAAGGTGAATAGCCATCGACCATAAACTTGCTTATTGTAACATAGACCACACGTATATCAAACCACGATGTTAATCATTTATCATCAACGCGGTAAGACTGACTCTTAATAATCTGAAGCCAATGATTAGGGTTAAAGATATTCAATTACACAAATACGCATACAAATAATATCAAATCACTAGAATTGTAGATATGAATCAATATTCCATTGACATGGAAATTGAATCGAAACCAGTATTGAATTGAAATCAAAGTTGAATAAATTACCTTCGGTGGAGAATCGGCAGACGTTAATACGGAGTTCCAAAATTTTGTGCAATTTGAATGTTGAAATCGTAAGAAGAAATTGGATGCTGATCAAGTGCAATTGAAGAAAGAGAGGAACAGATTGTTGTACTGTATCTGTTTTCAATTAGGTTTTCAAAATTTTGGTGCCACTTTTTCTGATTTGGTGATATGGAAAGTTTGTTTGTCAATCGAGTGTAGTTATATAACACGCGTATCGTTGGTTTAATTTTGGATGCAGGCGACATTTTTGGAACCAGAAATAGAGTAATGAAAGAGCACATTTAGGATTTCCAATTAAAAAAAAAAAAACGTGTCCATCAAAATCAAATCTGTGTTTATTTGTTTTGGATAAAGGTAAATCGGTAAGATTAGCATGACTAACAGAGTTTATTGCATGGACATTTTTAAGGAATTAAATTTAGGACAAAACGAATTTTTAAGTGTTTTAATTAGAAAAATTAAACGAGTATTAAATTAAGGCAGACAGAACAGTGATCCATGGTTCTAAAGCTTCCTCCAAAACATAAAAAATGTAGTAATTGTGTGCCAAACTTAATAATAACATTATACAGTAATATTCTCAATGTATCTCCAAAATTTCAACCTTGTTAAAAACTTAACTCCTAAAAAGATGGAATTAAATTTCAAAAATAAAAAGTATTTGAAAAATCATTGACTAATTTTTTGATCAACTTGGAAATAAACAAATGGGTGATGGAGATAATAAACAAAAAACGGATATAATGACTCAAAGAGCTTAAAAGTCACCAAGAATATAATTTCAAGTCACAAAACCTCCTACATCACATCATTTGAAAAATTATTGATAGCGAATTCATTATTTATGTAAGCGTATTTCCTGATCTGATCCAAATACAACTTTTGAGCCTATACGAACCATGTTATGATAATACGAATTTTCAGACCAACTAACCGATGCAAAAGAATGAAGTTTCCAAGATAAACTTGTCTTTTAAGCGTCATAGGAAGCTATTCAGTATCCAAATCGCGTCCCTCAAGGATGTAACGAAATGGTCAGCCTCCAACTATGCTGATCAAAGCAATTGAAGATCATAAACTGCAAAACTGAATTAGCTTTCATGTAATATTTAATAATGACATTTAGAAAACTATCAATATAATTTGGATCAGCCTAATATGATGATTTGTGCAATTTGGATGAATGGGAAAAATATCAGCTTTCATAAACTATTATCAATTTACAACCTTTATGTAAACCTCATACTTTGTGTGTTTAACCATTGACCAAAAGATGGTTAAGTTGTGACCTGATGCAGAGTTATTAATCAACTATATAGGCAACTAAAATAATAAAATTACACTATCATGTAAGACTCGTATAACTTGTCAAGATAGGAAAACGACCTCGGATCAGAGAGTTAATAAGACGTGGGAAACCTCTCAGATTGACCACATGTAATGCCATCAAGGTGGAATAGAGGAGTAATACCTACAAATTGGATAATTTAACAAAGAGGTTAATACAATTTGTAGGTATTAATCCCTTGCTAAAATCCAATACAAGCAAGGATCAGCAACAGACTCCATTACTTCAATTCTTTGAGGAACACCTTCCAAACCTAACGGTGTCAAGAACTGAGAAAGATGGACAGATTGAAGTTAAATGGAAAGTTAAGGATGATAATTTATCCATGAACACATCTGATGGAGGAAACATGATGTCTTCGTTTCTGCAACATATGTCCATGGCTTATCCTGAGCGCTCTACTGCAATGCGTTCTCTTGCTGGCTTTGAGTTATCAGGTAAAGGCAGTATATTCCTAAGCGGTTTGAGTTTATATTTATTGCATAATAGTTTACCTATCTCTAAATATTTTCTTGGTGGCAGGAAAAACAAGCTTCATTGGTGCTGATAATTTTCAGATGAAGGATTTTGTATGTCCTTATGCATTTTAACATTTTTAATAAATTTTATCAGCTGCCATTTATCTCATTTCGATACACTTAATATATTGAGCGTTCTCTTATTTATTTCAAACTTTAGATTCTAGAGGAGCCATCTGACACTCATATTCCTGGCATTGAAGATTCTATGCAAACTCCAGGGGTATGCTGCTCCAAATTATTTTTGTGTGTATGTTTAACATTAGACATTGCCAATAGAAACTGCATATTTCTGTCGTCTTCGTTTGGTCTCTGAGTAGCAATTGTAACAAACAAGTATATGGTAACTTTCTTGTAAGTTGATTAAAGAAATTTGCATATATATGTGTTTGATGTTTTCCAATTCTTGGTACCTAAGATTATTCAAACTACTTTGAGAGATTGGTGAGCATATCATTGTATCGATCATGCTAATTTTAATTATGCTTATAATTTGTTGAAATTAATAGTGCTATAAGGATTGCATAATTAATATCAGCATCCGTCGCATAGGTTTGAACAATTGAACCTAGTGTATAGATTTAAAAGGTTGAAACAGAAAAATAAAATATACACATATTGTGTGTGATCAGCTACACTTGATAGTCTTTTTTGGATGTTGATTGCTCACGGATTGGATTTGGATATAACTTAACATTGGTTTAGATATCTGCTATTATAATATATTGATGCTATGTAGTGTCAATATTCAACGTCACTTCGATCAGTGTTTCAGTGTTTCAATCTTCACTATTTCAATACAAATATGATATATTGGTTTTCAAATGTAAGCATATAACAGGTTTAGTAGTCTCACCATAAGCTAGCTAACAAAGTCTTTTACGTATAAGGTCAGTACCGCTACAATGCGCGGGTACCCTACTAGTCTGCTATTATACTTTGAAGAATGACTTAAATTGTACAGTCTATAGTGATTTGTTACAACATAAGTGTTACCTCTTAAAGCATCAGCAGTCATTGTTCTTTAATCGTACAAAGATTGTCATTAAAATCGCCAACAGATTTCTTGATGAAAATTTGCAATGTTACACCACTTTTCTCACCATCTGCTACAAATCGTCACAAAAAAAATATATTCTAAACACACGCAAACGCATCAAGAAACATGTGATCAACCAAGATACAAACTGTATGAATGATCAAAAGATTGATACGCAAAAAAGTTCTAACAGATGTTGAAAAAATATAACATCCCTTGATAAAGATGTAGTAATCCGGGTACAAACAAGAAATTAAATCATAGCCACCTAACTTAGAAGATCCAACAAATCACATGAATAATAAACAACTTAGAATCAAAAGAAAAAAGAACGAAAATTAAACTCAGCTTAAAGCAGAAAACTTTGGAACATCTACAGGAAACTGATCAATCTCATCCATCCATGGGTTCTTCTCTTTTGCAGGATTAACAGTCTTTAACGCCTTCCAAACCGCACTGTTGCACTTAAAACCCGACCCAAAAGCTATTTGCCATGCTCTATCTCCTTTCCTGATCCTCCCTTTTGCTTCTGAATAAGCCAATTCATACCATGGTGAACTACTTGAAGTATTTCCAAATCGATTAAGTGTCATTCTTGAAGGCTCCATATGCCAATCTGTAAGCTGTAGATTCTTTTCAATTTCATCAAGAACTGCTCTTCCACCAGCATGTATGCAAAAATGTTCAAATGCTAGCTTAAAATCAGGAATATATGGCTTAATCTTCATTCTAAATAGCTTTTTCCCAACTAAAGTTGCAAAGAAAAGTAACTGTTCTGACATGGGTAACACGAGTGGGCCTAAAGTGGTGATGTTGGTTTTTAACGCGTCACCAGCTACTCCCATTAAATCTTTTGACAATGCAACTCCAACTTTCCCAACTGGATCTTCTAATTGAGTGACACACGAAAAACACTTTTCATCTGAACCTTTATGAGTTCTAACAGTGTGGACCAGTTGATATTTTGACCTTTTTCGGTCAGGGTTTTTGTTCGAGAGTAAAATTGCAGCACCACCCATTCGGAACAAGCAGTTTGACACAAGCATTGATCTTTCGTTCCCGAAATACCAGTTCAGTGTGATGTTTTCCATGCTCATTACTAAAGCATACGAATTAGGATTGACTTGAAGAAGATCTTTAGCAAGATCAATAGCGATTAAACCCGCACTACAACCCATTCCACCAAGATTAAAGCTTAAAATGTTGCCTCTAAGTTTGTAATGATTAACAATCATTGACGCTAAGGAAGGTGTTGGATTAAATAAACTACAATTCACTACCAAAATCCCAATATCTTTTGGTTTCACACCAGTTTTTGCTAAAAGTTCATCAATGGCACCAAACATCACAAGTTCCGCCTCTTTTCTTGCCTCTGCCATACACGGATTTGGAGGTACTCTAAGAACAGCTTCGGGAAGATAAGTAGACTCACCAAGACCCGACCTTTCAAGAATCTTCTTTTGGAATTCAAGACTTTGGTCAGTAAACGAGCCCGTTTCAGTTGATCTATCCATAAAGATTTGTCGAGTACATTTACGTTCTTCTTCAGGCTTATAACACGAAAAGTTGACAAGGTAAACTGGTCGAGGACGGGTTAGGAAATAAAGAGTTGAGAAAAAGACCAAAAGGGTCGAACAGACGACAACCGAAATAAGATTAAACCTTAAATGATCCCAAAGAACATAGACATCTTGAGGCGAAAAGGTAGACAACTGAGCAGCAAGAACAACAACAAGAGGTGACAAACACAAGTACATTCCATGGGTTATAAGATAATGATACCCTAATTTTACATACTTCAATTTCACAGATTTCTTGAAATCGGGAAGCTTTGAAGATGAAGAAGATTGTGTAATCAAGGGTTTGACTACTTCACTCATTTTCCCTAAATTTCAAATCAGAGCACTTTTGAAATCAAATTACTACCAAAACAGACAAAATTAAACCAAGATCTGATTTTTTTTAAAGACCCAATTAACAAATCATGATTTTGCCACCTGAGATCCGAAATTTTGGCAGTTCCTGCAAAATGGGAATTAAAATTCAACATAAAGATTCAAGCTTTAATAGCATTATAGTACTAATTTAACAGTAAATCAAGAAAAGTTTTATCAAATTAAATGTAACCCAAAATTAATTATAATATAAAAAGATGATTTAATGATGAATTAAAGAAACCCAGATAAGAAATTAAACCTGATCTGCGGAGTGATCGATGAGAATGTGAGTTGGTAAACAGGGGTGGAAACGGAAAGCCGCTTATATACATACAAAAACATATATATATATTGTTAAATCAGTGAGTGTGTGTGTGAGAGAGAGAGAGAGAGAGAGCGTCCTTCTGTTTTGTGGTTGTCAAAATTGAATTCGAAACGTGGGGGCGAACTGAAATTATATTAATTTATTATCGTTGGATGAATTGAATAAAACCCTAATCACTATAAATCTATAATTCATTGACAGCCCATGATGACGATATAATGGAAAGAAGTTTCTTTTCAATTGTGCAAGTAGTATCTTAAAAAGGGAGAATATTGTATGGATCAAAAGGGTATTTGGGTATAGGTTTTGAAAATTATATTTGTGTTTGACATGGCTAATGATAAATGTACTAGGGGTTATCTAAATGTACTAGAGGTTATCTAAATATACCAGTAAGATTTACTTGTTATATCGGTCAAAGTAATTATGAGGTGATCATTATGATTTATCTAGTTATGTAATTAATTGTTAGATGGTAATTGAATTTGTTACTTTCTCTAGCCTTTATTTTCATTCAATCCTATTTTATTATTCTTAAATATAAATATTTTTATTGTGGTATCAGAATTTTTTTTTAGTATTTTTTCCCCTTTCCTGTTTTTTCTTCTTTTGTTTCTTAGTATTATGTATTATCTTTTAGGTTATTACTTATTATCCTTGTTTGATACACTTAACAACAGTTTATTTTATGACGTCTGTTTGGTTCGGGTAGTCATGAGAATTTAAATGGGTATTTATATACAACAATCCGAATAAAATATGAGAAATATGAACCAAATAAAAATGTTATTAATTTAAATTTGGGTATTCTAAAAGGTAACAACATAACAACTTTTGTATATCATTTTCAGCTCATCAGTTGTAAGTTTGTAACTTAGTATCGATAAAAGAAAATCAATTAATTACTTGTAAAAGTTAGCAATAAGTAAAATATTATAAAATTTTGTAATTTGCTAGATATTATTTTTTAACCAAGCTAATATTTAGAAAGATTTATGTTATAGATAAACTTTTGAATATTCTCCTACTCCACGTATAAAATTTGATATATGCGTTGAAAATACAATAATAATTTTGGTAAAAGAAAGTTTTTTAGAATATTAAAGATTAGTTTAAGAAAATGAGATAATAATAATGTTTATTTGATTACTTTTTTTGAAAAATAAAAAGCAAATATAATTCATTGTAGTTTTAGTAAGATTGATATATCATTATGTCTTATTGCATTTAATTTTCAAAGTTTAAGCACGGATCCCAATGAATTACTATTGGTGGTTGATAAGAAAAGGAAAAACAACAGGTAGATTTAGTAGCACCCGTGTACTATTAGTTAGTTTTTATAAATTTACAAACCTGTGAATACATATTTTTTGAGGAACTTAGACTCGAGTAAATGGTTACCCTAATGTGTCAGTAAAATTGACGTCATTGGCATCAAGCTATCAATTTACTTCAGTTTTTTGAAGCGTTAATTAACCGAAGTAAAAGTAAAGTGGTGGTATGGGTCCGTGCGATTAATAAAATGTTTTTTTTTGTTTCGTGTAAAGAAATAAAGGTATAATGGTAAATATGAAGCCGAAAAAACTAAGTGATGTGTCATGGTAGACAGTGTTCAGTCATTTGTGTGTCAGTTTTGAAAAGTGTTGAAGTGACACTGATGTGACACAAACTGATGCATCAGTTTGCGTCACGGTTGAGAGTGATCTTATAAAAATGGATGATAGATTTATAATCACCCACGTGTTTGGCTTATGGTGAGAATTGAAAAAATATAAATGAAAATACTAAACAATATAATGAACAAACTTTAATAAGTATTTTTATTCAAAAGTGGTTTAAAAGTTACAAATCATATAATCAACATCATATTATAGTATTCAAAGGCCATATAATTAACGTGCCAAGTGTCCAAATGGACAAGTAGAGCAACTGAAAATTCAAGATCATGTTAAATCCGTTTCACTTCAAATTGAAGAGTAAATGTAAAACTAATCATAAAACTAATTAGAAAATTGCATATGTTATTATGTTTAATAATATTAAAATAAGACTTTTTCATTGATACAGGACGCATAATAGCTTTTGGTGGTGGATCAATTGAATTACTGTGAAACATATGTTATTATGTTTAATAATATTAAACCAAAAATGTTTTTAGTTTTCGAGTTACGTGATAGTCGAAAAAGAACGTTTGTGTGAGGGATAAAAAGAAGTACATTAATTCGAAAGGGACAAAATCAAAAGTAGGTAGACTTAAGCTGTTGTTAATGGTTCTTTTTATCATCAAAACCATATCATATTATCCAATCATAAATATAATAAATAATTTCTATCGATATTCAAAGTATCAACTAGCTGCAAAAAGAGTGAATTAATTAAAATTATAAATGCAATAATATTTAGAAATTACTTCCAAAAAAATATCTAGTTGTCTCAAAATAATCGTTCACTTACAAAAAATAACTATTAAAATTATTAAACTTCTCATTTTACACTCATTTATTACTCTCAATAGTTTATTTTTTAAATAAATTTATTCAAACTTGTCTTCAATACAAAGACAAAACTGATATTTATCTAATCTATCTTAATTACAACAAAAAAAAGTTGAAGGACAATTTCTGTGAGACGGCGGGAGTAATAAATAGTACTCTTTCCGTTCAAAAATAAGTGTTTCATTTCAAAATGCACATACTTTTAGGAAAGTCATTATTATCAATAATATCTCATATTTAGTGACTAAATTTTTTTCTAAATTGATTATAATGAAATATGAATATTTATTTTAGAACAGCCAAATTAAATAGTAAAAATCTGATTCTGGGAGGAAGGATTAATAATATTGTCAACCTTTATGATACATCTATGAAGCCATGAAGGTTAACAATCATCAACATGTGCACCTAATTTTTTATGTCCAAATCCAACGCTCAAAACATATGAAAATGAGTTGTTAGCCGCCTTTATTTAACGGTCAATCACGTGCTGTCGTGTATTGAGGGCCCAATCATGCCAAATGGACCTAACGGTAAACACATAGTTCTCTCTTTTTTTCATACGGAATTTGAAACGTCAAAGTTGTGTCAAAAATAATTAAACATGTCAAAGTCATGGGAGTTGTGTTGTATTTGTATACTTTTATGTCTAGATTTTGGATCAATACAATGAAATTCATTTTTGTTAGATGTCAAGCTCCGATGAGTTTTGTTCAACATTTCTTTTTTCAACACCTAAAGTCCTAAACTATTTAAGGTTATTAATAAAGTAACGGATATTCAAGAATTATGGCACACTTGAAACATAAATACAATGTTAAGTTTACAACTTAAATCTTCTTTTTATACATCAAACGCCTTTTTAGTCGTTATTTCGACACCACTTTTGATGGGTCACTATTTTACGGTGATCAAACTTATAATTAAACATACTTGGTCCAGGTAAAGCTATCCTAAAATGATTAGCGTGACCTCTAGAAAATTTTAAAGTGAAATTTGAACCTTGAACCTCCTAAAATATAAGAGAGTTAATTATCATCCTTTCAATTTACCACTTTACCAACTCATAAGGATTCGAACACCTCCTTATACTTGGATACTACCAATTATAATATAAATATTTCGTATCTTTTCATGGATAACTTAACTAGTTTATAGCTTTATTATGTTATGTAACGTAAAGTAAATTATAAGTAGTTTTTTTTAAAAAAACAATATATATATATAATATATATGTAACATCCACAGTATATCATCGATTAGAATATACATACAATATGGACCTCATATGCATCGATTAGAACTACTTATACATACAATTATAAGTAGTTCTCATTATTCAAACAACTTTTTTACTTTTTTTTAGTGAAAACCTTGATCATAAACGGGTCAATGCACGGGTTTGATGTGTGTGTCCCCGTGACTTATTGAATCTGATCTAGACCCGATTTTCAGTTAGAGCAAAGATGATCAAGCAAACTTTAACTTATCTATCTTAATGAATATTGATCACTTGGATTAATGAACTTATTAATTTCCGCTTATGTAGAAATTCAGCGTCACTTTCACCATTGTTCTTGTACTGCAAATCCGAATTACACACACCAATAAGTTTTAACGTTATTTGTTAAAAAGAAAAAAAAAAGGCAAACATAGTTAAGTAACTAAGTAACTGAAATAAACCAACCCCAAACAGGCAAACCCCCGACCCCCCCCCCCCCCCCACCCCCCACCACCCCCCCCCCCCCCCCCTATTATTTTTATTTTTTTAAAAAAAACCTCATTATTACGTGGCAAATATTTTCCCCCAAATTAATCGAGGGTGCGTTCTTCAGTTATTTGTTTGCTTGAGGAATATGATCTCGTTAGGGTTATCATCATCTTCATCATCACTTTGGTCTAGAAAACACTATTTCAATTACAATACAAAAAACCCTAATTTCCGCTCCAGGGCTTCTTCTGCTGATGTTCCGGACTTTCTTTCTGTTGATTGGTACTATTTCTACTTTTAAATCAAACATTTATCTTCATAATTTTGATGTTATGGTTCATATTCTTTGTGTATACAGATAAGGTTAGTGATCAATTGGGGATAGAACTTTTGTGCCCTGTTTTATACTTGGTATTTTTATTGGTTATACATATATAAAGTACATCTAAAAATGTTTACTTTATGCTTAGTATTTATTTTTATTTTTTAACTTTTCATTTAGGTTAGTGAACTTCCAACGTTAACTTTAAAATGATCACTAAATTTCCTTATTTGTTATGATTCTTTACGTTTCTGCAAATTAAATTTGTTGTGTTTTAATAGTTATATATCCCATTTTTTTGGCTATTAATTCTTGATATTTTTTTTGTTTAATGCAACTTTTTTGTGCTAATTGGTGGTGATTGCATCTTGCAGGCTCGAATCTCGCAGGAAGAGACCTTTTGGTCCAAGATTAAGTGTAAATTTTCTAATTAACATTCTACTTTATAATCTAATAACTCCTGTTTAATGCAATGTTTTTATATACTTTATTCTCTGGATGTAGTTTAATGCAGAAGAATGTGTTCAGTACCAACTTGATGCATTAATGTTCAACGACCAACCACGTCCAGATTATGGAGTTGAAGTTATGTACAGGGTACTTTCTTTCTTTCTTTTATATACTTTATTCTTACAAAATTTCTTTCTTTTTAACACTAATAGGTTGTTTTTTTGGACCTTATCGTGAAGTGCAGTTCGCTGGATTTGATCCCTTTGAAAGGTCTCTGTATTTCGGGCCTTCTTTTGACTTAGGACAGGTCAGTAACTAATTCTAAAAGTGGCAAAATGGGTGGTTCGAGTGGGTTGGGTATCAAGTTATCAGCTAACATGTCAAAACAGGTAATTTGTTGTACGGGTTGAAATGGGTGGGGTCAGCTTGGGTAGACCCAAAGCATTTATTAAGCCAATTTTTTAAATAAGATAGTAGTGTGTCATATATGATCACAATAATTGTATTCTTTTAGTTAAGTTTAGTTTTTTAATATGATTTTGGAGATCTTATGCACTAAATATAAACTTTGAGTGACTTTTGACCCATTTGACGTGTTTCCTTGTAAGCTATTTTTTTAAAGTTTGCCAATTTGACCCCTTAGAGATAAAACAGAACCCAAATTGACCCACTCATAAGTAAGTGGGTTGAAATCTCCACCTATAACTCATATATGGTTGTTTTAAGCAGCAGTTGGACCTAAAGTTTCTAATGTTGTGTCACTGTTTAAAATCCATTTATGTGTGTGTGCAGTTTGAGCGTTTTAGACGACTTTTCCACCACTCCGCGTACCGAGTTCTACTTAATCACAAGGAGAGACAGATCTTAAGCACATTAAATGTTGAAGAGGTTAGTTTTTTCACTTCACGTGAACCGTATGTCTTTAGATAAGTTTTTGTTATGTTCTAAATCTGTTTGTGTTGACTGTAATTTAGAATCGCTACAAGCAAAGGGTTTGGATACGAGGAGCTCGACCTGAGGAAGAAGAAACATTTCAGTTTACCATGGTTCAGGTATGTCTTTTTTCTTTTATCTTTTATCTTTTTTTATTGCAATGGGTACGTACACATCCATACTGTTGATGGTTTTGGCAGAGAGTTGGTGGGTTTTGGGATGGTTATTGGCTTACAGAATCTGTTCTTCATGATGGAGATAGCTTTTCGGGTGGGGTGGCTTACTGAAGAATCAACAATGAGATAGGGTGGTGGACCTCTGTGAATAACTCTTCCACCTTTCACTACCTTTATAAAGTATATATACTTAATTAGAGTAAATGTATATTGTCATGTATACCCAATAAGGCTAATATTGCAATTTGCAACTATGGTGGATGGAATGCATTTGAGAAGCACTAAAGGGAATATTTCCCGAGCATCCGCTAGAGAAATTTTATTGGTATTGATTCTGATGGAACGACTTGTGTCTTAAAGCTCTTGTTTATTTTCCATATGACACTAGTATCCACACATTTATCTGTTCCATCTCTCATTCTGTTGTAATAATTCAAATAAATAAGACAGATTCAGTTCTGAACTGTATAATAGACATTTAAATTTGTGAAACTGCAGAATGCAGATTAATTAGAATACAATGATGTAATCTATCTATTCCTACATCTATCATATTTGTGTTCTAACTATATAGCAGTAGAAAAGTTTTCAAAAAAAACTCAAAAAGCTAAAAACATGTTCAAGTTGAACAGTGTCAAAATGGCAAAATTCATATTACTCTTAAACCCGTAATTATAGAAAAGATAAAGCTCACTTTTTTCTATATGTAGAGAACTTCTATTTTCTAAACGGGAATATGAACACATTCTCAACTTTTTAGTAGTTCTCCAAAAATAAAAGAGCACCTTTCAATTTCTAGAAAAATGAGGGAACTTCCTGCAACTGACGGTACCTTAAAGCTTTGAATTCTTAACTTTAAACAACGTATCATTCTTACAGATGACAAATCGGTCTCAACAAAAAGGATCAAGAACACACAGGCCTTAGCAATTAACATCCATAAAATCTTATAACAAGAATCAGTGTCCAATTGGTACAATCTTAACTCCAGTTCTTGATCTTACATGCGAAATCCATTTATTTCTTGGGTTGAGGCTGAGCAATGTATTTCGTAACGACGTAGCAGTCTGGTGGAATAATGTTTGTGTAATAGTTGTGAATCGTTTCTGTGATTTCAAACCCAAATTTTTTGTAAAAGCTTATAGCATCTTCATTGTTTGTCTGCACGTGCAGGTAAATCTCACCGATGTTCTGCTTGCAACTTAAATCAAGAACATGATTCAACAGCTTTGTACCTGTGAAAAGTTCAAGAATTATACTTCAGAGTCATAAAGATAGATATATACTGATGATGATGCAAATTAGGTTCTCAATCTGGTACTATTTTGGTGTTTCGAGATCCAAGGTACCCTTAGACTTTTGAGGTCGAACTACGACCATTTTGCATTTTAGATGCACCTAGGAACTTTTCTATAGAAATTTGGGGAATTAATACCAAATTTCAAGAAAACACAGCATAATAAACAGTTCATGCTTAGGGGCTAAGATATGGGGCCTACTATCACATTAACCTGTTATCAAGCATATAAAAAGGAACCACACAATGAAACAACGTTCAGTGGCAAAGACAAAATCAGCTTTCACAAATAATGACAGCGATTATAGTAGTAGTACAGTAGTTGTAGACTGCAAGTTTTTTTGACATGCCAACCTTTTAGAACACACCCAATGCGGCAATGCTAAAACGCTCTTGTCCCAATGGAAAAAAGCTTTTCAAAGCTCAATAACATTTATAAAACATTAATGTTATATGAGAAACTTAGAAAACAGTGAAATTATACTAATATCTTATTTCTTCAGAGACTATTAGTAAAATCTTTCAACTTCAATGGGGAAAAGCTTTTCTAAAAGCTTCTGGTAACAGTAATAAGCTTTTAAAAAGCTTCCACTGCAGATGCTCTTATACACATACAGATCTTGTTATATAAAGTAATTAAGGGGGTGTTGGATATGTGTTTTAGAAGAGATTATCTTCAACAATAAGATGCAGTTAAAAAGTTGTGACAAAAGCAGTTTTAAAAAATAGGCTTGGTTGGCTTTTGCTGTTTGATGTTGTCATAATAATTAATAAGATAATCCGTTATTTAAGATTTTGACGAGTCCCACTTCTTCCAACGGATGAAATTAGCCAATGACTTAACATGAAATTTGATAGTTTCGTAAACAGGTCCGTTTGTATTTTAGAAGTAGAAGTTTCTAACGGGTCAATTACATATTTCCTCCTAACATTTTGCAAAATATCATATATACCCAAACATGCATTAAAAGCATTGTACATTCATGCATTAAAAACTTGTATTTGGGTTTATATGATATTTTAACAAGTTTTGAGGGGGATATATGTAATTCTCCCTAAAAAAATGAATAAGTGAACCCAAAATAGTGAGATAGATAAGCAAAAGCAGAATCTGATTATCCAAAATGCAAATCCAAATCTGATCTTAAATATAATATAAGATTCATCTTGATGACATCATCATTTAAAATTAAAGTTCAATTGATCTATCAAGTCCTTTTATTTTACTTAATTTTAAAATAGAACCTCCTACTTTAAATTATTAAAACATAATTTTTACAATAATTATATTTAGTCAACGATTGTAGTTTTGGATTTAGAAAAAAAAAACTACTTCTACTATACCCTATCTAATATATATAACATCCATTAAACTACAATTATAAATATAACATATTTTATTATAATAATAATTTATCTTTCAAAATAACGTTCAGATAAATAAAATGACTTCAAATACTTTCATGTACATCTAATCCACATGTAAAATCTAACATTTAAATTAAAAAATTATCATTTAAATATTTTAGTTATTTTCTCAAGTAATACTGTAGTGTATTGTAATACTCCGTATAACATTTACAAGGTATATCCCGTGTGTATACACGGGTTTAAACGCTAGTTATTAGATGTACTAGGAAGTAGAGAAGATGTAGGATACTCACCAATACCTAGGCCACGATATGGTGCCAAAACACCTAATGTCATTATGTAAACACGAACAGCCCCACCTTCTTTCTTCTCAAGCCGGCATGCAATTGAGCCAACACAAATGTCACTGTAATATGCTGAACAATAGATACAAAAAACAGAAACAACCGTTAGACAAATATTTAAGCACTGTGAGTGGGAAAAATACACTGTAGTAAATACTTTAGGACTATGAAGACAGAAACATGCAATTTTCAGAGCATACGATTCATACACTGAGAATTTCCAGAATCTTAATGATTTAACCAACATTATTTTCAGACATTTTTAGTTTGTTCATATATGAAGGCTCGGGTAAATAAAAAAGATGAACCGTTAAATAAATCAACACCTTGTAAACATGGAACAACAAAACATATACAATTAAGAGGTGTTTCGGTTAGCTCTTTTTCACATACTTCTGGAAAAGCATAGATCTAAAAAATTCTTTAAAACAGCTTACGTAGTTTGATAAGCTTACAAGATTGTGAAGTGTTTATATAACAAACGGACCTTATTGTGTTAACATAATAAGCTCATAAGACCTCACATAAGCTTAGCCAAACATCCCCTAATCTGACCAAAGTAGTTAAGCAACAGCTTATCCACATCAAGGGATCAGCAAGAAGTTCATCAATGTACACAAACAAGTAAGCTATATGCGTAAAGTTAGTAAACTTAAAAAAGAGGTACAAGACAATCCCATTGTGGTATTAATGATAGAAAGAAAGAAAAGAAAAGAAAAGAACAATAAAAAGGAAATAAAAAAAAGAAAAAGAAAACAGCAACAGTCACTTCACTCACTTGGGAATCATTACATAACACATCATGACGGATGGGAACCAACTTAACATATATTGATACAAGAAAGGGTATAAGCAATCAATTCATCATGTTATCCAAACATTTAACACGTGAACAAAGTATTGCTATCTACATCACCCCAAAATCGGCAAACGTAAATAAAATATATCATGAACGAATGTTACAGATATTCCATTAATAAGCAAACACATATGAGGAACCAACCAAAGCTTGATCATCTAGGTGTATTCAGTTTTACATCTTTTATGTATACTTGTATGTATTGTACAAAAAATAAAAAAACACACTAGGTTTTACATACAAAGATATAAAGTAACTAACTATTAATTAGTCTAATAAAACCACAAAAGAAATATCATATATGTGATTGTGCATTTTGGTGAAACTCTAGGTTTTACATAAAGATAAAATATAACTATTAACTAATCTTATAAAACCAAAAAATAAAATATCATGTACTGTATGCAATTCTACATTTTGCTGTAACAATAGGTTTTACATAAACTAATTAATCTTATAGAACAACAAAATCAATCAAACAATAGAACCTATAGATACACAGACAAGGAGATATTAATTATTCACAAACATACAAAATAAATAAAAATTAAAGAAAAAGGAAAAGGTAGTGAACGTAAAATACCTAATTTGGTAAATTCGCCTGAAGCAAGAGCGTCGACGTAATATTTATCGTTATATCGAACGGGAAATAACACGGAATTGAGTTTTTTTAATTGCATCAGGTTTTTATCACGAACTCCGTCTAATGATATTGTAACTGCACGACCTGCTCCCATTATTTATCTATTAAATTAAATAATAAAAATATTTTGATGAAAAGAAAAGATGGATGATGAAGATGGTGGTGGATTCGATTGCGGTGGAGAAAAAAGGGGTTTGTTGTGAAATGTGAACGGAGGTTTGTTTTTCTAGAGTGAATTTGTGTTGTGTTTCGTTCTATTGTGGTGATGTTACTTTTATGCCCTTTAAGTTAATATTTTGACTTTTTAAGTCCTTGTACTTGGGTAACATTTTAACGGGGTCACTGATAAATTTAACGTTTTGTCATATCCAATCACTACTTGTATAATTTTTTTTTCCGTAAATATAGCCCTCAAATTTCTTATCATCGTAACGTAGAATGCAAAATTTACCAAGATCACATTGTGAATATTTTTAAAATATGAAGGACATGAAGGGTAATAATTTTATAAACAAAATGACTCTAAACAAATATAGATGCTACTGTTGAGTTTGTAGATCGACCAAAGACCTTATTATTTCGAAAGTTTCAAAGAGCCCATTATGCTTCGGTAGTTTTAGTGTAATGAGAATTTACTTGAGATCAAGATGAATCTCATATGAAGTTGTGTTATGGGTTAAGAGGTGTCGAGTGCACGTCTGTATGAACTTATATAAATTCGATTTTAAACATGGTGGTAATCAAGGTTTGAGGTTTGTGATGCGATTGTGTATGAACATCATCGAAAGGATGCAATATCATTCGGTACCCATTACTTGGTGAAACAATCTGTCTTGGAAATGATACACTCAACACCGATTGGAAATCATATTCATTTGGTATTGCGACTGTTGTGCATGAATATAAAGTTGCATTTTTTTAACCATTGCGACTTTTCACAAACCAATGTGACTTTTCATATTGTCTAACTACCGTAAACTGTTTGCTAAACACCAGAGATGACTTGCATCTATATATAAGTCATTTGTGAGTGTCTAAAACACTTCTTGATAATGTCTTAATCTTATGATCATATATTGATCATATAATTATATCGTTTGATCATACAATGAAACGCCCTTTTTCTTTTATTTGGTGACACTCTATCAGTGTCGCTATTTTTTTAAGTGTTGCCTCATGCGACACTCTGAAGTGTCGCAAGAAAACTCATAATAATAATTTATTTCCATATAAACACCTTAACTAAAACACTTTTCAGTCGAATACATACGTGTCAAACTTTACAATCATTAAATACAACTGAGTTAACCTTATGTTTTTCAAAATAGACTTTCATATACAAAATGTTACGTCTTCTCAAAAAGGGGCTTCTATCGAGAACATGATTTATGAGACGTAATAACTTACTGTATAAAAATAGTAAGTTCCACCATTAGCAGCCTTCGGGTCTCTTGCCCGTGTTTCCACCCTTAACCCCGCTCGATGTACCTATCAAAACAATTTACATACGATGGGGGTAAGCTCACGGCTTAGTAAGTAATGAGAAAATAATAATAAAAATATAAACTCGTTACAACTCAATAACTCATTCAAAAATTGTATATCTTATCTCCATTTAGCTTCCCGAGCATGACTCCCCGAGTCTAGACAGATATTTACTAAATTGTATACTCTTTCAATTTGCATATCTGACACATCAACCTCAGAATGACCAATACTTAACCACACACGTGATCTGAGTATTGTCATTATATAATCCACTCAGGATAACAAATACTTAACCACACACGTGATCTAAGTATTAATTCTCAATAATTGTCTCAAAATAGCAATCACTTAACCACACACGTGATCTAAGTATTGCTAACTCAATTTACGAATAAATTAAATAGATTTTTATTCAGATCAATTATGGATAACAAATATAATCACACAATAATTAATACCATTAAATTTATCATATACCCTTCCCCCATTACTTACCTCGAGTGAGATGTCTAATTATCAACCTGGTCTTCCACGTACAAAATACCTGTCTGTAAGGATATACGTAATTAATTCAGCTTACTCATTAACAAAACTAATGTTCTAGTTTAACATGTGCGACACTTCCCTCCTAGTGTCGCTATTTTAGACGGCGACACTCTTACAAATGTCGCACAATACATCACAACGACACTTACTGCGACACTTTTCATAGTGTCGCTACACTAGCAGGTAGTGTCGCAATGACGAACAGAACAACATAATACTTCGAATTTTTTACAAGTTTTTAAACTAACTTTAAATCCATAACTCATACATAACTCTGTTCATGGTCTGCTACAGTAAAATTTCTCATAAAACTCATTTCTTAGCAATACATCATTAATCCTAATCAAAAATTATCTAAATCAACTCATATACAACAACCCATTTGAATATAATCCATAGAACCAACAAAGGAGTTGAGATCTTTACTTTGAATATAAATAAACACTTAAAGAATTCAAGTTCCTTGCTAAAGATTTGAAATGTCCTTATTTCTCTTTCTAGAATACTCACACACACACACACACACACACACACACACACACAATTTTCGTAGTTTTTTGGAAAGTTTGAGAATAGAAAGTGGGTTTAAGTATCTCAATTTTACACTTTTAACCCCTGCAAACCGCCACTTTAGCGGTCATTGCGACACTTCCAATAGTGTCGCAACACAGAAGAATTTTAAGTTAACTTTTAAATTCTGAAATTTTTGGGGTGTTACATACAAACACAAAACCAATACAATCTCTTTGTCTATTATCTTGTTTCTAGTGCCTAAAATCAAGAGGGATACATTGTCTTATTCAATTGATGATTTTGTGTAACCTAAGCTATGGTAGGGTCGAAATACTTCAATCTGAAAGTGTCCTACTGTTACGGTCCCATACTTGTGATCGAGTTACAGACTTATAGGGCGATTAACAACAAAGTCTGATGTTTCCTTCCTTGACGGCCTATCTTGACGCAATAAGAATAGGGCTCGATTGAGAGAACCTAACGATGTCACAAACATATAACTGACAATAAAATTCTGATTGATTTCATCACTACCATAGCATACATTAAGTACCATTACCATAAATGTTAATAGATAACTTCTCCTAATTAAAAGGAAGAAAACGGACTGCCCACATTCTGTAAATTAAAACATAGGATAAGATAAAATATCCTAATTAAAATAATAAACTTAAGATAAATATAAATATCCAAATTAATATAATAAAATAAGATAATGATAGAGCTTAATAACTAAAACTCAATGCAGCTTCTGTCATCATTTGTTCTTATTATCCCTTCTATGATAAACTTTTGTAGCACCTACACGATTCAAAGTATATATCCAAATTCATTTTGATTATTATTCACTAGTTACACACCGTAGTTCCAACAATTGCCACTCTGAGTACAACCTCGAAAATTTGATTGGGTTTAGATGAGAATTAAGATGTCCTTACTGCCAACCGAATTGAATCAATGAAGAGATCATGAAGAAATCCCCAATATAATATGTTAGAAGCTAAATTATGCCTAAAGCGACTCTCGTTGACTTAACAGAGAAGTAATTTGAATTTTTTTTTTTTTTTTTTTTTAAATATTGTAACCGATCGGGTTTAAAGTTGAGGTATGAAAAACATTTATTTATATACATATTAAACCCTTAAATTTGTTAACTATACATAATCAGTCCGCATACTAACTAAGCTAATTGTATGTAAAGGAATCGGTGCACGAAATATTTTCCGATCTAAATTAGGAGACGTATATTTAGTTCTATTTTACGAAAAAAGTAATGGGCATTAATGTGAAACTTCAGACTAAATGCTAACACCAAAATATTAAACAAAACCGATTCCACTCAAACTTGTAGTTCTCCTCTGTTTCATCAATCAACGTGATCATATCTAATCTAATCCAATAATATCTTTCTCAAATCTCCATATCTGATATATCCCTCTCAAACAAAACTACCGATCAAATGTCAGGCGCTATTGTAATCGGAGCATCAGGATCATGGGCAAGAGCATTGGTAAAGATCTCACCTTACACCTTCTCCGCCATCGGTATCGCCATCGCTATCGGCGTTTCGGTCTTAGGTGCCGCCTGGTAATTTTTCAATTTAATTCACTTCCTATTAAATATATTGATTCAACCTAATCTTTGGGGTTTCTTTTAGGGGAATTTATATAACAGGAAGTAGTTTGATTGGTGCGGCAATTAAAGCTCCACGTATTACATCCAAGAATCTTATTAGGTATGTTTTGATTTTAATCAAATTAATTACTAAAGCCATAGGGTTTTGAATTTTTATATATTTATTTACGCTACTTTTAAAGTTTCGGGTGATCTGCCTTTTGTTTTCCCTCTGATCTTGTAACTGTTACTGAATTTATTTAGTTGCTGAGAAAAATTAGTGATTCCTTTTGTGTCGAAATGCGTTTAATGAAGCATGTATAAGTGTGAGATGCTGGATAAATATGACTAAATGAGTTGCTCTAGTTTTTGCGATTAGATCTCAGAGTGCTTAATTATGTTAGGCTTTGATGTGTTTAGGGATAGACGCAAATAGATGAACAAGATGGGATAATATGGGAGACGTCTAGATTAATGGCTGTAGTTTGATAAATTCTGTCATTTGTAGCGGAGTGCATGTGAATGGCACTTTATGATATGATGGGATTCCTATGCAATATCATAAGGATGCTTGTTATCTCACTAAAGAAAGTAATTATATTATCAGTTGGTGTTTATTATGATACCCTATGCAAGAAAGTTGCAGGTTTGACAATATTTTCCAAATCCTTGAACTACAACCTTGCTCTGAAAATAGGTTGATTCTAAAGATTGGCAATATATTTTCACACCGTTTGAGTTTGTCTGTCATCTCCAAATACTTTTATCAAATGGTTAATAGGAAAGGCATATATTGCTAAGATCGAGATCGAGAGGTCATATATTTGCATGAATTCAAGAAATTGGCATTAAATGGGGGTTCGTAGGAACTTCGGTGGGGGGGGGGGCTCATCTCCTTACTTTTTCTATATTGTCGTGTTATCGGAAAACACATGATGATTCTTTTTCTCTTTTAAATCCCTTGTCTTTTACAGTTTTATGGGAAGTAGTTCTTTCTCTTTTAAATCCTGTAGGTTTTACAGTTTCATGTGAAAGTAGTTCAATAGGTGTTACTTTGCTTTTGTAATTGAAGTAGTAATAAGATATTGGAAGGAGACTTTGTTATAGACATTCTATGTAGCTATCATGGATAGGTAGCATACTTAAAGTAGCTTTGCTTGACCACTTTGTTGCTTCTTACAAGTGTTAATTGAATTTTTAGGATAACTACAATCAGTGGTATGGAGTTTAATATATAGTTTTTGTGAAATTAAAAACTAACTGTATTAAAATTTAATTGTTATTTTGATAGTTTTTGCTCAAAACTTTGGAGACTTTGTAATCAAGGACTTGAAAGATGTTATCTTTGACTCCTAAAGCTAGAAGTAAAAATTTTGAAAACATTTCTCCCTTTGACATTTGGGGTAGTCTTAAACCAGCTTAATCGGTGTTGCAAATGCGTGGCAGCGTGGTGAACATAGAAAATCATCATATTATATTACAGGATTACATTGTCATAAGTGTTATCCCATATACATCATAAGGTGGATAACTATATTATACAAAGTACAAACACATCAGTCCTCCATGTTCTCGCCCTCATAAGCAGATTGCTTCTTCTTTAAGGATAAATAATAAAGGTCGAGTGATATCCTAACGAGTTCACTGCACATGGATGGTTAGGTAGTTTAAGAAATGGATTATGATTCAGT
This sequence comes from Gnaphalium uliginosum, assembly GCA_963930675.1. Taxonomy (NCBI): domain Eukaryota; kingdom Viridiplantae; phylum Streptophyta; class Magnoliopsida; order Asterales; family Asteraceae; genus Gnaphalium; species Gnaphalium uliginosum. The sequence continues at coordinate 13,199,945 of OZ005680.1, forward strand.
CCAACACTAGCAGAGGAATCAATCGAATAGTGACAGTACACATCTAAGTCAAGATACAAGATGTTCATATAATTACCCCTTGTCATGAACTAATGAAACAAGATGCAAAAGAGAGGGTTATCTCGCAAGTCAACTAAGTTATTTGATTTTTTAAACCATCAGTTTTGAATATTTGCATGCTAGCTGCATTAAAATTGATTATCCAAGAGTTTGAGACAGTTATCTATTTATCTCTTCTTATAATCTACTCTGAGGAATGTTCTGTCATTTCACAAGGTGTGTCCCTTTTTTTTCTTCATAAGAACTCTGGCAGTGTTATGTATTACGTAGTTCCTTAGATAATCAGGATTTACCAAACATTTAAACAACTATCTATTTCATTTTTACCACTTTAAACATTAGAAGCACATCCAAACCTATCTCCTTCAGCTCATAACAGTACACAGATTATCTGACTGGAAAATTTGATCTCACATAATCACTAACCACACATCTAAACTCCCTTCATGTCCATGTAGATTATAGATTGCCTATAACCATTCTGTTGCATCTCTTGGCCTAATGTGTGACATTCAGTCATCCAATCATGTATCGAAGTCTTACCTTGTCTGCACAATCAGAATGTAAAAATCAAAAGAATTTGGTATGTGAACTGTTATCATGCTAAGGTTCATAATAAGTAATCTTATACACCAAAATAGCTTAATGATACAACTGTTGAAGGATATGAATCAAAATGCATAAACTCTGAGTGACTAGTATACTTGTATCGGTCTAGAAAAATAAGTAGAGCCAGCAAAGCTAACTATCACAGTAGTTACACTTGGTGGTAATCCCGAAGTTGCAGATTTGTGTATCCGATAGTGTAATTGGTTGAAGGGAGCAATGACCATATGTACAATAGCTATTTATGGATGTGAAGCTGTGCAATTCTTTATTCAGAACTTCAGGAGAGATGTTACAGTTATTAATTTCATATTATAGTCTTACTAGCTCTTTCATCTTAGAACATAGGAGGGTTAGGTTAAAAAAGGTAACCAATAAGAATTCTAAAATGGTGAACAAACATAAAGAGGTTAGCCTCGTGGGATTTTGAGACATATTCATGAAGCTTAATGATTTGTTTACAGTTCACAACTTTTATCAGTGAATTTCCCTTTAGGGTTATGATCTAACTCAAACATGTATGTGATCTCAGTGTCATCTTCTGTGAAGCCGTTGCTATATATGGTGTTATCGTGGCCATTATTTTACAAACAAAACTGGAGAGCGTTCCAGCTTCACAAATATATGAACCGGAGTCTCTTAGAGCAGGATATGCGATATTTGCCTCTGGAATCATTGTTGGTTTTGCAAATCTTGTATGCGGGTGGGTCCCAGTTATAATCATCTTTCTAATTCATCAACAAATGTTCTGTTTGTTGTCGGTTTAATCTCTCCTTCAACAGGTTATGCGTGGGGATTATTGGGAGTAGCTGCGCCCTATCTGATGCCCAAAACTCATCACTGTTTGTGAAAATTCTTGTAATTGAAATCTTTGGTAGTGCATTGGGGTTGTTTGGTGTTATCGTCGGAATAATAATGTCGGCTCAAGCCACCTGGCCTTCAAAAGTATAATCTTGGCATGTTTTAGCAGCTGAAAAACACAAAATCAATCCTTGTGTGTGCATATCTAGAGAAGTTTTTATGAAATGGAAGAAGGAATAAATGTGTCGATTCTGTTTTCTTGATGTATCTTAGCCAATAAAGATTTGTTCCCATGTTTCGATTCATGTAGAATCTGTATTCTCAATATTCATGTAGAGGACGTCTCATAAGACGTTTTTTTGTTGTTGCTTCGTTTCAAAAGGATGAATTGTGTATCCACGAATACAAGCATAGCGACTCGCTAGCGATGAGTTTTGTTGAAGCATTCTCTATAGATACTATTATTTATGTAATGTGATTTATTTAAAGATATATATAAGTGTGGTCACACATATATAAAAAAATAAATTAGTTCCAACCCACTAACAATTCAGATCAAATGTATAAACCATAAACAAAAGGGTGGTGATTTGTAGTTTTGTACAATGCCTTTTTTTTTTTTTTTTTAATTATTTCTTCTTTTTGTTTACGACACAATTATTAATGCACAAAGTACAACACTTCATATGCATATTTGTATTGTACACAACAAAAAAGTGGTACAAATCACGCTCCTAAATAAAAGTATGTCATTTTCAAAACTCTTTTCATTCAACAACAACAGCCGTAGACCCTTTCTTTAACAAGTAGTGTTCAGATTTTAACCATCAACAATATCATGACACCAACAACAATCACAAAAATCGTCAAAGGAAAAGTAAGAGAAAAAAAGGAAGTTAAAAATACGTCACAAACCCGATCGGCCACCACACGTTTGCTCTATGCACGACGATCCCCACAACGAATCTTTTTTTCTTCTTCTGAAAGTGTTACTTTACGGTTATTGAGTTTAAGAAGTTGGTTACTTTACCAACGTTGATGCATAATATGACATCTTGTAGACAATATTAAGGTTGCCATCAACCAAATTGTAAATTTTGTAAAAAATTGTTTGTAAAAGTTTCATAAGTGTAATCTATCATAATTTCATTTCCAGTAGATTGACTTCAAGTCTTCACATTATTGCATTGGTCAAAAAAATAATAAAAAAATAAAAAATTTGTTTACAACTATTTTTTAATTTTTCTGACATAAATAGGTAGACTTCCAATAACTTTACTAAAAATAAGAGCGTCACCCTCGCGCTAGAACTTTAGCCGTTACGCCTATAACCGCCTTCCTTTTGCACCTATAAATAGGAGACACGAATAAAATCAGTTGGCGCTTATTTCATTTTACACACATTCATCGCGAACACAATTTCTAGGGTTTCGGGCGATTCCTTCACCGATTCTTCACACATTTCATTCATAGAGCTTTTTAGTTACTGATTCGCAAACCTCCTGTGGCCGGAGCTCTCGATCATCGGAAAACCTAGACATTACTGTGAAATCGTGTAATTGAATCCAAAAATGAGCAAGCTAGTAGGTTTGTCAGGCATGAAGAGCTTAGATCAGTTCAAATCATCGTTAGGATCGTCTAGTTCTGGAGCTGCAAAAGCGTTTCAGATCTCTTCACGGCAACCTTCCTATTCAAATTCTACTTCGTCAGGAAGTTTTGCTAATCTGAAGCTTGCTGCAGGTATTTCAACGGCTATTCTGAGCTTATTGATTTTATGTTTCTAAAGTTATAGTATTATTTTCCGTACATTGAATCATTTTCTTTGTTATAGAGAAATTAGCTAAAGAGCAAGCTTCTGCGAAAACAGATCTTGACCTAGCGGTATGATTAACAGCTTTCTATATATCTATATGTGTATATCTGTCTTATTCATCAAATTTTATGTATCCATGTCTAATTCTGTGCCTGGAATGTTGTATTTTAGATGTATGTATAACATTTAATGTATTGATGGTTATTTGTGTGTACTGATTGAAGTAGTTGATTTATTATAAATGTACTACCTATAATATCATGTTATTTCGTAAGTAATATCGCTTTGTAGAAGCAAATGGAGGCACTTTTACCTGATAATTGTAGCAAATTCACTGTGTAATTGTGGTTATGCGTTTATATGTCACTCCATGTGTCAAATAATTAGAGTTCAATTGGATTTAAGGATCATTGATTGGATTTAAGGATCATTGATTATATTTGGAATGTTCAAGGCAGTAGTAATATACTGAAGTGTAATAGTTTCAATATGTGTCTGTGTGTGTTATGTCATGCATACATATAAATACCGAAACAATATTGTTTAGAGGCATGGTAACCTAATTATAACTATGCATAAACTGTTTGTACATAAAGGTTGGGTACATGTGTTTGTGCGTGTTATAGTGTGTTTATTGTGATGAATTGGGTGGCGAAACTTGCTTTGCTAAAAAATTTCAATGGATGCAGAATTCTAAGATAAAGAAATTGTCAGATACTATTCATGCGTTGGAAGAAAAGTTGCAGAATGCTTATAATGAAAATGCTCAGCTTAAAGTGAAGCATAGAGAAGATGAGAAACTTTGGAGAGGACTAGAGTCAAAGTTTTGTTCTACAAAGACCATATGTGATCAACTTACTGAAACCTTACAAACTTTAGCAGACCAGGTTCAGAATGGTAAGAGGTTTATATTGGATCCTTAATTCCTACATTATGAGTTAATTATGGGCGTGATTATCATTTTTCTTCTTCTACAGCTGAGAAAGACAAAGTCTTCTTTTCAAATAAACTGTCTGATACTTCAGTAGCTCTTGACAATCTGAATAGTCAGATGAAGTCTCTGTCTCTTAGGCTGGAATCGTCCGAAGAAACTATTATAAATCGTAAGTTAAATCTTCCTATTATATGGTCTTCCATATTGGGATTCATATTAGGGCTGAAATTTTCAGAATTTTGTTAGATTTTTTGAATGTGTGGAATTCTGCGTGCAGGTGACAGAGAGTTGAATGAACTTGGCATTGATAAGGAAAACTTAGAGAAACAACTTAGAGATGAACATTGCAAAGTTCTCACGCTCATCAATGAAAGAGGTATTGATATATCCTACATTTGTTAACGTTTATTTCCCTATGTGTTGGTGTGAGACATAAGTAAGGATTTCACATTGTTTGCATGTCATTTTTTTTTTAATATTTTGCAGATAATCTAACCAAGACCTTGGAGGGGACTGTAGCATCCAATGAATCAACCATACAGAGCCTAAATTCTAGGTTGAGTGAATTGCAACTTGAGCTAATATCAAAGGAAGATAGGCTAAAAAACATGCATGACTTGTGTGAAAGAAAGGAGAAAGAGAATACTAATCTAATGGACAGTAACAAGGAGTTTTCTGAGCATTTAGACAAAGCAATGCTGGAGAATGGGAGCCTAACAAATTTTGTTAACATGACGGCAGTTAAGCTTGCAGATTTGGATAAACAGAGTCTAGCCTTTTGGGAGAAGGTTCTTCAAGTCGATGCTTTCTTTACTTCTTGCTTTGACTTGGTACAAGAAGAAAAAAAGCTTGTGTCACATAAGGCACAACGGAGTTATGATTTGCTTCATAGTCAACTTTTGAATACCACATCCGAAAAAGATGCATTACAGTTGGTCAATCAAGAGCTGAAGAATAAGACCAGTGAGCTCCAGAATGATTTAAAGTTCACAATGGCCCAGCATGCAGAAGAATGTCACCTAGCAGAAGAGAAGGTTCAGAAGTTAGAGTCTGAAGCAGAAGCGCTTCTTTCAAAGAAAGCTGAATTGGATAACCTTATTACCACGTTGGAGGATAAGATCCGTTCTATATCTGAAGCTTCCAGAATATCAGAGATACAAATGGTGCACACTTGTATGACTATTAAAAATTGATAATCATGCTAGTATATTATGGTTGATCAGTATTTTATTGTTAAACATGCAGCAAGACTTTCAGTTGAAGTATTCAGAGTCTGAAAGTGATAATAAGGAGACGATACGAAATCTTCAATCAGAGATACATATTAAGAAAGAGGAAATAGATACTCTGAGAGATGAAGTTATGAAGCACGAACAACATGTTGATTCACTGGAGAAACAACTCAATGAGCTTCATAGCTTAGTACAGGAGAAGGAACAGGTTGTTTTGGAAATTAAGGGAAGAGAGAAACAGCTGGAAGATCAAAATTCAGAGGTTTTTCCCCCGATATTCATATCTAAAGTTGTTATCTTGTATGTTATCGTGATATGTATGACATTCGTGTGAATTTTAATGATCTATAGGTTCAGAAGTTGCTCGTTGAAGCTGAAGGTAATGTCACGGAAGCTAAGATGCAATATGATCAGATGTTAGAAAGTAAACAGTTAGAACTGTCAAGGCATTTGAAGGAAATTTCTCAGAGGAATGATCAGGTAAGGTCCACTGTCATGTGTCTGTAATCTGTATCAACCTTTCAGATGATGAGGCAAACTGACACTGAATTATATATTATTAGGCTATCAATGATATTCGAAGGAAGTATGAAGCGGAAAAACAGGAATGCGTTAATCTTGAGAAAGAAAAGGTTGGACATTTATTATCTTTTGCTCACTGACTTTGGATATTTTAATCATATTTCAAGTTTTTGTTCTCAGGCTGAAAAGGCAATTGTAGATATGGAAAAGAAATGTGAGAGAAAGCTATCAGAATGCATAGAGGAATCAAAACAGAAACTGATGAAGATAGAGGAAGAACACACTGCTTTGGTATGTATAAGTATGGGAAATAAGATGCCTCTTAGTTAAGAAAGTTATCTTTAGCATATTGATTTAAAACAGAAAGATATAAATCCTTGTTGTGCTCATTTTGCAGGTTAATAAAATACGGCAGGAGAATGATAAGAAGGAAGCAGATCTAAGATCTAATCACTGTGAAGAGTTAAGAAAACTTCAACTCCAGGCTGAGAATCAACTTACAGAGGTACATATTAATCCATCGCTGAGGTCTGATTCATAATAAATGCAGACACACTTTTAAATTGATAATTTTCACAATGTATCCAGAAAACCAAGTTATTCAAGAATCAACATGAAGCTGAGTTAAGGGAATTGAGGTCTCAACATGATGAGGAGTGTAGGCATCTTGAAGAGGAGCTGAATTTACAGAAGGACAAGGTATGCATAGTTCAAATTCATAAGTTTCAAGTGATAGATCCACTTCTTTTACTCCCCAAAGAGATGGTATATTATTACAGGAGGAGAGGCAGAAGGCTTTGTTGCAGTTGCAATTGAAAGTAATGAGTGATCAGCCTCAAGATGACCAAGAAGTGACCTCAAGAAAGGCATGCATATCTAACATTACACGCGGAAAAAAAAAACAGAAAAGAACTATGTTAATGATCCTTTTTATGATCTATACTCTTGTTTCTGTCCCATGTAGGATTTGCCTTACATGAATGCTACACAACCACCAGTATCAAAGATGGTGAAGAAAGCAGAGAAAGCTAAACCAGGAAGTGTAATTAGCATTCCCAAGCATAGTAAAAAGGTGGAGTTTTCACATCTACCTCCCATATACGTGTACCTGTACTTATACATATGCATTTACATACATAGAAACATATATATAACTAATGCTACCCACTACTGTTCTGCATTTTATTGACAAAGTGGAAAAGATGCAGTAAGAAATGATAAATCTGGCCTAATATGCTGGTGGTTTGGTTGGTGTATAAATAATTAGCAATCCTAAGTTGTATCTGTAGTTAAGTTATTTTGCATTTAGCAAACTAAAACTCAAGGGCTTAACTGAGTTACAAAAGCTGCTATCCTGGCAGGTAACTCACCATGAATATGAAGTTGAAACATCCAATGGAACAATCACAAAGCGCCGTAAAACAAAAAGTACAATCATGTTTCAGGTATGGTGTTCTTGTCTGTCACATCTGTGCTTATTCTGCATCTGTATCAACATTTTGTATTGTCTTTTCTGGAAGGATCCAAAAAAGAACAAGAGGCGAACACCAAAAGCCACTACCCCTAGAGATGCTATCACGGTAACTTTAAGTCTGTGTGCTGGAACTTCCACTGTTCTGCATGAATTTAACATAATTATTGAAAAATTGAACAGCGAATGAAGGGAGGGAGTCAACAAAATCCTCCTAATATTGGTGATCTGTTCACTGAAGGATCATTGAACCCATATGCAGATGATCCTTACGCATTTGACTAGAGGTAATATCTGACGCCTCGTTCTTTTACAAGAAAACAACGTCTTCCTAAATATGCATAACATAACCTAAAAGTAGTCCCTTAAGCAGTGTAAGCAGATCGAGTAAATCTTCCGCTCAGGCAGTCTTATCTTTCCGTAGTGAACTCTCCTGCTGTTATGTGTTGGTAAGTGATTTAGTTGTGTGCAAAATGTCAATAAAGAACAAACACTGTTGTAATTGAAATTGAAGAACTTACTTGGATTTGATGTGAATTGATGTTCATGCCATGGTTATCAAGGCTTCTAAAAACTTTCTTATGCCTTGAATTGATGAAACAATTATGAGATATTGCCTTCCTCTCTTTTTTACCCTACCCGAGTAAAGTTATTCACAGGAATAACTTATATGTCAATATCTTCATGGATAATTGTATGCTAGCTATGCATGCCTTGTATATGATTGTGACTAAATGTTGGGTAAATTGGAAGAATAAAGTTGTGGCCAGATGTTAGAATTCCTTTCATACAACTGTATTATGAGTAAATGCTGGGCAAATTCGGTTGCGACTAAGTGGTAGATTTCTTGTGCATAGATTTGTTGTTAGCTGTTCATAAATGGGCAGAATTTAGTAAAAGGCTAAAAAATATGCTTATGGTTTTAAAAAAAGAGGCAGTCTGAATGCAACCTATATAATGGTAGAACACATACAAATACAAGTATTTACCTCGTATTGACGACATGGTTGGAAAAAAAAAATCCAGAATTTTCATTTGACGGGAGTGCATGATTTATAAGAACTACCTACGGCCTATCACCAATTCAAATGCTAGAAGCATTTTTGAATGCTGGGTATGATGTGTTTGCCACTTGTTAGCAAAGTGTCTTATTTGAAGAGAATAACAATTTGGTGTGTATGTTGTTTCACTTGTGTTTTACATGTGTATATGCGTGTGATACGCGTATTTCAAGTAATCAGAAAACCAGGCTTGTGCTTGAGATTTTTGCGCCATTGAGTAAAAATATTTAACGAGGCCTAAAATATAAAAGACGTGGTGTGTTTTAGAAGTCATTTTCCTGAATAAACTAGTGAAATAAAAATAAAATATAAGTCAGTATATTTATTTAAAAAAATTGTTTTAAATAGGTAATATAAAATGATAGACGAGTAGTTAAGGTTACATGTGAAATTTCTTAAAACATATGCAACTCCTAACAAACACGATCAATGTGATTTCGACTTAAAATATAAGGTTGGAAATTTTTAATGTGGTAAAGTTTCAACAATTTCACGTAATATGGGAGGAACTATATAAAAATACAAGAAAACTCACCTTATTATACAAATAATAATCAAACAAAATGTTTTGTATAAATCTGTTCTCATCGTAGTGAAAATAAAATGTATGTCCATCAAAAGCTTTAGAAATTTCGACACTCGTTCTTGACGACCAAATGATGAGTGGGAAGGGCTCACAATTATGCATAAATTGTCACACGGATAAACTTTTATTGATAAAATCATGAGATATGAACATGATTTTGTGAAAATAATCCCTATTTTCATTGAATTAAGCTCACATTTACAAATGAGTAAAATGGAAAGATACAATTGATTATGTTAAAACCGCTAACTACTTTTGTCGTCTGCTTAAATAACAAATCCGGCTCCTAATCCCCCCCCCCCCCCCCCCCCCCCCCCCCCCCCAAAATAACTAATCCGGGCTACTGATCTACACCTAAAAAAGATCCATGTACTTACAATCTTTCTTAGACACACACAACAGACATAATATTTGTCAAGACATCTGCAAGTTGAGAAGCCGTGGCCAAATTACTTAATTGAATAAACCCTTTCTTAGACACACACAACATACATAATATTTGTCAAGACATCTGCAAGTTGAGAAGCCGTGGCCAAATTACTTAATTGAATAAACCCTTTCATGACTTTTTTGCGTGTAAAGTGACAATCTATAGCAATGTATTTGGTGCGTTCATGAAAAACTGAAATGTTAGCTATATGAATAGCACTTTGATTATCACATTGGAGAGTAACATTTGTTAAATTCTTGACCCCTTATTCATCTAGAAGTCTAACATGCCAAGTGACCTCAGCAACATCATGAGCCATAGCCATTTACTCTGCTTCAGAAGATGATCTGGCAATAGTGGTCTATTTTTTGAACTTCCAACTAATTGTAAATCCATCAAGAAGAAGAAGACAACCAATCACTAGTTTTCGAGTTATAGGACAAGATGTCGAATCAGAATCTGAGTAAGCATGAAGATTGATTGTTAAAGAAATGTTCAACAAAATACCATGATATGCAGTCCCTTTAAGATATCTCAGAAGGTGACGAACACAATCTAAATGATTCTGTATGGGTTGGTGCACTCGCTTAAAGTTTGTACATAAAAAGGAGATATCAGGTCTAGCGTGAGTAAGAAAATTGAGTTTTTCAATCAACATTCTATAATGAGAAGAATCATAAAGTAAGGGACTATTGGTATCACTCCAAATTCTTTTAGTTTTCATTTTGAGTATGATAAATTTGATGAGAGTTAACATTTGATCAAATAAAAAAGAAAAGAAGTATAAAAGATGAATGTCTTTGTTTTGCATAATGTTAGGGTTTTGTTATTGGTTATTTTTTAGGTCTAATAAAAAAAATAGTAGTAGAGAGCAAAAACTAAAATGAAAAGGAGGAAAGTAGGAAGAAGAATATAAAATGACTAAAATATCCTCGTGTGTAAGGTACATGGTTATACTTAAAGGATGATACTAACACTCACTTAAAAATTTGGACAATCCAATCTCAAAGTCTTTAATAATAAACTATTCAAATACTTTTTGAAAGTTAGAAACGACCAGTGAAACAAATTGAAAAGCACATAGATGTTTTAAATGATTTACTCCTAAACATATGGAATATAATAAATAATGTGATGTCAATCTAATAGGGAATACTATTTTAGACGCTTAAAAGTACTCAGAGTGTGAAGATGATATATTATGAGTTATTTAAAATGAATACGGTTGATTTTTAAAAATAATTCAAATGTGTTGGAATTCTTAAAAATCTCATGAGAAGTTGAAGTTGTCACGAGTTTATGTAGAATTACTTAAATGCCCTTTTATATCTCATAACAATTTACTACTTCAGTTTATATATATATATATATTCAAATGTGTTGGAATTCTTAAAATCTCACGAGAAGTTGAAGTTGTCACGAGTTTATGTAGAATTACTTAAATGCCCTTTTATATCTCATAACAATTTACCACTTTAGTTTATATATATATATATATATATATATATATATATATATGATTGGGATCATGTGAAAACAAGTAAAAAATTTATGTGAAGCTAAAGAAAATAAAGGTTCACAAGTAAAAAATTTATGTGAAGCAAAAAAAATATAAAGGTTCACAACTAAAAATTTATGTGAAGCAAAAAAATAAAGATTCACAACTAAAAGTAAATTGTGAATGAAAATTGAGATCGTTTTCACCGTTTTTATTTTAACTCTTTATTATACCATACTATATTACATTTATGTTTTTATTTTATATATATTATGTTATATAATATTAGTATATCATATCATATCTTTATCTTTATCTTTAGCTATATGCTTTCTTTAATTGACACGTCATCAAATAATTTTTTTTTCTTTTTTCATACTATTTTAGATGATATATGAAATAATGTGGTTAATGTTATTATTTTTGTCAATGGATATATCAAAAGTTATTTAAAGTTTTTTCTTATTAAAACATAAATGAGAAATACGTTATATAATCTTCCGTACCAATCAAATTATACACTTTACCTTTCACCTGGCAAATATCATCTAGTTATTATATGAAGAAAGCTATATGCTTTCTTTAATTGACACATCATCAAATAATTTTCTTCTTCTTTTTTCATAGTGTTTTAGATGATATATGAAATGATGTGGTTAATGTTATTATTTTTGTCAATGGATATATCAAAAGTTATTTAAAGTTTTTTCATATTAAAACATAAATGAGAAGTACGTTATATACTCTTCCGTACCAATCAAATTATACACTTTACCTTTCACAATCAAATATCATCTATATGCACTAATTTTTTTTATGGGTTGAAAAATAAAGTACACACTTATAATGGAATAATCCGAAATAGTAACCCAACACTTTAAGTGGGACAGAGAGTAGTTATTTTATTTTATGTTTTTTTATTTGTGTATGTATTTGTAATGTATAGGGATAGAATTAAACGAGATTTGTGTAATTATGGAAAAGTTGAAGATTAAAAATATAAATTGTAAAACTTTTTTTATCTTGCTATTGTAGAATACAGTATAAAGCTAATGTGTTAATTTGAGAAGATTTTGATGAATTTAGAAGATAGAATGATTAGACAGGAGAATGAGATTTGGGGAGATATTGAGGATTTAAAAGACCAATTAGAAACTAAAGAAAAGATAGATGAAACGCATGAAGCCTTTTATTGCTATTTTTTTTTCTTTTTAATCTAAATATCGTTGAATACATATGGAACATGCTTTAATTTAGGAATATATTGAGATGTTAATGAAGTGATATATTTTAATTTTAACTTTTTTTAGCTAAAAGATAGAGTCACAATTGTTTCAATTTTAGTGACACGTAGGATTTTTTGAGAAAATATAGTATTGACACCTAGGAATTTTGCTTATTTGTCAAAAAGATAAAACGTCCACATAGAAAAAAGACTATCATCTATTAGTTACATAGATAAACTTATTTTAGAAGAAATAATAATAATAATAATAATAATAATAATAATAATAATAATAATAGAAATATATAATAATAATAAATAATTTACCTCATAATTATTATGGATGATGATGGAGATGAACAATTAAAAATCATTATTAGGACGTACATTCGAAATGATCGGTTGTTAATAACATGTGAAGTAATTGTTATTATTTAACTTATATTCGTTTTAAGATTTTCACTAAATCTTATAACTAATTTTATTTTCTCGTAATTTAATATCCAAGGTATGTCAAATGCAATTATTGAAAGCGTTGATGTTAATTTGTTCCGTACTAGACAATAGTAAAGAATAAGATATAAACATCCTTTTTCGTTTCGATTAAACACAAATCTTGAAGATAATATATATATATATACATATAAAATCGTAACCATTGAGTGTGGGTGCATCCCACGGCGTCTTAATTTATATTTATATTGTATAAAATATTAACATATCCTATTATATTGTATAATATTATATAATATATTATATTATAAATACGTTGTATTATATTTTAATATAATATGATATATCATATTATATATATATATATATATATATATATATATATATATATATATATATATATATAGATATTATATTGTAAGTTGTATTATCTTATCTTATATGTTTATTTTATAATATGTATTATATTTAAGTGTACTCATATTACTTTATAACATAATTTATGTATTGTATGTTAATCATATTATAGTATTATTATTTTTTTAAAAAGACAAGTATTCTATCACTACTACCACACGAATAAATACAATAACTCACGAATATTTACTATATGTCATGCCCCCAAGACTTGAACCCTCACCTTCAAAGTTTGAGGGTCACCTCAATACTGCTAGGTCAATGACCCTTTGATATTATAATATTATTTATAAGTTAGATGTATTATATTTATGTTGTTTGTTATAAGTTTAATTTCATGATGTTTCAATCAAACACACATAGATTCTAGTTCCTTCGTAATCAGATTTATCTGAATCATAATCCGATTTGTTTCCGTTCTCTTAAAATTATTATGTGAACCAAGTGACACCTTGGACAATGGTAAATTAAATATCCGTCCTTGTAGTAAATTATAAGTATTAATTAATTAATATTAATTATAATTATTGAATGCTATATTCATGGTTGAATGTATCTACATCTACATCCACATAATTATATTTGTGTGTGTCTATAAGATAACTCACCTTAGTTTTCCTATAAATAACCATTGAGGATAAATTAACTTGCCATACAAAACAATGAAATTTAATACTCCCTCTGATCAAAATAAATGTATATATAACTATTTATATATGTCTCAATTTATCACCCGCAATTTTTAAACTCTCAAATTTATCCTCATTTATTACTCTCGGTCATTTATTTCTTAAATAAATTCAGTAAAACTTCCCTTTAATATAAGGGCAAAACTGACTTTTAGTCCACCTATCTTAATTTCCACAAAAATTATTAGGGGACAATTTTGTAGGGCAGAGAAAGTATTAATTGTCACGTACAGTAGTAATTTATTTGTAATGTGAACATAAAAATGTCAAAATATAATGCATTATCTGCTATAAATTTTAATCCTAAGGTGTTAAAAACCTGATAAGAATCACATTTAAAACACCTCTGGCGGTATTTGAAGCATTGAATTATAATTTTAATAAATAGAATAAAAAATACGATATTGTAATTAATTAATTTTTTATTATTCAATTTTATGACTTTAAATACAGCTACCATTAACCAAATTGTTGCCCACTGATCTCTACTGTACTCTTAGTTCAAATTCTTACAGCAGAAATGTCAAACATCCAGGAACAATCTTTCATTCCTACCGGCTGGGAAATTGTTCCCTACTCACCACCTTGTAATAATCAGGTAAAAAAGTTATAATTATAAGTGATGTGAATTTTCATTTTCATTGTCGATCATGTACGTATATCCAGCTGATCCTTGAGAAAATTCGATCCATTATATCGAGCATGACATGTGGCGGTACTAACACTCATATAAATATATAAATTAAAGAAAAACCCTAAATTTTGTTTGTTGGATCGATGTGTTTAAACATTCTAAGCACAAAATTTAAACTTCAATGGGTTGAAATGGATATGTTACCCAAATTGATCGGTCTTGTTCTTTACACATGTAAACTGTTTACTTGCCTCTAGCAACTTGCTGGAGTGCCGTTCTAATCTAATGATTTCGATAATATTAAAAAAAGAAGAAGAAGAAAAAAAATGATGTTTCATTTTATGCGTTTCCTTTAGTGTTCTCTTTGATTATACGCTCAAAATTTCTAAAACACCAGTTGATTTTTGGTGAGCAACGCTTGGAGGAGTGTATGTCATATTTATATCTATATATCAACTTTTTTGTTGTTTAATATAAAAATAACAAATCGTGGAATGTCTGTTTAAGGTTTCCATAGGAAAATGTCACTTTTTTCATGTGTTCATCCTGAATTTCGTTTTGCTTATTGTCATGTGCATGCTTCGTGTTTTCATTTTCTTGGCTTGTTCTAACAATTGAATAAACGTGTAGCATGAATGTTGTTCCAAGTACAGGAAGCCAGTGAACATAGTGATAGCAGCGCGCCTATTGAAGCAATACCATTAGCTTTTCATGTGCCAAAAGAAGTAGGTGGCGCGGTTGAGGTAACATCCCTTAACGCTATATATGTGGTATTTTATTGTAATTAATAAAAAATATATATATATATTTCATTAATCGCCCTTAGCCTAGAAATAGAGAATACATAACAATAATGGTAGTTCTAGTTAATTAACAAACCTTGTTCCCCGGTCGCTCGGTTTGCGGTCATTTTATACCACATCATTGTAATCAAGTAATATAAATAGAGTTAGTTCCGATTGCATTACTTCCCTGATAAAAGACGCATTTGCGTCATAAACTAAGTTAACTATCAATAAGAAGTAACATTATTTGTAATGATCCAGTTGTTCAATGTACAAGTACATGTTTATGGAACGTCGCTGGATCTTCTAATCTCGAGCTTAGATTGACAATATTTTTAGTGCTATTTCATGTCACGTCTTTAAGCAAACTAAAGATAAACATATTAAACTTCCAAAAAAAATGCAGGGCAATGGACCGAAGAGAAAGAGAAGAAAAGGCATCCCTACGGAACTTGTGTCGGTAATTGAAAGGGATTTAACTCTTTTTGAGGTATATAAATCCGACAACATCCACGAGGTAATTTTGTATGCATTTGCTTACAGCTTATGTACTTTGTGTATTACATTGCGAAAAGTGCGATCAAATGCATTCAACTTGACATGAATGTCTATTGTGTGTATCTTATTTACGGGTAGTGTTTTTAATGCATGAAACCTGTAAATTAGCTTATGTACTTTGTGTATTACATTGGGAAAAGTGCGATGAAATGCATTCAACTTGACCTGAATGTCTATTGTGTGTATCTTACTTACGGGTAGTGTTTTTAATGCATGAAACCTGTTTTACAGGTTTCATGCATTAAAAACACTACCCGTAAGTAAGATACACACAATAGACATTCATGTCAAGTTGAATGCATTCCACTGCACTTTTCCCTATTACATTTACTACTACCGTTACCATCTATAGATATTAATGCGTTCTTCATCAACAGATAATTCGAGAAAGAGAGCGAGGTTTAGCAATAAGGATTGATCAACATCAACTGCTACAGAATTTGAAATGGTGGAAGATTGAAACTCGGAGACGTTCTGAAACAGATGGCCAGCGTAGAACTGACAAGGTAAACTACGTACTTTGATTTGTCATCTATTTATTTTGTACTTTCTCCATTACGATGCTAACAAATAACTTAAATTTGATATAGATTTATTGGCATCTAGCTACCGGAGCGAGACTCAGGTCACGTACAGAAATTCAAAAATTTATTGATGAGAACTCTATGATGTAATATCCTAAGTTTTACAGCTGAGTAATAGTGACCATCAACAAGAAGACCGATCTTCCATTGCAAGTTCATATTTTTGCAGTATGTTTGAATTTTCATATATATATGTAATCAGGTGGCAACTTTAGACCCATGGTATGTAGTCTATTTTGAATTTCAGTTTGCATCTAATCACAAATAACTAAAAGGGAAGTCTTTTGAACGATGTATAAGTCGGAAAATGGTTGTATGATTTTAGATATGAACTACCGTACTCCATTTAATTTTGTTCTTTCGAGTCATAACTAGCTTTACCGATAGAGACTAAGGTGAAGTTACATTGGCAAATATTTGAATGTATTTTTTTAATATATATATATATATATATATATATATATATATATATATATATATATATATATATATATATATATATATATATAATGGTAACTCTCGATTCTTATTAGATAATGGCCATTTTCCAAGATGTTTGCCATCAATATGTTCATATATGATCGAAAGATCATCACTTGATATTCAATTAAATCCTAAATAAGCAAATCTAGGATGACTTTATTTTTATATGGCATATATAATATATTCATTTCATTAAAAAAGACCTCAGTAGCTAGCTAGAGGCAAGAAGAAACGATTACAAGCCAAGTGACACAGACTTTTTAGGATTACAATTCCACTAGATCCAACGGAGTCAAAATTTTCTACTTCCGTTATTTATCCAAAAAAGATTAAGAAAAGCTTTAGCTCCTCACCAAAGATGTCGGCTGTTAATTTCTTGATGTTAAAGATGACTCCATGTGGTGTTTTCATAAAATTCATAAACCTATTTGAAGGACTACATTGATGCATTCCTTGTCGACGTGAGTTTCATCCCAAAAATCTGCGAACCGAAGATGAGTTGATGTGGAGAATTAGTGTGTTTTAACTCCACCATCTTGCAACCGCCTCCCATAATCTAACTATAGCAACACAATCCTAGAAAAGATGATTTTCTGTTTCTTGGCTTATCGCAAACCAGGCATATAGTGGAATCTAAGTATCGATCTGTTGCATCGAAGTTGACTCGATCTAGTGGAAAGGCGTTTTTTTTTGGAATGCACCAAGTAGAAATGTTTACCTTTTTTGAAAGTAACACATTCCGTTTAAGTTTATTCGTGTAAATGCTTTGAGTTTTTTCATCAATCTGTTTTGTTATGCTACTAACCGTAAAACGTTTGTAACCCTTTAGAATAAAATGCCATGAGTCCTTTTTGTCTCCAAACACCAAATTATGCAGCAAGGAATTTAATTCTTCGAATTCCTCCATTCTCATACCTTATTAGTCTGTGCCAATCCCAAGTGGTAATACGCCTCCCATTTACACAAGCTATCGTTCCAGCAATAATTGCTTCGAAAGTTACTTTTTTTTTTTTTTAAACGATGAAGGCGCCCCACTTTTCATGTCCAAATTTGGTGTCATCACCATTCCTAATTAACGTTTATTTTTATTTTTCTCAACGTTGAAGGAAAATCTATGTCAAGTTTGAGCATACTTTTATCAAGATCAGTATATCTTCTTCGGGGCCTTTAACATAACTTTGAGAGTTAGAGGTCACAAGACCACTATTTTCAGGAAACAAAATGGAATGTGTTACTTCAGTTACAGATCAACATTTCAACTTAGCGCATTGCAAATAAACGTCTTCCCACTAGAGTCAACCTCGATCCAAGGTATTGACTTAGATTTCACTAGAGGCATGGTTTGAAATAACACTCAATAGACGGTAATAGTTATGTTAAAACTTAAATTTTTTAAAGTATTATCGACAGATAGGAAATGTAAGATACACAGATCGTCTTTTCCACTTTTAGTACAGTGAAGTATTTTGTTTAGGGAAAAGTGCGGTGGAATGCATTCAAATTGACCTGAATGTCTATTATGTGTATCTTACTTATGGGTAGTGTTTTTAATGCATGAAACCTGTAAATTAGCTTTATTGTATGTATTTTACCTATGTGGCACCGGTTGCAATATTTCGATGACATGTCAGACGCCAAATCATCACTCCACCTCATCAGGGAAAAGTGCGGTGGAATGCATTCAACTTGACCTGAATGTCTATTGTGTATATCTTACTTACGGGTAGTGTTTTTAATGCATGAAACATATAAATTAGCTCTATTGTATGTACTTTTTGACCTGCCGAACCCTTAGCCGGTTACTAGTTGAATTTTTTTTTAAATGTACATGTGGCTTGACATGTCATAAATTATCTGTCAAGTTTACATGAAAACTTACATTTAAAATACTCCACCCGGAAGCGTATGTCGACTTGAAAGAACTAGCACATCAAACCTTAATCAAACTCTAATCATCATTCAAAAACAACCAAAACATCAAACCCTCCTCATATTCTTCTCACGTGTAAAAATCCAAAACCATAGGAGAGTTGTAGATATCATTCAACCCATCCGTCACATCTCCGTTCCGACAACAAGAAAAATCCGTTGAGTGTATATTAGGCTTTTCGTCTTTGCATTCTTTCAATTTCGTTCGTTATCCTTCGAGTTAGTGGTATCTAGAGTTTCATCTAACCCTAATCAACCATGAATCGAAAACCTAATTAACTTGAAGTAGATTCAGACCTTTATTTGGTTGTGGATGGTTGCAGCCTAAATCAGAAACCCTAGATCTAGGATTAGTTAGCTCAGCTGCCAACGCCTGAGTCCAAAGCAACCGACCACCGCTTGATCATTAGGGCTTCGTTTCAGCAACGTGTTGTGTTTGCTTGAGACGACGAAGAAGACCGGCCGAAAAAGTCGTTGGCATTTGGTTTTCGATTTCAGTTTGCTATTAGGATTTGAATTTTTGTTTTGTACTATTTTAATCGATCATGATGTTTGAATGATTGTGAAATTCAGTTTGCGATTAGGATTTGAATGATTGTCAATCTATGTGTATTTTTCTGAGTGAATCGATCATTGATGACGGTACATGATTTGGGATATGAACACATTTATTGGTATTATTTAAATATTTATTAATGTGTTGTTTAATATGTTATACTATTTAATTAAAATAACCAGGTAAAATACATACAATAGAGCTAATTTACAGGTTTCATGCATTAAAAACACTACCCGTAAGTAAGATACACACAATAGACATTCAGGTCAAGTTGAATGCATTCCACCGCACTTTTTCCGATAATTTATGACGTGTCAAACCACATATATATTTAAAAAAAATTCAACTAGTAACCGGTTAAGGGCTCGACAGGTCAAAAAGTACATACAATAGAGCTAATTTATAGATTTCATGCATTAAAAACACTACCCGTAAGTAAGATACACACAATAGACATTCAGGTCAAGTTGAATGCATTCCACTGCACTTTTCCCTTTTCTTTATAGTAGCTTCTAGGAATGCTTTCATATAATTAATATGATCGGTGATGACTGTTTAGGTGAACGTTGCACGACCGACTTTTTTTTTCCTATCTAAATGGCAATGCAGAAGAGGCGTCGATCGGTAAGGTTCAGAGAGTCGACCACCACTCAAAGGAGATGACTGGAAAATCTTTACATGTCTTAATGTTGAAATGATTATATATTTACCTTAAAACTCTTATCAATAACCAATAAAGAAAATAACTTACCTTATTAAAAACAAAAACAAAAAAAGAACTTAGACAAAATGAAATATTAGCTATTTTCCATAGCTTAATTAGTAACTAACTATTATAACCCGTGCGATGTACGGTAAAATAAAATACATATGTATAAAAGCGTGAATGCAAATGCAATTGCAAGTAAGATATCAATAATGTTAACCTTGCAAAGTTGCTCCCTAATAACATTCGATTGCAGATAATAGCAATCTAACCTAATAAGGCATTAGTACATAACCCTAAAGATATTCTGTAATTATTAGTAATCTGCATCATTATAGAGATTTCACATATAGCCATTTTAGAAAAAATGAGAAACTACCCATCATGGTTTGTGTTGAAACTCTCAAAATAGGCATGTAAAAGTCATATATTTTAGTAGAAAATCATATTAACAACAATATGATTTTAATTAACAAATTATTTAGTTAATATTATATTATTATTTTATTATCTTTTTAATAATTAATAATTAATAAATATAAATACTAATATGAAAAGAAGGAGTCCTATACAAAAATAAACTCCTATAAATTATTTAATTAATATTATAATTTTATTATGAAAAGAAGGAATCCTATACGAAAACAAACTCCTACAAATTATTTAATTAATATTATAATTTTATTATTAATAATAATTAATTAGAAAATAAAATACCATCAAACAATTTGACGTATATTTAGTTACGATCTTATATTAGTGTAATGACATGAACTTTGTATATAATATTACGATGAACATCTCACAATGTAATAATAGTATGTACTAAACACGATTATATTTAGCAAATCGCTTGATAATTAATTGATTTGATTAATTAAATTAATAACAATAAAAATTGTATGCTTTAAATTGCCGTGCATCGCACGGGATTAAAACTAATATATATATATATATATATATATATATATATATATATATATGTGTGTGTGTGTGTGCGCGCGCATGTATAAAGAATCTAAAAGCACATTCAAAATGACAATTAGATTTAATTTTGTATGAGTTGCATTCTTTTACAATATTAAAGAATCATATTCTCATCTCATCATGTTGCATATGATTATACGAACTCACTAAACTTATTGAAACAACATACTATATACATTATCCTGATTTGTTCATGTAGAACAATTCGATTTAAGAAAATACGTGTCTAACAAATTCAAATGGATTCAATTAATTTTTTAATTCTAAAGGCATTTTTATCTATCGGTTAAAGTTATTGCTAATGTATATATCCTTATGTTTACGTAGTCCAAAATGGAGAAACGTTTGGCTTGTTATACATATCCTCCACCTCCATTAGTAGAGAATTGCTAATATAGCATATGTGACAAATAAAGTCGATGTTTCCAAAGTCAGCCAAAAGATGTATATCCATTTTACAGTAAATGGTTATAACACATGTAAGAAACATTAGTAGTTAAAGGAAATATCATGATGTGTAAGATAACAGCACTCCTAATGAAATAGTCACATACGTATAAAAGTAATCATAATGTCTAAGAAAATGATACTAGTCTTCACATTACCTACAACAAAAATATAGATGTGAGTAAACATACATAAGAGCCTTTCTAAAAATATAAATAGATTCTGCACACATACGGAGATTAATGTTAAAAGTGAGAAGATCAAGAAAATCAGCAAATGTTTATAGGAAAATAAGCATTTAATATTATTTCGTATAACACATTCAAAAGAGATAGGACTTGTTAGGCCCTCTACCGAGTACATCAAATAAATTGCCCCTTGAAAGAACCTGCAAATTATGAGACTATTAATGAACAACTTAACAAAGAAATATGAAGAATAAGAAATTAATGTGTTGAACCTTGAAACGCGTTGAATCAAAATACACAATGGTGGCAATGAAAATCATGTTTTCAAGTTAAGATTACATATATTTGTATTAAAATATATTTTCTTTCAAGTTAAGATATATTTGTATTATAGTAACATCAAACAGATTTTAATACATAGAACTGAATGACTAAATGACATGGCAGTACTAATATCATAATTTAAATTTCACTTAACTTGGTAGCATAAGAGGTCTCCACCTACTTTTGGGGGACAGCCTATTAGAACAGGGTAGATAATGTGAACCTAAAGATCTTTGAAATTTATTGCATCATCAAAATTATAAATGTTAATCCTAATGTGTTTAAATCAGATAAGAATTAAAAGACGTAACATTAATTTCACGATAATTAATTATAATCTTTTTAAAAAGATAAATATGTCTGTATTTAATAATGGCTATAAATTCAGACCACCATCACCAAATTGCGGCACACACTCCTCCCCAATCTCTAATGTCCTCGATTTCTTTCTTCTCTGTCAATCAATGATACAGTTAGTTCAAATTCCTACAATAAAAATGGCAAATGTCCAGGAAGAATCATTTATTCCTACAGGCTGTGAGATTGTTTTCTCTTCACAATGTATTCAGGTAAAACAAATTATATTATTTGTCTATTTCTCAACTTAAACTTTATATGGTTAAGTTGATCGATGTTGAATTCTTCTTCATTAACGATCATGTACGTATATGCTTTGTGGTTTTATTTTCTTGGCGTGTTATAAAAATTAAACATGCATGTAACATGGGTGTTGTTCAAGTACAGGAAGCCAGTGAATGCAGAGATAGCAGCAACCCTATTGCAGCAATACCAATATCTTGTTATGCACCAGAAGAGGTACGTGGAACGGTTGAGGTAACTAATCCCTAAATACTACTCGTTATTGTGTTGTTATGATAAAAATATTGAATAGCTGTTCGCCTAGAAACAGACGATGCATAAAGATTACTGTAATATTGATAGGTCTAGTTGGCAATGGACATGTCTATAAGGCTATTGAAATTTTAAATATTGGAATAGTAACTGAATTTCATTTTCAATCTTCAGGATGTAGTGATCAGAGAAAACTTGAATGAGAATAATGATCGATGTGGCAACCAAAAGTGTTACAGATGTCTTTAATCACCAATTCATCATCCTAGCTCAAGGTCTGCAACATTATTTCGGTTTTCATCATTTTGTTCTTCAGCATTTGAAATGTGTGTTGACTACTTGACTTGTTTTATGCGTTTTTAGGGAAAACAAAGTTGAAGTTTGAGTTGGTCTCTTACCTAGAAAAGGTTGTTAATCAGTTAAAATAAATGAGTGAGAAGAACCAACAGTTACATTGGTCTTAAAAAAAGATGCAAATAAAAAAGTGTTGATACATGTTTTGTATGTCTATCAGTTTGTCTAGGTCTAAGTCGTTTGTAATATTTTGATTATGATATAAACGTTATTTGTTTTGGAAATCAAAATTAATATCACTGTTTAGGCGACACAGAGCTTGTGTCGCAATAGCGACACAAGGCTTGTGTCGCATAGGTCGGTTTGGCGACACAGAGCTTGTATCGCAGGTCAGTTAGGTTTTGCCTATAAATAGAGACTTATGGGTTCAGTTCTAGGGTTGATGAACCTAGAGTATTTTCAAGTGATCTGTGAGGTATCTTGTGTAATTGGTTGATTCGTTGTTCTTGATATATATAAAAGCTAATCGACTAGTTTCGTGTGATTGTTAACGTGCATTGTTCAATTGATTGTATTCCGCGCTTTCAATTGTTTGATCGATTCGATTTAGATCCGGTACAAAGGGTCCAACAAGTGGTATCAGAGCTAAAATCGTTAGATTTTGTGGTATTGAATCGATTTTGTGCGTTTTTCGGGTTAAATCGCATACTTTTTGGCAATTACTCTTGATTAGACGTGGTAAAAGCTTGAAATCTGGTTTTTCTGAAAGATCATAGAAGGTTCATTCGATTGCAGGTCGTTAATTTTCGTGGGGTTTACGAAAATATTCGAATTTTGGGGTTTAAGTGCGGCTGAGTTCGCAGCATAGCGACACAACCTCTGTGTCGCCACTAGGGTTTTAGCAACATAAGCTATTTGTGCGACACAATCACTCTGTGTCGCGTTAGGGTTATCTGCGACATTACCATTGCGACATTGGGTGCGACATAAACTTGAGACATTGGACAGCGACATAACCTTTGTGTCGCATTTGAAGTTTTTCATTTATTCATTGTTAGCGACACAACCCTTGTGTCGCCTGTTGCTTTTATTGCGACACAATCCCTTGTGTCGCCATTTGTCTCTGCTTGCGACATTACTTTTGTGTCGCATCTGTTCTAACTTGTTTTGCAGGTTAGCGACACTAATCTTAGTGTCGCCATTTGTCTGCGAAACAACCTTAGTGTCGTTGTTTAATATTTGAAAAATAATTTTTTTGTGTTTTGTCTAGTGTGCAGGTAATACAATGTCTCTTCAAAGCTTTACTCAGCTATTAAAGCATAGTAATGAAGTTGGAAGCACAAACAAACCTCCACTATTTACTGCAAACACTGATTATGTGGAATGGAGGCAACACTTTGAAGCTTTCATTTCATATAATGATCCTGATATGTTAATTCCTCTGCGGGAGCGTTATGTACATCCACCATCTGATGGCCAATTCAATTCTATCAACCCTCCGCCAAAACCTATTCGATCTTTGACTCCGGATGAGAAAAAGGCTTGGGATTTGGAGAGAAAAGTCCATTCAGCTATCACAATGAGCATGTCAGCTGATGTTCTGAAAATGTTCAAACACTATGACATTGCTTTTGATTTGTGGAAGGCCATTGAACAACGGTGTGGTGGAAATGAGATATAAAAAGAATAAACTTGCACTTATTAAAAAGCAATATGAATTGTTTGACATATTGCCAAATGAATCCGTTAATGCATTGTTTATTCGCTACTCACATCTGGTAAGTGAGTTGACTGATGGAGGGGTGACTTTAACTACTGAGGATGTGAACAAGAAACTCTTAGGCGCTTTGCCTAAGAAATGGAATCATCGTGTAATGATGATGGAGGAAGACGAAAGAGTGATGAGTCTTTCATTAGATGATCTTGTTGGAAGATTACAAGCTTATGCACTAGATATGCAGCGAAAAGAAACGAAGTCGAGTGCACAGGTTCAAGATCCAAGCTTGTATGGAAGTTCGTCTCCCACTACCGGTGTGGCATTATTATCTGGTGGATCTGGTGTGGCTTCTGCATCATCTACTAAATCAGCTACACCTTCAGTTGGAAGAGCATCATACTCTTCAAATACTCCAGTTTCTCCCGATACTGAAGAGAATGCTGCTGTTTTTCAAGCATTTCTCAGTGCTTATGACAGTTTCCTTTCAAAGAAGACAAGCACAATTGATCTTACTGAGAGTGACTTTGAATAGATAGATCCCGATGATCTTGAAAGGATGGATCTGCGTTGGAACTTTGTTATGCTAACCAGGAGAGCTAAGAAATATTCAAAGAAGACTGGGAGAAAGAATCTGGATGATGATAGTGATTCCGGTCTGGGTTTTGATAAAAGTAAGGTGAAGTGCTACAACTGCCAAAATCTTGGGCACTTCGCTAGGGAATGTGAGAAGGCAAAGCATCCTGCTTCTGGCTTCTCAAAACCATCTGCCTACACAAGACCATCTCCGAGGACTCCAGAGAAAACACCTGTTTCAAATGCTCTTCTTATTCAAAATGAAGAGGCGTATGATTGGAGTGAAGAAGCAGATGATGATCAAAACAATGCTCTTATGGCTGAAATCTCCAGTGTGCATGAGGTACCCATTGAAGAACCATTCTCTTGTATATCATGCATTAAATTAACTGGTAAAAATTAACAGATACTCTGAGGATAATCAACGCCTGAATACTGAATTAGAAAAACTTGCTAAGGCTAATAAGATCCTAAAAGACAATGAAAAAGCTTTTGATAAGAAATTAGATGCTGCATTTTCTGACCGAAAGGAACTAAAAGCTAAAAATTTTAGTCAACAAGATGCAATTGATAGTTATCTTAAATTACTAGCTGATCTCAGAAAGGAACTTGCTGACTCACAGTCAGAAATAATTAACCTTAAAAGAAAACTTTCTAATTTCTCAACATTCTCACTTGTCTTTGATGAAGTTCTTCAAGGGCAAATGTATGATACCAAAAGCAAGGCGGGCCTTGGTTATCACCAATTACCACCTCCTATAAACTATCTACCTATGCCTTCAAAGGATGAAGCCAAAGACTTTGTGCCTTCCTTTTTAAAGGAAGTCATGAAATCTGTTAATGAGCCAATTAAGGATTCTAAGCAAAGTGTCGAGTCTAAATATGAACAAACTACTGCTAATGAATCTGTAATATCTGATGAAACTAAGCCTGTGTCTGTTAAGAAACCTGAATTTGTTAAGATCAAGATTACAACCCCAGTTAGTGAACAGGAAGTAGTTGAAGTTGAGGATTTGACTGAGGAAGTTAATGTGAGGATTAAAAAGGAAAATGTTAAGCCTGAAAATCATATAATAACCACTGAATTAAGTGACATGGCTTTTCAAAGAAAAGGCAAAGCTACGGCTGAGCCTCAAAAGAAGATTTTAAAAATTGATAAAAATAACAAATCACCTGAAAAATCTTCTAAACATGTTGATGTTTCGAATAAACCATCAACATCCTCACCAGCATCTAACTCATCGTGTACACACAAATGTGCATGTTCTGTTAATGCTTCATTTAAACAACCTCCAGTGCTTCACCCTCAACCTCAACCATTTGTTGAAAGACGATCTTGTTTCTATTGTAGGAAACAAGGTCATCTCATTAATGTTTGTCCGTTGATTTCTAGACAACGATTTGGGAGATCCACGCCACAAAATTCTTTATATAGAAATTCATTTAAAAAATCTCAATCGAGGCGTAGCTCATCATCTCCCTTACCTGTCAAGAAAGTCAATAAGATTGTGCCCAGTAAACCTAGTGTCAAACAGCACAATCCTATTGATAAGCAACCACCCAAACCTAAACAGGTTTGGCAGATTAAAAGGTCAACCAATGACCTGTCATCCTACAATAACACATCAGGAAACACCACTGATTTGTTAAAAGATAAAGTTTTAACTGATGTTGTTATTGTAGATGACCTTGGAAGACCCAAGCCTGTAAAGGCTTGGGTCTCCACTACTAATTAATCCATTCTTGCATTTTGTGTCTGCAGCAGTCCGAGGAAGTGAAAAATAGTAAATGGTATATCGATAGCGGCTGCTCATGGCACATGACTGGCAACTTAGCCCTGCTTTATGATTTGAAGCCATATATTGTGGGTTATGTTGCATTTGCGGGTGATAAGGGTGGAGAGATTACTGGTCAAGGAACACTCACAAATGGGCAAGTGAGCTTTGAAAAAGTGAATTTTGTTGAACAGCTGAATCACAACTTGCTCAGTGTTTCTCAAATGTGTGACAAGAAGTACATTACAACATTTACTGATGTGGAATGCTTGATTCTGAAGCCGGGATTTGTGATTCCCGAGGAATGGGTGCTAATGAGAGCACCAAGGACAAAGGACACGTATGTACTTGATATGCGTACCGTTACATCCACAGAGCATACCAGTCTATTGTCTAAAGCTGATGAAAAGGATTCACTAATGTGGCATAGACGAATGGGACATCTTCATTTCCGCAAGATGAATTATCTTGTGAAACATGATCTTGTGTTAGGCGTTCCTAAACAATCTTTTGGATTAAATGATAACTGTGTTTCTTGTCTCAAAGGGAAACAACACAAGAAATTCCATAAGTCTAAGTTAGTGAATTCAAATGAAACACCTCTTGAGTTATTGCATATGGATCTTTTCGGACCAGTGAGCAAACGGAGTATAGGCGGAAGTTATTACTGCTTGGTAGTGACTGACGACTATTCTTGATTTTCTTGGGTTTACTTCATTTCTTCTAAAGATGAGGTGCCTGACATTTTAATTAATCTGTTTGACAAACTGGAGAACTTGTGCAATCTGAAGATAAAGAAACTGCGGAGTAACAACGGAACTGAATCCAAGAACAAAACATTAGAGATGTACTGTTTGAAGAAAGGAATAAATCATCAATTCAGTGCCGCAAGAACCCCACAACAAAATGGAGTCGCTGAAAGGAAGAATAGGACTCTCATAGAGGCTGCACGAACCATGCTCTCAGACTCAAAATTGCCTATCACTTTTTGGGCAGAGGCGGTTAATACAGCCTGCTATGTTCTCAACAGGGTTTTGACGGTGAAGAAACGAAATAAGACATGCTATGAGCTATTTAATAACCGTAAACCAAACTTGCACTTTCTTGATCCTTTTGGGTGTCCCTGCATCATCATGAACACACGCGATCGAGTTGCCAAGTTCGGTGAAAAATCAAGTGATGGTTTCTTCTTGGGTTATTCTGTTAATTCTCCTAATAAGAGAGTTTATAATAAATCAACGAAGAGGATTGAGGAGCACTATGAAGTTAAATGCTTACGATATACTAAATCTCCTCAAAGCACGGGACCCGACTCATTGTTTAAATATGATGAATTGTTTGACTCATTTCATCTATCTATGGATGATAATGTTGATCAGGTGGTGACTGTACTGCATGGAATTGATATGTTTCAGGATGTATCTATTCCTCCTAAAGCCACACCACCCTCAAAAAATGATACCCCTTCCACTTCTGGAACAACTCCTAGTGTATCTATTCCACAACCTAATCCTGAGATGCCGGGTTTATCCGATGATGAAACTGAGGATAAATCTGATGAAGCTGTCCAATCGCCTGAAATTAATGAAGTTGAGGGAGATTTAAACAACTTGGATTCTGAGGTTGTGCCACCGCAGATTCCACAGCAACGAGTACACACATCTCACCCGACTGATAGAATTATTGGTGAGTTGGCTAAAGGTGTACAAACAAGACATCAACTTAAGGCCTCTACATCAGACTCTACTTCTTGCCTTGTAGCTGAGATGGAATCATGCTTTTTGTCTTAGATTGAACCGAAAAATGTGAAGGAAGCATTAATCGACTCTCATTGGGTCGAGGCTATGCAGGATGAACTTCATCAATTTCAAAAGCTACATGTTTGGAGTTTGGTTCCCCTCCCGAAGGGACAACACCCTATTGGTACGCGTTGGGTGTTTCGTGTAAAGAAAGATGATCGTGGTATTGTGACACGGAACAAGGCTAGACTAGTGGTACAAGGTTTTTTTCAAATAGAAGGTCTCGATTATGATGAGGTGTTTGCTCCGGTTGCGCGGTTAGAATCGATCAGAATATTTCTTGCCTACGCCTCATATAAGAAATTCAGAGTGTACCAGCTAGACGTAAAAAGCGCGTTTCTTTATGGAAAGGTCAGTGAAGAAGTGTATGTCAAGCAACCTCCTGGATTTAAGACTCAGTGCATCCGGATCATGTCTACAAATTAGACAAAGCACTGTATGGACTTCATCAAGCTCCAAGGGCGTGGTACGAGACGCTATCAAAACATCTGCTGGCAAATGGATTCACACGAGGGCAGATTGACAGCACACCTTTTATTAGAAAAGTTGGAAACGATTTGTTACTTGTGCAGGTATATGTGGACGACATTATCTTTGGATCTACCAATGAGAAGCTGTGTAAGGACTTCGAGAAAATCATGAAGGACAAGTTTGAGATGAGTGCCATGGGAGAACTTACATTCTTCTTACGTGTACAGGGTGAGCAATCTAATAAAGGTATATACATTCATCAATCTATGTATGTCAATGACATCTTAACAAAATATCAGTTGCTCGACTGTAAGACCTTTGGAACTCCCATTGACATAAATCACAAACTTGGTTTGGCTGAAGACGAAGAAGACGTAAATCAGCGAGACTATCAATCAATGATAGGATCACTGATGTATCTCACAGCATCAAGACCCGACATAATGTTTGCTGTGGCTATCTGCTCAAGATTTCAAGCAAATCCGAAGGTTTCTCATATGAAGGCTGTTAAGCGAATCTTCAGTTACCTCAAATTTAGACCATTTCTAGGTCTCTGGTATTCTAATGAGGATAACTTCGCTTTAACTGCCTACTCCGATTCAGACTTCGATGGTTGCAATGTGGACAAAAAGTCTACGACTGGAGGATGTCAGTTCTTTGGTAGCCGCTTAGTCTCGTGGCAGTGTAAAAAGCAAACCACACTCTCTTCTTCATCTGCTGAGGCTGAATACATTGCTGCTGCAAGTTGCTGTTCTCAGGTTCTCTGGATTCAGCATCAAATGCGCGATTACAGGTTACTCTTAACTTTAACTCCTATCCATATTGATAATACTGCTGCTATCTCTATCATACACAATCCCGTACAACACTCAAAAACTAAACATATTGAACTTCGGTTTCATTTCATACGGGATTGCTATGAGAAACACCTGATAGACCTTGTCCAAATCGATACATCTAAGCAAAACGCTGATCTTTTTACAAAGGCCTTTTCACGATCTCGATTTGATGAACTTGTCTCTATGATAGGGATGAGGTTCTTTGTTAAAAATTAATTTATGACTTGGAGTGTTTGTAAAAGAAAAAAAAAAACGCAACTGTCACTCTTTATACTTGTTAGTATTAAAGAAACACAATAGTTGCAACATTGTTAAAAATAGCCGTTGAATTGTGTCTGTAAACAATTGGGGAAATGATAGTATATCAGGAGACATGCATAAAATGGAATTTTAAGGTTTATGTTTGATGTGTCAGTAGATTTATTTAGCATACTTGAAATACCTTTTATAAATATTATCTTCATCAAATGATGTATTGGTAGGCATTTGTTCTAAAGTTACTAAGAAGCTTAACTTTCAAATATGCATATTATTTTATATAAAGACATATTAATATGTATGACATTAAGTTGAAATAAGGGCAAAAATTTCCGAAATAGTTTGACTCTTCATCTTAATATTTGGATGATAAACATGTTATGATCTAAAATATAGGGTCTTTGTATGGTGTTATCTAGGGGAATATATTAGTTGTCTCCTTTGTTGTATGTCAATACAGACCTGGTTTCATCTAATATATTTTGGAAAAGAACTTAGGTGCGTAGTCTATGTTAAGCTATAGACAACTATTACGTACCCGTGGCATTCTTACAATTCCCAAATAAAATGTACAAATGTACAAGAAAAGTTATAAAAAGATTGCCTCGTACTGGTTTGTGTTAAACTATGGTACTCTGTTGTACGAAAGTACAGACCTTAACCCTCTAGTTTAATTGTTTAGACTGGTGTTTGTTCAACCCGAACTATTGTTTATGTGACTCTGTTGTACGAAAGTACAGACCTGTCACCGCTAACTTGGTTCTAAAGATACGTCCATACCTTCACCTTCTAAAGATACTAACATGTTTTGATTTCAAATGTATATTTTAATGTGAGTTATATAATATAATATGCATGCTAATAATAACACAAGTGGTTCATCTCATTATGAGTTGAAATCATATACTTTAGTATAAATGTTTAGATGGATAAAATATCAATAATCGTCTTGAACTAATCTTTATAATAGGTGATTTAAATATGCTAAGTAAATTAAAAGTGGACAAACATACTGATAATCGAAATAACACTTACTATTCCTAATAATTGCATGTTAACCTGATATGATCCCTAACCAGACTTAAACATTTCCGTCACCAAAAATATGTTATGAAGTTTCCGTTGATTGTACAATTGAATCAACGATTTTCTTTTTGTATTATCTCTTAATTTATTTATAGCTTAGTTAGTTTCTTCAAGTCTATAAATTAATATCAGATCGAGTATCGAACTCTGAAAATCGAAATCACACTGAAAAATCACTGTGTCCTTCTGCGACCCAAGCCTGTGTCGCTGCCTCTATCGCTGCCTGTGTCGCAGGCTATGTCGTTATGTAGGGTACGGGTATAAAAGCCAAACCCTTGCGACCTTAACGTGTTTACTATTTTTAATTACCTGCGACATCACCATTAATCTCTGCGACACAAGCACCCGATATAGCGATACAAGCAAACCCGTGTGATTTTCTCGATTGATTTTCATTTCCTGAGCTTTCTGTTCCAATCAATCCATACAATCTCATTCTCCTCACTTTACTCGATCTAGTGGTATAAATCTTTCCCTTTTTCACCGTGTATTTTGCGTTTAATAGTGAATTAAAGTCACAGGTTTTTTAGGGGTTTCGGTGTGGGATTAAATTGAGGTGTTTGGGTGTGCTTAACTTGATAACTCGGATACTTTCGAGTTCCTGATGTTCCTACGCACCTTCGGGTTGCTTTAGTTGGTCCTTTTTGAAGAAACGCGGTTGTTAACACCGAACTGGAGGAGACCCGGATTATCTCTAGAGTTTTTGACAGTGAAATAATTATAACCGAGCAGCTGCTTCGTGAAGTTCTTCATTTTAATGATTCTCTAGACATGCCCACCCAATTTTCCAATGTTTTCATTGCTGGTGGCATGACACGTATGGGTTACCCTGGTGTACCCTGAGACCAGTATAGAAAGGGGCATCTCACAAGGGTCTGGCGGTTTTTGATGCATGTTATAATAGTCTGTTTATCGGCGAGGAAAGCAGGCTTTGACGGGGCCAGTCACCGTACAGTCTCCGCCATGCTGGCCCTGGTTTACAATAAACCGTACAATTTTTCCAGATATCTGTTCCGTGAAATGGTAGAAAATGCCAAAGCTGACAATGACAAATGGGTCATGTACCCAAGGTTTATCCAGTTGCTGATCAACCATTTATTACCGGATCTTCCGGTGAATCTTGATGCAACCTTCCGCCAAACGCCTATGAATTTGCGGATTTTTGCTATCTGCAGCTCTTATGGTAAAGGAGTTGCAGCTCCGCCAGTTGTGCCGTTGTTCGGCCATATAGTGAATGAGGGTTATGTCCCTCCAGCTAATAATGATTTTGAAGATCCGGTTGCTCCTCCGCCGCCAACTGCCGATGCTGAGGCTTTTGTAAATATTCCCATTTTTTGAGGAAGGAGAGACCGAGCCACTGCACAATGTGTTAGTGGATATTGAAAATTTCGGTACAGTTGACGAGACTGCTACTGATGCGGACTCGGATGATACTGTATCTGTGGATCCGAACGACACCCCAACCGATTCTGAAGGGCATGTCCCTGATGCCAGAACATGTGACCGCCTGCGTAACCTCGATTACAAACGTTATGAGCGTATTCAGCGCCGTATACGTCATGGACGGGTCCACATACCAAAGAATACTGGCAAGCGTCCTCGTGAGGACCTGGATTCAGATTATGAGCCAGAGCCTCCGATCACAAAACGAAAATGCGCTCAAGTTGTCATCAACGAGCCATCTTCAGATCACGCTCACTCTTCCGCTACACCAACTTCTCAGCCACAACCGCCAACGCTAGATCATATAATGGCTCTTCTTGACAGAATGAACTAGCAGTTGGCTGATCAAGCCGCTGTTATTGAAGTTCAAGCTACAAGAATTTCAGAGTTGGAGAATTCTGCTGCTAGGGTTCCAGAGTTGGAAAGTAGAATTTTAGAATTGGAAGCCCTCGCTAATGTTACGGGGGAGTCAGGCCCTAGTGCCTTAGAAACATCACCTAGGACTCCCAATGATAATGTAAACAATGATTCTATCAATGAAAATATCTCTTTAGATTATTTCGCGTCTTCTGCACCAATACCAGGACAACCAATTGCCCTAAATGTAGATTACTCCGAAGTCAATCTTGAGTATCTACAAAGTCTAATAAATGAAGAAGATATAGAGAATGATAATGAGGAGTTTGTTTATGATGAGGAAGAGGTTGATGTTGAAGAAGAGAATGTTCACGAAGATTTCGTGAATGCTGACGGAGTAAATTTGGGAGAAGAGATGGAGATTTCTGATGCAGAGGAGGTTATTGAGGAAGAACAAGCTGCAACTTCCACTCCTGCTCCGGCTACGATTGAAACATCTACTTCCACTGCTGCTGAGCCAAATCTGTCAAAGACTTGTAAGTTCTACAAAATCAGCAGCAAACGCTATAAGGGTCAAATTATTAGTTGGAAGTTTGATGAAGTGAATAAAGTGATCGTTATCAAGAGGAAAGATGGGATGCAGTATTTCACCGTGAATTTTAAAGTGTTAAGCACACTACCTTATTGTGAGATACTGCACTTGGCGCAACTGAACATTATTAATCCCACGAACAACGAGTTAGCCAATCAATTACAAAGAATTTTGAGGAAAGAGGTCAACACTAAAGTGTTTTATCTTTTGAGACCGAATCTGGGGACAAAGTACATTTACCGAAACAAGATGCATCCGTTTACCAACAAGCCCTGGGTTAAGATTGTATATAAATCTCCAAAGACCTTAAAGCTTATTCCTCTGGAGAAGCTCCCAGTTGATTTTTTGAGTAGACTACAACTGTGGACATATGACGGTTATGCAGGCGAAGCAAAGATTGTTTATATTCCCAATACAGAGCCTGAAGACCTATGGAAAGCCAAAATATCGAAGATTAGAGTGTACGATCCTCTGAGCTTGATTAACCTTACCAAGAAAGATCTTGAAGCTCTTCATGT
The DNA here is from genome assembly GCA_963930675.1 of Gnaphalium uliginosum. NCBI lineage: Eukaryota > Viridiplantae > Streptophyta > Magnoliopsida > Asterales > Asteraceae > Gnaphalium > Gnaphalium uliginosum. Next base: position 13,234,501 of record OZ005680.1, read on the forward strand.
CAAGAAGATTGATTTTCATCAAGAGTTCAAGACTGAGGCGATGCGTTTTCAAAAGGTTGTCAATGTTTGTATAACTCAAGGAGTACACGCTGGAGGAAACTTTCCTGCCAGTTGGAAGTGTTAAAAGACCAAAGCTGAGCGAAGAAATTTCGAAGACCAAGCTAAAGACACGGGGGAGTTTGTTGATACATGTTTTGTATGTCTGTCAGTTGGTCTAGGTCTAAGTCGTTTGTAATATTTTGATTATGATATAAACGTTATTTGTTTTGGAAATCAAAATTAATGTCACTGTTTAGGCGACATAGAGCTTGTGTCGCAATAGCGACACAAGGCTTGTGTCGCATAGGTCGGTTTGGTGACACATAGCTTGTATTGCAGGTCAGTTAGGTTTTGCCTATAAATAGATACTTACGGGTTCAGTTCTAGGGTTGACGAACCTAGAGTGTTTTCAAGTGATCTGTGAGGTATCTTGTGTAATTGGTTGATTCGTTGTTCTTGATATATATAAAAGCTAATCGACTAGTTTCGTGTGATTGTTAACATGCATTGTTCAATTGATTGTATTCCGCGCTTTCAATTATTTGATCGATTCGATTTAGATCCAGTACAAAGGGTCCAACACAAAGGTACTAAAAAAGCAATCGAAGAGTCATTAGGATTAGTGTCTAAAACACTAAGGAAAAGTGAAGAACAGACGCATATCGTAAGGGAGAGAACACGACAATCCCATGAGCTACATCTATTAACTAATGCTTTTTTCTTTTGCGTTTGAGCTTGAGAATGTAATAAATTTAACTCAAAGTCTGTTATATGTATTCAATTTCATTTTGGTCTATTGTGTATATTAAACTTTGAGTAGTGACATGTATACGACTTCCACCTTTACTAATAGAGTTCATGGTGGAATTGCATTGTCTTCAATTTGCATTTATGTGGTTGCTTGGCTACTGTTGGCAAATTATGTAATTGTATTTTATTTAATTTTTTATTATTAATTAATACAATGCTAACTCTTGATTCTTGTTAGGTTATGGTCATTTTCCAAGATAATTGCCATTATTATCATGAATGTGTTCTTATATGACTGAAAGATCATCATTTAATACTTAAATCCTAACTACGCAAATCTAGGAGATTATACACGATACAATTCGAAAGTAATGCTTACGATACACGTACGTACTTGCTAGAACGACTTACGGCTAAACTATGTATGCATTTAGATTTAAAGCCTGATTAATTAAATTAAGAAAGGTGTCTATTGTTTTCAAGTAGATTAGATTCCAGGCAGAATGGGGAAAAGTAACCTCTATAGGTAAATAAAGGGATTTGCCTTTCTGTGTTACGTGAAGCTGAAACTAAGTCAAAATCATGTGTTTGGTAAATCAATCCTCGTTGTTCTTTGTGGGCACTGAGCAGGTTATCTCTGCAATCGTGTTTGCCTTTGTCTCCAAATAACCCAGCGGATTCAAATTCTACAACTAGCATCAAACATTTTACCTTTAAAACAATTGAAACTCGGTTGTATGTATAGATATGATTGCCTCTGTACGTGATATTATGTATAATTGTATAACCAATTAACCATGTGCTCCAGTTTCTAAATGTAATTTTTTCACACCGAATTCAGTCCGTAATTCATATAATGAGGGAAATGTGGGTATCTTACCCAAGCTAGGTCTTACCATTAGAACTTTTTTGGACGTTAAAACTAATGTAGACTTATTAACAAAGTCTCTAGTCACCCCTTAATCAAGTGGTCTTTTAAATTTTGTTGCGACCTCACGTACACAACTGATCGATATCACTCTATTCATATGTAATATTTGGGTTAGGTCGGGTTGAGAGTTGCGAGTTTTGTCAAGAGTTTTTTTTTACTATAATAACTTTTACATGATAAATATTTTTATTTTAAATTACATATATAATAAAACATTTTGAAATGATTAACATGCATATGTAATATTCTGAAAATGATTTTCATGTAGATTCCATCTATTCGTCAGTTGGAACCAAGAATAATATCCTTGGCATCACTCTACCACTTGATCAATTACAAGATAAATATATACTATCAGCAAAACCAAAAAGCAGATACTGTCTTATTACAATATGTGGTTTTCCTTTTTTCAGTGTTTTGGAGTTTATGTTACAAACAATTAACGTTGCAGTCAAATGTTACAGTATCGATTGAAACTTTTAGATCAATATAAAGCAAAAATATTTATAGAGAAACCGCGGAATAGTACTGTATAAATTAAGAAGTTTAATCAATTGTTTGAAACACAATTAATATTCAGAAATATCACAAGAAACTAAATATCAAAAGCTTCAATATTATTACTTGAATAATACGAATACACTTGAATATTAGGGTTACAATCAACCTTGAAGCTAATCTTTTCTATCACAGTGTATGTTTCTATTTCACATACAACTCATACGCATACACACATATATAATTGAAAGTAAGGAGCTCTATTTATAGAATTATAGAGCTCCTGTTACAAGTTACAGCAATTAATGAAAAAAGAACTTTCTATCTAATCGTGGCCTATCGTCTTGAGCCAAGCTCTGCTTTTCTTAGTGTTTGCTTTTTGCAGAGCCGATATTCGATCAGACCCACTAGGTAGAAAAGATACTCTAATCATAAACAGTAGAAACTCTTTGAATATACACGGGCAGTACTAATGCTGAAGAACAGTAGTAATACAAGTAACAACACTAACTCTTTAGTAGTAGTAAGTTATAAACAGTAGTAACTTACTTGACAGTAGTAACTTAGTACTGGCAGTAGTAACTTCACCCGACAGCACTAACTTTATACTGGCAGTACTAACTCAAGCAGTAGTAATTGTTTCTACTGGTAGTACAAACCCGGCAGCATTAACTTTTCTACTGCCAGTAGAAACTCTTCTTCAAACAGTAGTATCTCAGCAGTTGTGATCTAACCAGCAGTAGTAATCTTCATTCAAGCACTTAGCCATCTTCAGACCTAACAATCTCCCCCTAAACTTAATCTGTCTCCTACAGATTCAAGTTTCCTAATTCTCCATTAAACTTCAAGGGATGCTAACAATACTACTTTCATTTCTTTGAAGCTTCGGTCTTCTGATATGTCTGGTTTAAGATCATATGAAGAAGAGTTCTAGCAGTTTCTGAATCTCCTGAAGTAATAAGCTTGACTTGGATCAAGCATCTCATCAACCCCATATATAAGTTGTATCTTCTCTCAGTCAACATGAACAGTAAATCCCCATTTTCCAATGTAACCTGATGAACTCCAGATTTAGGGAAATACCTCCACTGCTTGACAGGTACAAATCTTCCAAAAATATGAGGCACCTTTTCTGGCTCAAATAACATTTGCAGGTAACCCCAGACAACCCTATCCATCATCTTCACATTTGATTTATCCTCATATTTCATCTTACCAACCTCAAACATATCATCTATATCCTCCCTACTCACCTTCTTTAGAATCTCCTGAAATGACCTATAGAATTCAGTAGCTCCATCTGCCTTAGTTATCTTGGTCAAATCAGGTCCTTTATGCACCAGCTGTACATTCTCCCAATCAACAATCTTTGGTGGTTTGGTAGCCAATGGATCTACCTTCACCCCATCTTCCTTTAAAATTAACAGACTGAGCGGCTGTGCTTCATCTCTTTCCAATTCCTTTTCTTTTTCTTCTTCTTCTGCTTTCTGTGCAGACTCACCCTCCTTATCACTCCTTTCCATATTCTCCATCTCTACTTCTTTATCATACAGAAATTTTAACCTTTCAAAGGTCATTCTTTTAAGCTCTCTATCAGGAATTAAACCTCTAAGTCTTCCAACATATGTTTTTCTCAATTGTGCCTGAGTTGGTTTCCTATTCCTTTTGGCCTCTGCCCTTTACTCTGCCTCTGCCCTCCTCTTCTTTTCTAATAACTCCTTCAGGGCCTGCTCCCTCTCTTCCTCATTGTATCTAGCCTGTTCTTATGCTTGTAGTCTGAGGGCTACCTCATGATCATGAGCCTCTTGCTCCTCCCTTGTAGTGAATCCCCCAAACTTTCCTTTCATTTTCTTTGCAGGCTCTTCTTCAACCAACACACCCTTTCCTTTGTCTTTAGGGTCTATCTTGGGCATCTCACCTCCGGAAGATTTTTCTGTTGGTTTAGAGAATGAGACCCTTTTCTCCTTCCTTCTTGAATAGACTCTAGGCTCTTCTTCTCCACCCATGGGCTCTGCCTCTCCACCCATTTCCTTTACAAGCTCATCATCATTTACTTGAGCACTTGTACCTTCTGCATCATCATTAACATCATCTCTAGTCACAGGTTCATCATCATCCCTATCATCATCTACCCATACATACCTTTTATTTTCATCTAAGCATTTCACAATAGCTTTCTTCAGGTTGTCAATCTGTTGTTGCTGGAGCTCAACAAAATTAGAAAGCTTTATGATGTCTCTGTTTTGCTTTTTGATCATCTTCTTCATCAGCTTTACCTCATCCCACATAAACTCTAACATTCCCACCACATCCTGGTTAAAACTATCCTCATCACCTTTAGGATGTGAATCCCTTGGTGAATCATTGGAAACATTACCTTCTGCCTCAAGCCTAGCCTGATCAGCAGAGGCCCCTTGGTTCTTGGTACTGGGACCTGTATTAGAATCATCACCCAAAGAAGATTCATCTGTTGCAGTTGCCTCTGGTTGGGTCTTATCTATGTTAACCCTGTCCTGCTCTGCCAGAGGGCTAGAAGCAGTAGGGTTAGCCCTTCCACAATGGTCACCCCACTCCTCATGGACCACCTCCTCTGCTACATTTGGCTGAGACACATTGAAGGGAGGATCCTCAGGTTGTGCCTGTTTTTGTTTCTTTGTTTTGGTCGGCTTGGAGGTCCCTTGTTTTCTTTTTGAGACCTTACTAGTGGATGTGGGTTGGGGTTCAGATGGGATTTCTGCCCCCTCATCCCTAGTGGCAGGTACAACAAGCATTGTAGGAAATAATGTTGTTACCTTGTTAGAAAAACCTAAGTTCTATCTCCTCATGTTTGAAAAAACTTCTGGAGTGTGAGATAGAACTGTCAAAATTTTGGAATGTGCATGTAACTCATTTATTTCTTCATTTAAGAAGATTTGCACAAACCTATGATACATTAAAAACTTTTTAGAGGACTGCTCAATATTCCTGAGCATCCCATTAAAAATCATACCAGAAAAATTAAATAGTTGGTTTATAGCCAGGCATACAATTGCAGAAGCAATTGCACTCCCAAACTCATTCCAACCTGTTCGTTTGGATGACAGGCACTGTTGTATTGTATGGATTAGGAATTTCCATTGTGGGGAGAAAAGCCCTTTATAAAAAGTAAATTTGGATAAATCCCCTTCATAACCCATATTTTTTAAATTTTCAAAAATTACAATGCCCTGTACACAATCCATACCTGAAACATCTTCTAGATGAAGATGATTGCGCACTGTTGCCTCTGACACCACCACTCGTTTGCCCTCCACCTTCGACACAATAAGTTTGATGTCGTCGATGGATTCGATCTTGGCGTGCTTCCAAAATGAGTTGATATGCTTGTAATAAACTGTTGGGTTTACAGTTAAAGCATAATGGATGTGACTTTCCTTCAGGAAATCAATGATTTCATGAAAGTTCGTCGCATCCGATTTCTTAACCAAATATGCAAGCATATTGTGATTATCAACGATTGGAAGTGATGTATCAGAAGAGGAAGTAGACGTCATTGATTATTGTAATTTTTTATTTGAAGGTGGTTAAGGTTTCCGCTGTTTAGGTTGAGAGAATAAAGAAGAAAGTGTTTTTGATACCTTGATACTGTTGTATAAGTAGTAGCGCCAAGCCCTAGATTTTCACAAACCGTAGAAACTTAAAAACAATATTAATTACACTAACAGTAGTAAAAGTATTAAAACAACATAAAGTTAATAACAGTATTAACTCTCAACCAGTAGAAAGATACATACTAGCAGTATTAACTAAGTGCCAGTAGTATACATAACCAGTATAAAGTGTGAGAACAGTAGTAATACTATCCACAGTATTAACTTGGACTGTAGAAAACATATGAGCAGTATTAACATCACGCATGAGTTGAAGAACAGTACTAATATTGCTAACAGTACTAACTAGTTATAAGCAGCACTAACTGACCAAGGCAGTAGAAACTTATTACAAGCAGTACTAAATTATTTAGCAGTATTAGCAATCAATACTAAATTATTGTTTTTTTTTTAATATTATCAGAACTAAATACCTGTACAATGTTAGCTAAAACAAACAATATATATATATATATATATATATATATATATATATATATATATATATATATATATATATATATATAAGATAGAGTACTAATTAGTGAAGACAGTAGTAATAAGGCTTAACAGTATTAATTGGTCTACCAGTATTTTGTGAGTAGCAGTAGTAATTAATACTGACAGCATTAAAATTACTAAAAACAGCACTAACTAGTGTATCAGTATTATAACTTGTACAAGCACCGTAGAGTTTTAATGAGAAAACTTTAAGTAGGATTTATCATTCCAATACTTGTAACCAAAAATGTAAATCTACCAACATCAAATGCTTTGGTGAATAGATCTGCAAATTGATTATTAGTATGGACTTTAAAGATTTGAATTAACTTCTTCTCATTACAATCTCTAATAAAATGATATCTGATATCAATGTGCTTGGTTTTTGAGTGTTTAACAGGATTATTAATAATACTGATTGTACTATTATTGTCAATGAACATGGGAGTATTTAAAAGAGTCAAACCATGATCCAACAATTGATTTTGAATCCAGAGCACCTGTGCACAGCAACTTGATGCTGCTACATACTCTGCTTCAGCTGTTGATGTTGAAACAGTGGTTTGCTTTTTGCATTGCCATGAGACCAATCTACTATCCAAAAATTGACACCCACCAGATGTTGATTTTCTGTCCATATTAGCTCCTCCATAGTCACTATCTGTATATGCAATAAGATCAAAAGTTGAATCTTTTGGATACCAAAGGCCCAATTTTGGTTGACCCTTTAGATAACTGAAGATTCTTTTGACTGCATGCAAATGAGATAACTTCGGATTTGCTTGAAATCTGGCACAAACACATACAGCAAACATAATATCTGGCCTTGAAGATGTTAGATATAATAGAGAGCCTATCATTGACCTATACAGGTGAATGTCTACATTCTCCCCCTCAAGATCTACATGTAGTTGTTTCTGTTTTTCAATTGGAGTGCTTGTAACCTTTGCATTTTTATACCCAAACTTCTCCAGAATGTCATTTACATACTTTGATTGACTGATAAAAATACCATCCTGCTGCTGCTTAACTTGAAGTCCAAGAAAGAAAGTCAATTCTCCCATTGAACTCATCTGAAACTTTTGATGCATGAGTCCTTCAAATTCCTTGCAAAGAGAATCCCTTGTAGATCCAAAAATTATATCATCCACATATATTTGAACATGGAGAATATCATTCTTGATCTTCTTTGTGAACAAGGTTTTATCTATTGCTCCTCTGTTGAACCCATTCTTCAGCAGGTAGATTGACAAAGTGTCATACCATGCTCTTAGAGCTTGATGCAGACCATATAAAACTTTCTCAAGTCTATAAACTCTGTCTGGATGATTTGGATCTTCAAACCCTGGAGGTTGACAAACATACACCTCTTTTTCAATTTTGTCATATAAGAATGCACTCTTTACATCCATCTGGTAGACTTTAAAACCCTTGTAGGAAGCATAAGCCAAAAATAATCTTATGGCTTCAATTCTGGCAACAGGAGCAAATACTTCATCATAATCTATCCCTTCTTCTTGTGTGTACCCCTGAGCCACTAATCTGTCTTTATTTTTGATCACTATGCCCATTTCATCCTTTTTGTTCCTAAAAACCCATTTAGTGCCAATAGGTCTTTTTCCTTTAGGAAGATCCATTAATGACCACACCTCCTGAATTTTGAATTGAAGTAACTCCTCCTGCATGACTTCAACCCAGCTTGGATCTTTTAGAGCTTCTACTATTTTCTTGGGCTCTATTTGAGAGAGAAAAGCAGCAAACAGACATTCACTCATAAAGCTTTCACTTTTTGAATCCTGATGAGCTACTGTTGTCGCACCCCCAAGACACGTGGCAGCGGAAGTAGGGTGTTGCGTTGGGGGCGCCGACCAAATCAAATATCACAACACAAGATTACGGCAAACGACCTCTAAATGAGACGTTTGAAAAATGTTTACATTCACAAAACATAATTGTTTACAATAGTTTTACAATTTCCATGGAGTTCGCATCCGTTAACTAGAGATACATAAGTAATGATAATACAAAACATATTAAATGCAATGTCATCTCCTGTTGTTTGAAAATACATGCGACTCGAGCTACACTATCCAAAGGCGTCCTACTGCTGCGGGTTACCTGAGAAATACATACTAAAAGGTCAACATAAAGTTGGTGAGTTCATAGGTTTGTAAACAGTTGATATAACATTGTATGGAACACAAGATTTCTGTTTGTATCATTCAACAATGATAGGTAATGTATTACAAAAATGTACAGATAGTGTATATTGTTGCCATGAGCTCATAGTTCGAGCTTAACTGTGGTGTCGGGTCACAATCAAGTGCCACGATCGGGGTGCCTCCCAGCGAGTGCCTAATCCAACACTCGTAAGAACAAATGATAATGCGTCCGTTTGACAAGTTAGCGCTACTAACCCGGACGGGGGGAGTCAATCCCAGATAGTACTATTCATTAACATTCACGCTATAACGATACTAACAAACTATGATGTGGGGGACTTCAGGATTAGTAAAATAACTCATGCAACCAATATATCGAGTTTAGTACTTGTGTTCACATGAAAATAGCAGTGTAAAATCAGTTGTATGTATTCTCACCCCAGTTAGAAACGGTAAAAAAGGGGCTATGAAACTCACCTGATATTAGCAAGCAAGTAGCAAATAGTAAGCAAAGCGTGTTTTCTGAATGCAACCTTCTAACGTCCTAAACGTATAAGGCTGTGTAAGTAGATGTCTCAAAAGACCATCTATAGTGATTGTATAAGTGGGGGTTAATGTCCACTTAAGCCAATCATGTAGGTGGAGGGTTAATGTCCACCTAAGTTAATCATGTAGGTGGAGGGTTAATGTCCACCTAAAATAAGTTCACACAATTAGAAATGTCCAATTGTTCAGTTATCGTTTGAGCTTAGAAAAACATGTACAGGCCGTTGGTGATATTTTGTGAAAATACAGCTCTTGATTAATTATGTTACGCGTATTTCTACTTTCCGGTTATGGGTAATTAATCGGTGTGGCAAAGGGCGAAGCCCATTAATGACGGGGGTCCGGGGGCAGCGCCCCTGGTAGCGGGGTCCAAGGGGTGGCAACCCCTGGCGGGGTCCAAGGGGCAGAGCCCCTGGCTGGGGTCGAGCTGCCAGGTAAGCTTGGAAAATTTTTATTTATGCTTATATTGCTTTAAGGAAAACGTATCGATTTTTGTGTTTTTAGCGACACAGAGCTAGTGTCGCCACATGCGACACTAAGGTGTTATGCGACACTAAGGTGTTATGCGACAAAATGGCTTGTGTCGCTAATGTGACGATTCGGGTGCTATAGCGACACAAAGGCTTGTGTCGCTAATGAGACGATTCGGGTGCTGTAGCGACACAAAGGCTTGTGTCGCTAATGTGACGATTCGGTTTATAGCGACACAAAAGCTTGTGTCGCTAATGTGACAATTCGGTTTATGGCGACACAAAGGCTTGTGTCGCTAATGTGACGATTCGGTTTATGGCGACACAAAGGCTTGTGTCGCAGACTACTGGGCTTCTGCGACACAGAGGCCTGAAACAGGTCGGTTTTGTACAATTTATTTCGTGTCTCAAATGTTCAAATGAAAATTCAAGAAAAATCCCTGTTGTTCCCTAGTATGTTAGCTCTCTAAATTAATTTTTCCAAGATTTTAAGGTACTTCTAAGTATTTTTAAAAATTTCGTTTGTTCCCTAAGGTCAGAAAGTGACCAATCCGGATACATGCAACAAGATCGGATTTCTGGGCAAAATATACACATTTTCAGAAAAAGTTATCTAAACGACATTTGTACCTAACAAAATTTGCGAACTTTTGGCGTCGGTTTCACGTCATTTGGATGGGTATATCTCGAGTTATGATTAAAACAAGGAGGGTGAAATTTCTGTCCTTTTTGACAGCCCGGACACATGTTTTTGTAAAAATCATTTCGGGTATCAAACGAACTCCAAAAATCATGAAACCACTTGGAAATGAAAGCTAACTTCTTAAACTTAATTTTAGCCTTTTGAATCGTCCATTTTGGTCAAGTTTTGAGGGAGAAACAGCCTCTCAAAGTTGAGCTACTTTTCTGTCCGAAATTGCATGTTTTGTTCTTGAACATTTTAAGTCATGAAAACGTTTTTATGTTATATTTTGGACATTTCTTTGTTATATGAACCTTTTAACATGTTTATATAAGTATTTTAGAAGAGTTTTTAAGTTCTTACAAAGAGGAGGATGAAAGCACAAAGAGATGGACGTTGAGGGCTCGTTTTCTTGCGTTTTCGGTTTGATTTCTTCTTGAAAGTATGGTGAATGATGAGGGTGGTGATGGTGGCCGGATTTTTGGGTTGTGGTGGTGTTAAAATGGGCAGATTTTAGAGAGAGAGTAGGGGAGTAGAGAGAAGATGAGAGAAGGAGTGTGAATTAGTGTGTGTAAAATGAGAGAAAGTGAGGGTGGGGTGGTTTAAAAGGGAGAGGAGGAGGAGGGGTCCATTGGGCCGGTTTTGGGCTGGGCTGGGCCGGATATTGGGCCTGGCCCAAAGTGGTTCTCGGGCCCGTGACTAGCTCCTCGATTGCGTATCCCTTTGCTTGTTCGGTTAAACGTTAATCGCGTGTGTAAACATTAAATCTTTAATGTTAAAATTTTGTGTTTTATTTTTGATACAATATCACTATTTTAATTTGACCAATGTATTTAAAAATACTTTATTAATCCTTCTTAAAATATTTGTCGGTTTCGTTCGGGTAACGGGCGCGATCCGCGCGTTTTCGTTGCGTTTGTTACGTTTTTAGCAAAACGTCTAGGTTTTCGTATATTATTATTTAATCACAATAATATAGGGTAAATAATTACTATTAATTTATAAAATAGATTTACATTATTTATGAAAATGTATCACCAACGCCGTATGGATTGTCGGACCTCGTCCGGTTGTTTCGAGTAATTACAGATAAACACATAATCACGTAAGTGTATATTCAAATATACAGGTAATTACACATATTTAGCCTAATACCAACTAAATACAAGTAATTAGGGTTTCCAGCTAGGTTTAACAATTAACCTAAAGTGTCGGGTGTCACAACTGTTTTCCCCCTTATTTGCGTTGCAGATCCTATATCCCCAATAACATTTTCTAGAAGATGGTTAAGTTGAACCCTAACAGATGGTTGAAATGTTACAGGAATATGAGAGTCTAGATTTGTGAGATTCAAATCAGGACTTTCTTCTTCTTCAATATCTGCTTCATTTGATTGCATGATAGGTTCAGACACCATTTCTTCACCTGCATTATCTTCTGCTACTTTTGAGCAGCTTTCTTGATCTTCTGCAATATCAGATGCTGCAGATGCTTCTACTGTTTCTTCACTATGACCTGATGATTGTGAATCTTGCTGTAGAGATGGTTGAGATGCTTGTGGTGGATCAGCAGACCAGATAGAAAAGAGAATATATTCAGATTTATCATCTTTCTTATCTGCTACTGGTTCCCCCATACCTGCACTTGATGATTCAAACATATATCTAAAAGATTTTGTTAGTGCATTAATATCAAACAACCATTCTGGAACTTTTCCAACGGTATTAACAGTATGTTCATTAAAAGTCACATTCATACTTTCTTCAACTATCCTACTTCTTTGGTTAAATACTCTATAAGCCTTACTTTGTGTAGAGTATCCTACAAAGACACCTTCATCAACTTTACTATCAAACTTTCCTAAGTGATCTTTGGTATTCAAGATAGTACAAGGACACCCAAATGGTTTTAAGAAACTAATCAAAGGTCTTCTGTTAAAGAAAAGTTCATAAAGGGGTCTTGTTATGAGGCTTAACAACAGATATTCTGTTTTGAACATAGCAAGCAGTACTAATAGCTTCTGCCCAAAAGGTTATTGGCAATTTAGAATATGCTAACATAGTTCTTGCAGCCTCAATTAGTGTCCTATTTTTCCTTTCTGCTACTCCATTTTGTTGTGGAGTTCTAGGAGCACTAAACTGTCTTTCTATACCTTTAGCTTCACATAAACTGTTCATATCTTGATTCTTAAATTCAGTTCCATTATCACTTCTGATGATTCTAACCTTCTAATTAGTTTGGTTTTCTATTTTAGTAATGAATGATCTTAGTATTTCACCAGTTTCATCCTTAGTTCTAAGAAAGAATACCCAACTAAATCTGCTAAAGTCATCAGTGACCACCAGACAATACTGTTTCTTGCATATTGTCATTACATTGGTTGGACCAAAAAGATCCATATGTAACAACCGTAAAGGTGTGCAGTTTGAATTCACAATTTTGGACTTAAAAGAAGTTTTGTGTTGTTTGCCTTTTTGACAGGCAACACAATGATCATCACATTAATACATTTTCTCAGGTAAACCTCTTACCAATTTGTAACAATTTTATTCATGGTTTTGTAATTCATGTGACACATCCTTCTATGTCAAAGATCAGACTCATCTAAAGATGCTTTTAATAGGAGACAATTTAGGTTTTGTTGAGGATTCAGGTTTGCCAAATCACAGCAGTATACATAATCTTTTCTGGAAGTTCTAAGTAAAATTTTGCTTTCATCAAGTTTGAAATCTTCAGAAAGAATAAAGCATTCTGTGTTAGTAAAAAGAACTGGGTTCCTTTTATCTGTGATTTGACCTACACTTAACAGATTGTATTTGAGCTCCTCAACAAAATAAACATCATTGAAGTTCAATTTGTCACCTTTTACCATACCATTTCCAGTGATTCTTCCTCCCTTGGAATTTCCTCCAAATGCTACATATCCACCATTGAAATACTTGAAATTCTGTAGCTTTGATCTATCTCCTGTCATGTGCCTTGAGCATCCACTATCAATATGCCATAAGTTTCTTTTGGACTTGCTCTGCACATTTTAGAAAGGAAGAAAACTAATTTCTCTTGGGAACCCAAACCAGAGTGGTTCTGGGTTTTCCATGTGCATCAATGTAGTCAACTCTCTTGAAGATCATTGATTGTGATGCACTGTTAGTTTTTGGTACTTTAGATTTTTGAGTATAAACAGGTTTTCAAAACCAACTTGTTTTTGACACAGTTTTCATTGCAGCAGTAGTAATATGATTAGCAGCATAAAAATGTTTAGCAGTATTAATATGCTTAGCAGTATTAACTATTTTCACAGTATTAACTGGCTTAGCAGTATTAACTTGCTTATTTATTTTTACTGATGTTTGCCTTGTTTTACTACTGTTGGCTATTTTTGCTTTTACCTTCATCCTTTTTGCAGCACTAACAGAGTTAATTTTTGATTTAAAATTTATTTGGTTAATTCTTTTAGATGATGTCCATACTGGAGTTATAATCCTTTGAGTGTTCTTGGAATTATAAAAACAGTCATGTTGAAGATGATTGAACCTGCCACATATAAAGCATGCCTTTTCTTTTACAACTGAAAAGTTTTGTCCTAATTTATGTGAAACCATTTTATTCCAGTTTCTTTGATTGCTTCTTGGACTTGATTTAAAAACTTTTTGTGAAGAAAAACTTGCTTTGCATTTACAGTGAGCACAGTTATGTAAAACAGATCTATCATTTAAAAATTTCTTTTCATTTTTACTAACTGTTTTTGTTTGCTCTTGCACATAACCTAGTCCATTTCTAGATTTTAGATTCAAGTTCATCTTGGCTTTTTCCTCAAACAATTTCTTACCCTCTGTTAGCTTAATCTTATCTAGATTAGATGCTAGCCCAGTAATTTTTACTTTATTCAGATTTTTATCAGTTTCTGTCTTCTCAATAACTTTTTCCTTTTCAGCAACCTCATTCTCACAACTCACTTCTAAGCTCTTAACTGGATCCACCTTAGTAACTTCAATTGGAACTTCTTGTTTTAAGTCACTTGTGTCTACCTCACCCTTTTGAAAATAATTGTTGTTATAAGGTGGTGGAACACCAGAGTAACCTAGTCCTGTTTTAAGCTTGTCATGTATTTGAGCTTTTATTAGACTTTGAAGTTTAATAGATGCACTATCTAGATCACTTGCTTTTAGTTTAATGCTATCTCTTTCATTTGTAACTTCTATAACCCTTTTGTTCAGCTCATCTACTTTATCTTGTAAGCAATCTCTTTCCCATCAAGCGTATTAAGATCATAATCATATTGTGTTTCATTTTCTTGATATGATTTAATATGTTTTCCTAGCTTTTCTATGGTATTAGTGGTTGCTCTGCTCTTAATATCCCATTTCTTTAATTCCTCACATATTTTAGTATTATGATCCCTATAATGTTTGACAGTTTTCTTACAAATATAGGAACATAATTTGTTTTGTACCTCAAAGGGAATCTCAGAAGTAGATTCTGATTCAGTAATTGCCATCAGTGCTTGGTTTTGCATCTCCTGTTCTGCTTGGTCACTCCAGTCAAACCCCATCCCATCTTGTGACACTAGTGCAGTTGGGTTGGAGTTGCTTTTGATTGGGATGCTTCTGTTTTGAGCTCCATTGAAACTTCCAACTCTCTGGTTGTTTCCTTCTGTTCTTCCTGAACTTCTGCATTCTCTAGCAAAGTGGCCTTCCTTATGACAGTTAAAGCATTCCACTTTACTTTTATCAAATCCTGCACCATCTTCTCTTCTGTATGCAAAGTTGCTCCTGCCTGTTCTTTGCATGAATCTTTTTGCTCGTAAGGTTATCATTGTCATTTGCCATTTTAAGTCCATTTCTTCTAAATCATCAGGATCTACTTGTTCTAGCTCTCCATTAGTCAGTGAAGAATTCACATGACTAGCATAAAAAGCTTCTAAAACAGAGTCATTAGGTTTATCCTTAGAGGATGTCCCATGATTTATAGAAGTAGTTCCATATTGATTTAGATTTTCAGTTGGTTGTCCTCCCATGGACACAAAAGCAGCATTATTTGAGAATGTAGAGGTTTGTTTCTTGCTTTCAACCTCAGATTCAAATGATCTTAAATCATTATATAAGTCATCTAAATCCTTCTCATCAAGGTTACTACCTTGGCTCAAAGATACAGTGTATATTGTCCATTCATCACCTAAGGACCTTAAAAACTTCCTGTTCAAGTCATCTTTATCTATTTTAACATTATGGTTTTCTAGGTCTCCAACTAATTTTGAAAATCTGTCAAAGGTTTGAGTTAAGGTTTCAGTTTTTACACCCATAAAATTTTCAAATTGTTGCTTTAACATGGATCTTTGAGTTTTCTTTGTGCTTTCATTACCCCCAAAACGTTTGGCAATAGCTTCCCAAAGTTCTTGAGCATCATCACATTTTTCAAATCTTCTTTGGTACTCGTATGGAATAGAAAGCAATAGAGTACTTAGAGATTTTAATTTTGTTGATCTCTCTTTTCTTTCTGCATCAGATGTTGGTGGTGCTCTAGAAATTTTAGCACCATCACTATCAATAGCATATTTAGGTCCATTTTCAATGACTTCCCACATGGAATAATCAGTAAGAAGCATGTATTGCTTAATTCTGGTTTTCCACATATCATACTCATTAGGTTTAAGCATGAGAATTCTTGTGGCCTGGATTCCATCACTGGTTTCTGAAGTCATTTTGAAAAGTGATTTAAATGATTTAAGGACTTCAATAAGACAGTAATTAATTTAACCAGTAATTAAAACGGAGTATATGTAATTTTGTAAGAAAAACTCAACGGAACAGTGAATTTTTCAAGAAAACGTAATGAAACAGTGATTTTTCAACTTCTTATATTCAATGCTTTAACACAAGCTCTGATACCAATTGACATGATCGATTGAACCTTTTAGATCAATATAAAGCAAAAATATTTATAGAGAAACCGCGGAATAGTACTCTATAAATTAAGAAGTTTAATCAATTGTTTGAAACACAATTAATATTCAGAAATATCACAAGAAACTAATTATCAAAAGCTTCAATATTATTACTTGAATAATACGAATACACTTGAGTATTAGGGTTACAATCAACCTTGAAGCTAATCTTTTCTATCACAGTGTATGTTTCTATTTCACATACAACTCATACGCATACACACATATATAATTGAAAGTAAGGAGCTCTATTTATAGAATTATAGAGCTTCTGTTACAAGTTACAGCAATTAATGAAAAAAGAACTTTCTATCTAATCGTGGCCTATCGTCTTGAGCCAAGCTCTGCTTTTCTTAGTGCTTGCTTTTTGCGAAGCCGATATTCGATCAGACCCACTAGGTAGAAAAGATGCTCTAATCATAAAAAGTAGAAACTCTTTGAATATACACGGGCAGTACTAATGTTGAAGAACAGTAGTAATACAAGTAACAGCACTAACTCTTTAGCAGTAGTAAGTTATAAACAGTAGTAACTTACTTGACAGTAGTAACTTAGTACTGGCAGTAGTAACTTCACCCGACAGCACTAACTTTATACTGGCAGTACTAACTCAAGCAGTAGTAATTGTTTCTACTGGTAGTACAAACCCGGCAGCATTAACTTTTCTACTGGCAGTAGAAACTCTTCTTCAAACAGTAGTATCTCAGCAGTTGTGATCTAACCAGCAGTAGTAATCTTCATTCAAGCACTTAGCCATCTTCAGACCCAACAAAATGAATTTAAGAGGCCTCGTGCGATATCATATACGAGGTCCCATATAAACACTAACAATTCGGTATTTTTAAAAAAATATATATCTAATATATAAAAATATTATGATGTCATTTCTTGCATATCAAATCAATAATTATTTAATTTGTATTATACACTTAAATAGTCATATCTCGAGTATTTTTTGAATAATTTGTTGATGAAAGCTTTATAATCATTTAATGCTCTCTAGAATAACAAAATTTGTGTCGTACTTTTTGAATACTTTATTTCAGTAACAATACTTTTTTGAACTTTAAAACTGTAGTAGTAATAAGTGTTCTTAAACAATCGGAGGCCCTAAAAATCGGAAGCCATGTATGCTGGCACATACTGCCATTGTAGATATCCTCTACCGGTTGCATCATCATTCATTTAAACTTTTAAATAAGTAGTTGGAAGCTTAAAACAATATTCAACTCGGCCACAACAATCGATCCAAACTTACATAAATACAGAAAGAAGCTTTATAAATGAAGTACTTAAGATAATATAATAAAACTAGTGTATAGCCTGTGCGATGCACGATAGCATAAATACCACGATATGTTATATAGTTGATAATATTTTTTTAGAAAGGAAAACATATTTTATACTTGATAATACTAAAAGACGAAGAAAAACATTGAGTAACAATTAAACGGGTCAAATGGATGAACTATATCAATTCTTAAGGCCATCTAAAATGTTATACTAATAAATGATATTGATACTAATATTAGATTTATAGTATGTAACAAATCTATAAAATGATCACATAGTTATCAAAAGTAGAGACTTTTATATGTAAAAATGAATTGAAGACATGTAATAGTATATACTTTCTGCAATACCCTCAAAGTGAGCTATTGGTGCTCCAAATTATTCCATTCCATATTTTCCGAAAACGAAATTCAAATGAAATAAACATAATTTTTTTTAGTTAATCAAATGAGACCAGTATATAAAAAAATGTTGAATACTCATCACTTTAACTTAAAAGTGACATATTTAGTTGATAATTTCACCAAGACTCTGATGGGGTTAAATTTCAAAACCTTAAGTACGATCGAATAAATCAAAATGTGCCCAATGTCTATTCCAATACTAACACCATCTAAATACTCTATCTTTAAATAAACAATATTAATGTTTACTTAGTAGAACTATTGAAATCATAGTTCAACGCAACTTGACCCATGTATAATAAAAACATATTGGTTGAGTTTTAAATAACTTTTTTACCATACCAAATCAAACAAAGCCGACCCACATAGTTATACGTATAATACTTAATAATATACAAAAGATTACAAAATATGTAATTTAGACATCTTATCGAACCTCTAATGGGAATATAATAATCAAACATAGATAGTCTAAAGCGATCATATATATACTGAATACATAATACATAATAAATAATACATAATACATAATACATAATACATAATGTCGCACCCCCAGATTTACTGTGCAGCGGAAGTCGGGTCGGGGCGCGACTAATCATGGATCATTACACAAAGTTATGGCAAACGACTCTATATGAGACGTTTTGAAAAATCGTACAAAAGTAGTTACATTAATATCAGTCTCGAGTTCGCGAGATGAAATCCTGAAGATTCTAGTACATAGCGATTTTACAAAATAATGCAAGCAAATCTTCATAAACGTATGATGCATGCGACTCGAGCTAGCAGGCAGTCCTGTGGGCAACCCTACGGTTGTTGAGCACCTGAGAAATACACGCTAAAAGGTCAACAATAATGTTGGTGAGCTCATAGGTTTACGTAGTTAAAATCATAGTATGAACCACAAGATTTCAGAGTTATCGTAGTAGCACGAATGCCAAAGTAAATCATAGTATACTATTGTCATGGGCTCATAGTTCCGAAGCTTAACCGTAGTTGGTGTCTCCAGTTAAGTGTATAAACCAGTACACTCGAAATACGAATTATTATGCGTCCGTATAGTAGTTAGAGCGACTAACCCCGGACGGCGGACTGTCAGTTCCCGATAGATCTATCCATAATGTTCGCGCTTAGTATTAACGGGCTATGATATTTGTTGGAGACCATCGTAGTTTGGTTTAGTTTACCCATGCAATCCGTATAAGTTTTCATAGTACTTGTGTTCATAAAAACAGAGCAATGTATTCTCACCCCAAAGTAAGTAAAACAGTAAAAGTAAAAGTGGGGCTATGAGACTCACCTGAGTCTTGTACAGAGTGTTTACAAATAGTAAAAAAGTGTTCCCAAAAGTAACCTTCTAGCGCCCTAAACGCATAAGGTTATAAGTAAGTAGATGTCTCAAAAGATCATCCATGCTAGTTGTCCACTCAACTAGTTATGTTCAATGTTGTTTGTTCCATGATTACGTTTAGAAAAACATGTACGGCCCGTTGGTGATGGTTTGTAATAATAATTCTCGAAGATATTATTATTATGTTACGTTTCGATATATATCCGTAAAAATACAAGTTGTGTGTATCCAAGTAATTATCATAGTTATGTATTGTCACGCGAATTAAATATTTTGTGAAAATATGGTTTAGATTCACCTGAGTTGTACAGTAACAGATGTGATAGTTTAAAAGGGGTTGAGACACTATAGCTTGTGTCGCTAAAGTTCACAGATTGAGGGTTTCACAGACTGAGGTTGTTATGACTCAAGGGTTTGTACTGTTTGGCTAATGCGACACTAAGGTTAATGCGACACTAAGGTTAATGCGACACTAAGGCTAGTGTCGCTAGTTAATACTGTTGGTCTTTGTGTCGCTAGTTAGTACTGCTGGTTATAAATGTTGCGACACAAAGGTTATGTCGCAGGTTAATACTGCTGGTTTCAAAGGTAGCGACATAAGGATTGTGTCGCTAATTCCACAGAATGAAGGTTTCACTTAGTTTCTACTGCTCGTTTTGTTTCTACTGCTCGCGTTGTTTTTGCTGTTGGTTCTTCTTTTATTACTACTGCTAGTTCATTGCCATTATTAGTACTGCTAGTTCATTTACATTATAAGTACTGTTAAGTTGCTTACATTATTAGTACTGCTAGTTCATTTTACTCGGTTACTACTGTTAGTGTATTTCCTTAGTTTCCACTGTTAGTTCATTTTACCCGGTTACCACTGTTAGTGTATTTTCTTAGTTTCCACTGCTAGTTCATTTTACCCGGTTACCACTGTTAGTGTATTTCCTTAGTTTCCACTGCTAGTTCATTTTACCCGGTTTCTACTGTTAGTGTATTGTCTCAGTTTCCACTGTTAGTTATTTTACTTTATTACTACTGCTAGTGTATTTACTAGTTTCCACTGCTAGTTCATTTTACCTAGTTTCCACTGTTGGTGCATTTTACCTGGTTTCTACTGCTAGCACGTTTTCCTTTATTACTACTGTTAGCACATTTCCTCGGTTACCACTGCTAGTATGTTTCTACTGTTTGTTTCTAACTTCGTTTTTGTTCAAGGGTTTCGATTAAATGAGTTTGCTTTGGTCCCAGAACTATTATAAACTACATATTAATATTTTTACACTCTTAAAAAGTAAGTTTTCATATATTTTGGTAAGCCCGAAAGTGTTCGATTTTTGGGAAAGAGATGCCAACGATTCTCTGGTAGATTTAAAATGTTCGTTTTAGGGTAACTTCGAGTGGGTTTCCAGTTTATACTTTGTGAGTGAACTTGCTAGCATGTTAAATCCATAAAATCTTACGAATAACAAAGGAAAGTTGAGAAAACGTGTTCTTACCCGAAAATGTGTGATGAACGAGATGGGTAGGAAATTTGTGAAGCTTGACTCCTTGTTACCAGTAAGTTCCCTTGTGAGTTTTGGTGAGAATTGAGAGTAAAAGTGAAAATGAAAAGGATTTCTGATTGTGGTTGCCGTGAGGAGAGAAAATGAGAGAAAGTTTTGGGTAAAGTTTTCTGAAGATTTTGGTCAATGAAAAGTTGAGTTGTGTGTAAGTAACCAAAATGATGATATTCCCTTGGGTAGTGTGTGGGCCGGCCTAGAAAGTCTTAGACTTTGCAGAACTTTTATCTTTTGTGTGGGCTCCACCTGATTTTTCCTCACTTGCCCATTAACTTAATTTGTTTGTTTTAAAAAGAGTTGTTATATTACATTTGAGTCCTCCTTTTATTTGCCGAGTGCGATTCGCGCGTTTACGTTTCGTATGCTACGTTTTGCATAAAACGTAAAGTGTCTGTATATTATTGTATAATAATAATATAATGTGAATAACTACTATTTAAAATAGATTTACGTTATTTATGAAAAGTTTTCACCAACGTTCGTATTTTTGTGTCGGATCCCATCCGATCGAGTTTGCGTAATTAATTTTTAATTACGTATGCGTATATATATATTTACATACATACGGGCTGTTACTGCATTTAGTCCTATTTCATACTAAATACGAGTAATAATGATCCATAATTAATCGTTAACGACGGCCTAATTCGCCGGGTGTCACACATAATATATAATACATATACATATATATGACGTTTTATATATATGTATATGAAAACTTTAATAGATGTCAACTTTAATAGATAGAGATAATGTCTAAGAAGCAAATGGAGATGAGAGATCAAGAGTGTCATTTTAATGAATAGATATGAAATTCAGAAAACTGTATCTTATAGGATTGATATTTAGATTATTTGTATAAATTGTGATAGAAGTTGAAATGACATAATCTTTGCATGTAAATGCATCTCCATGTTAATGAATTACATTAAAAATAAAATTATTTTTAATGACTTCTCATTAATAATGTGAGATTAACTATATTTTTGTGCCACGTCATATTTTCTAAAAGGTGTCAAGTAAGGAGGGTATCCACATAAGCACTTTGAGTTAATGTGATGAAGGAGATGATACCAACTAAACAAGGGAACTCTCACTTAGTATATAGGAAAGATGGAGCATCAATTTTGAATGCTTCTAGCTACTATACAACCACGTACCTTTTTTTTAAAGGAAACATATTATAAACTTACTAATAAAATAACGTCTTGTGATGTATATAATAGATTTGATATATAGTATTACATGCAATGGTTATGACCATTCAACCTATATATAATCATATAACACATGTTGTTTTCCTGCTGGCGAAGAAAGATATATAAGAGGAACAAGTGGCCGATCGAGTTCGAATTTTACAATTGTAAGCATATATACAGAGATATCTATATGATAATACGTACTGTGCCATTGACTAACATAACTCATATACATTGCACAAACCTAAAATCAGGCAAAGGTATTGGTAGGAGATCGATAAAAATAATATTTGACCATGGAAGGTGAGATCTTCTTGGGTGCATGAAGATCCTATACCACATGGTACATATGAATAGATGATCATGATTCTATTATAAATATTGTCTTGTTAGTTGTATATTTTAGAGTACACATCAGATTAAGTTGTTCTATACCAAATCCATGGCCAGCTACAACACAGTGGAGTTAAGGGGGTCGTTCACTTGCAAGGTCCTCGATCGGCGCAAGGTTTATAGTAGTTGACTGCTATTAGCGGTGCTGTGTTGGATTCGGGAGCTCCTCGAGAAAAACGACTAGATATTTTGAGAATTACACTAGCTAGTGTGTGCTTCAGCGGCTGGAAATTGTTTTTTGAATTGTGGGTAGTTCAATATATATAAAATGCAAACACGTTTTTTGTATCTACAAATATACGGATTTACTATACGTTGCTGCACCTACAACGGTGAATATTCTCATTAATAATTTTAAGACGGATTTCATAAACCTTGACAATTATAGGGTCAAAACGGTGTTTGAAAAGTAATTTTAAATTACACAAGATTCACAAATAATCTATCATATCTAAGATATTGCAATATCAAGAATACTCTTAACTTTTGAATACACATTAAACATTATATCTATTTATTACATTTATTAATTACTCCTTCCGTTCCAAAATAATTGTCCACATTACTATTTATATTCGTTCTAAAATATTTGTCCACTTGCAAAAAATAACTATTAAAAATTATTAAACTTCTCATTTTACCCTCAAAAAATAAATTCAGTCAAAGTTACTTTAAATATAAAGGCAAAACTGAACTTTTACTCGATCTATTTTAATTCACACAAAAATACAGATGGAGTATTAATTTTTATAGAAGTATTAAGATGGTAGTTTCCTTAGGACGCGTAAAGCTAATAGCTAAGATTTAGAAGTCAATCTATTTGCATCTCTACGAAAATGTTTGCGTTGGATTGATGATTACACTGACCATTATGTTCTTAATTCTTCTATGATACATATACTAGTAGTATATTTAATAAAAGCTTACAATTAAAATATATGCAATTAAAATGTCTTGCAGTACTTAATTAATTACCAAAGACCCAAATTAAAAAATATAAAAAGAAAATTATAGTAGACAAAACTATATAAGTAATATATGTGATGATAAAAATATATTTTCAAAAAACTATCGACCATTTCCAGCTAATTATTAAAGGTATAATTATTGTACTTATATACAAATAAAAATAAACTTTTATAAGTAAGTATGCATAATTGAATGATGTTTGATATTTGATATGATAATCTTATTCTCAAATTAAAAAAATAATAATAATCAAAATTTATGTAATTTGTACTGGTATGTTGCCCGCTGATGTAGGGTGAATCGATAAACACGAATTAATCCGGTTGATTCTATGAATACCCAGGAATTAATTCTTTCCAACAATCGTTGATTCAAACGAATACCGATGTTAGGAACAATTTCAACTCAATTGCCAAGCAAAATTGAGAGAAAAATCAAATTTCTTGAAAATCAAAACTGAGTTCTTTACAATCTCAAATGAACCCTAAATAACAAGCAGAATTTCGAATGGGCCTAAAAAACATAACGGGCCGGCCAGAAAGTCCAAAATAAAAGTCCAAATACAACCGAAAAAACATAAAATGGGCCATATCTTCTTCTAGTAGCCGTTTTTGGGCCTCGAGGGTGACCTTTTTCGTGCAACCCCTTTTGTTACTCGATCATAGGCTTCAATAAACACAAGGGCCCGTTCTTCCACACTTGGGCCTCCATCAACCACACTATGCAAACATTCATACACATTTTTTTTATGAAAAGAATCTTAAAAAATTAGAGGTTGTATTAAGATTATATTTTATATTGTGACCCAACATATTATAAACCCATATCGCTGTAGATCAATCCAATATTTCATCATGTAATTTTGTATCTTTTAGTTTTGACTCGATTAATCTGGTGTTGTTATAACCATATGAACACCACTACGTGCAACTAAAGGTATGTTTTCAAGACTTAAATCAAAGCCTTCAATTTTAACTATTAGTCATGATTGGTAATAAGAGCATCTCCAGTGACTATATTTCTAAAGCTTTTTCTAAAGTTTTTTACTATTCAAAAAGGTTTTAGAAAAAGTTTTGAAAAAAACGTTTCATATTTTAGTGTAATTTTTTTGCAAAAGCTTTACATTTTCCAAGTCATAGACATACTAGACCCCCCTCATTTGTATTATTTTATTACCTTTATAATATGATTAGTGTACCAAAAGACTTTTTATCATTGGAGTAAACTTTTTCAAAAGATTTTTACAAAAAAGCTTTTATAAAATGCTTTAGAAAAAGCTTTTAAAATATAGTCATTGAGGTTGCTCTAAGAGTGTACAAAAACCGAAAAATCAAATCATAAAAGAAATAAATTAAATAATCAAATAAAAAAACAATCGTCAGTTTGTTTTGATAATGCAATAATTGGAATGTTTCTGGTTATCCTTTGATTGCAAAACAATATGTGCACAAATTAATGTAAGGAGCTCATCATAGTTAAAAAATAATAATGAATTTCTTTGATAAGTATGCTAATTCACTCTAAAAATAATGCTGCATATATGAAGAAAAAAAAATGAGTATTTGAGCCACCCAATGGAGCCGCTTCATATTTCAATAGAGCACGACCGAACCCCCATAAGGTCCAACATCGCCGGACAAATCACCTTCATCATATATACCACAACGTCCAATCCGAAACTCGCGCGAATTAAGCATTAACGTTATGGGTCATGCGTTTCATTGGTGGTAGGTACCTTTATAATAAATAATACTCATGATAGGTTTCGAATATTATCATGTTTGAATTTTGTCCCTCCGTACGTGAAATATTAAGAATCCATTAAAAGAAATTAATAGTAATAATAAAATAACAAATAAACACAAAACTGAATTAAAAAAATATTTTTTTATAATTTTGCTTTTAATGATTATCCCATATATTTAATTTAAAATTTAAATACCTTATATGATTTTAATATTTTTAAGAAATTATTCAATAAATATTATAATACCATATTTTAATCAATAAATATTAATCAAACCAATGTTATAACTACTAATATTTATCAATAAATTATTTTTTATAACTTATGATATCAATAAATTATGTTATAACTACTAATATTAAGGGAATTCGTTAATATATATCGTTGATGAATGTGTAGCTTCCCTCTTCCCCAGAAAATAGTGTTTCCCTCTGGATCCGATATATATATATATATATATATATATATATATAATAAACCTAATATTTAGGAGCATATATGTAAAACCTTTGTATTTGATGATTTGATTATCTCTAATTCTCTATCCCCACTTCCCCACTATGAGTTTATGTCACCAAATAATAATTAAGTTTCAAAATTATTCAGTTAAAGTCATTATATTTTATTTTGTCTTATTTAATCGTTCAAGTTATAATCAAATTTCACAACTGTTCAATTAAAGTCATTCGTATATTATTTTTATCATGATTTAACCACTCAAGTTATAATCAAGTTTCACAATAATATTCAATTAAAGTTCCTCATACTTCTTTTTCTCTTGATTCAACCACTCAAAATTTTTAGAATGTTTCATTGTAGTCAAATTGGGTTAACTATTTAACTTTGCAAATGACCAAAAGATATAGTTGATAAAAATTTATTAAAAAAATGCTTATAAAAGTATGAGTGACTTTAGTTGAACACTATTTATAAAACATTTTTATATTGTATTAAAAATGAACTCAATAAAGAAAGATGACAATATTGTCCCTACAATAATCTATTACTGTCAAGTTATCATTATTACCCTATGTAACTAATTACTCCTTGTATAATCAACATTAAACACATATACTAAATTTAAAACATGCACACACTATCATCTTTTCATCATTCTTAAACCACCATTATTACCACCTTTAACGTAGTATCACACGGGTGTTATGTTATTTTGGACAGTGTATTTTCCTTAAATTTACTAGCTATTATCAATAAAATTAAAGAATTTAATAGGCTAATTAAATTTTAATGACATCATCACTTCCTATATTTATTTATAAGATAAGATTATTTATATTCTACGGTGAAACACGTGCCGCATTAACTTCAACTTTTGGTTTAGTGCCCTCTTATTATGATTTATACAAAATGAAGATGTACGTTTATTTCAACATATATGCCGGTAATTAATTGTATTTTCTTTCTAATTGTAATCTTTGGTAGTGAAAGATAAGATGATATAAATAAGGTGGTATTGAGCAAGCATAAAATTTCGACCCACCAAATCGAATCTTTAGACTTAATAACTTCTCGAAACTTTCAAAACAATGGTAATAAAAACAAACGAAATAAATATATATCAAAAAGACTTTGGTACGTTGAGTCAACGATTGGCTCATCTTTTTTAAAGATGGCATTTTAATTTGAATGTGGTCCTATACTTTTTAACCATTTGCATTGAACAAAACTAGTAACTAGTAATACTAATCATATACGGTATACCCCATACTTCGAATAATAATGCCAAAAAACTTAAAGAAAAAATATACTCTTCCCGTTCCAAATTAAATAATATTACTATTTATATGTTAAACATTGAAATTGAAAGTAGAAGACGAAAAAAGATAATAATATCTTATTTAAACATTTTTAAAACAACTTAACCTAGCTAGACGATATATGTCAACTTATTTGATTCTTTGACTTTTCATGGAGTGACAATGCTTTGTCTTGATGGGGTTAAGAAACTTCTAATTCCTTTTGCATAGAGATATGATCCCTTGTGAAATAAAAGCCAAAGAATGAATCATCCATTACTAACTTCCTTTTTATTAATGTTTTCCATCACTAACTGATAAAAAGGATCAAAAATGATGCATGCGTACCAATCACTAAAACATTATTTTTATTAAATGATAAATTTAGCACAAGTGTTGCGAGCACCAAATATCTTATCCCCTTAGAGTTCAATTTCATCACCAATATGATCGAATGATTGACGTTCTAGTATTTCATAAGAGGTCTCAAGTGCAAATCTTACTAGCTCATGTATATACTGGGATGAGTAGAAAAATGATCAAAAACGGTTACAAGGTTACCCCGATTAAACCGCCTACATCTAAGTAAAAAGATTCACACTCTCCAATAACTTGAACATAAAAATCTCCCCGGTTTGAAGGTTAAGTTAAAAGGCTGGGAAAACTCTGTATTAGAGCATCTAAGATTAATATAAATTTAAATTTAAATGTAGAAATATAAAATAGTAATTAGTGTTTAGTTTAATATCAAATTTAACAGAACATTAATCATTATGCAATTCACTATTATATAATAACATATGTAATACAGAAAATGTATTCGATGTATTGTTTATAAATTTGTTATTAGTACTTTGAAAACTAACTAATATATAGTTACGATTATATTTGTTATCAGAACTTAATAGCTTTTACATAATAGTTTATATATATATATATATATATATATATATATATATATATATATATATATATATATGGGAAGGTTCAAATGAGAACCAACTAATTAGTTGAATACTTGTGAGAACTAATAGTTTACGTATTTGTTCACATGTGATTAATGTGATTAACTTCATTCATATGTCAACATTGATTTACGTTTAATTGATAAATTAAAAAGTAAAAAAAATCCTAAAATTATATCGAAAAATACAAATATGTGTTTACATGTGAACGATCATGTGAACAAATCGGTTCAAATGTATTTTACGACGTGATTTTTAGAGTTTTTAGCATTTTTTTTTTCAAAATCTATCATATATCAATGTTCACATATAAATGGAACGAATCACATGTGAACAAATATGTTATCTAGTAGTTCTCACAAGTTCTCAATTTTATGTGGTTCTCATTTGAACATTTGGTTATATATATATATAACCAAATGTTCAAATGAGAACCACAAAAAGGTACAGAATTGCGATAACTTTTAAATTAT
Organism: Gnaphalium uliginosum; assembly: GCA_963930675.1. NCBI lineage: Eukaryota > Viridiplantae > Streptophyta > Magnoliopsida > Asterales > Asteraceae > Gnaphalium > Gnaphalium uliginosum. The sequence continues at coordinate 13,262,754 of OZ005680.1, forward strand.
AGGGATTTTAACATGTTTAATGATTCAATCACATCTGAACATTGATGTAGATTAAGGTTAAAAACAAAATAGTTTGAGAAAACATCAAAATAACCTTTAAAATCAAATTTATATTTTTCGTTCACATGTGCACATTTGATATGTGTACATGTGAACACTTCATATATTTTATAGTTTAACATGTATTTTGTTGTTTTTAACTTTTGTTTGTCAATAATATGAACATTAAATAACATTTCTATGTAATTTGTTGCGTTTACATTTATAAAAACAATGTACCTTAAAAGTTCTCGCAGTTCTGTACCTTTTGTGGTTCTCGTTTGAACCTAACCATATATATATATATATATATATATATATATATAAAGAACAGCTAAGAACACCTCAAATACACACATTGATTTTATTTTATATATATGTGCATTTGAGCTGTTCTTAGCTGTTCTTATTTTAAAAGTATTTTTATTTGATCCAAACTATATATATATATATATATTATATATATATATATATATATATATATATATATATAAAGTATGAGTTTATTTTGTTTTTCTAAACTAAATAAAAATGTAAAATTAAGTTAATGTAACAATGTCATGATTTTTATTTCATTGAATTATGTATTTTAATTTAACTAAAAATATATATACACTGTCAAGATTTAATTTAATGTAATATATTAAAACAATTTCTTTTTATATACTTTCACACATTATCCCCCTTTCTTGCATGGTTCTATGAGAAATCCTATCTTACGCATTACAAGTTTTACACTACTACAGATTTTGTAATCCACTAAAAACTGTCTAACTAAATAAAACACCCATTTAATGTAGTATCAAATCTCTTTACTTTACTCATTAGCCACTTGTACATTTAAGTACCAACGTGAATTTTGAGTTTTTTATACCATTCTTCAAGCTTAAGGATTCTTTTTCTTGTGTAAACAAAAACACAAATGGAGAGAATGTACAACTTCTCAAATACAGTCAAAAATGGTACGAATCGATATCGAATTTTCACTTTTATATTGAATTAGGTAATGAATTCAATTTATTACTAATGCAAGTAATGCATTTGTTAGTTTTGTATCAAGTTAGGTAATATGTTATCAAGTGACTGGTACAACCTGTCATTTTCAAAATTTAAACATTTTTTATTTTTTTAAATTACAAGTTAGGTAATATGTTATCGCAACGAACATTTATTTTTGTATTGAATTTGGTAATATGTCATTTACACGTCCTCTTTTTCAAAATTTACCCAGTAAAAAAAAAAAAGATAATTACCTAACTCGACATAAAACCAACAAGTTCATTACCTACATTAGTAATAAGTTAGATTCGTTACCTAACGTGATACAAAAGTGAAAGCTCAAGCTCATTACCGATATGTACTATTAACCCTTTAAACAAATAAAGGTAGAGAAAAATTGAGACTCATGCAACCTCACGAAATACATAAAACACAAAGTCTATCTTCCTTCAAGACCCACCATTAATTAATTAATAATAATTAAAAATACATTATTTTCATCCTAAAATCAAGATCTCAAAACAGAAAAATCTGGGTAAAATATGAAAATTGTTTTATTATTATATTCCAGGATACATGTGTTGTCTCTGTATATCACAGCCAGCTGAAACTTATGTGATATGTAATTGCTTCTATTAAATAACATGGATATTGTTCAAAGCATATCCCACATATTACGATACTACACATGACATATACGTATATTATACTACTATATTACATATTTATTTACATATATCCTCAAAAGAAGAAGCATGTAAGAATCAATTGCAGGAAAAAACTGCAACATAAACCCAGAAATGAATTTCTTGAAACCTTTTGTTTTTCATTTATACGTGACTAAATCGTTAAACATGTAAGGATTTGAACCTTGCAAATGGTAATTTATGCAGTGATTGTAGTTTATGTTTTAAGATTGTACATGTATATATACATATATCGTATGATAGGATATCATAAGGTTCGATCCAATGCATCAAACACGTAGATAATTACTACTCCTTCGGTCCTATAATTATAATAATTGTACACAAAAATGCAATTTATGCGACATCTTGTGAGGTAAAGAGTTTTACCTTTAAAACTGTCAAATGCTTACCTTGGTTTTGTTGTAGGTAAGGAGTGCTTATGGATGCAACATGACCAACAGAACCAGCATTATGATATTCCTTTGATCAAATATGGAATCTTTCCTCATAACTAGTTTTTATTTTATTCAAAGGATAGTGTTATTTTTCAAGTTGGTAGTTGACTCCCTTAATTGTTTAGCTTGGGTTTATGACAAAATAGACAATCATTTAAACTAATATTTAACCAATAATTATGATTATAATTATAAAATAAACCAGCTATTGCCGACCAATAACATGGTACAGTAATCAATAAAAGATTGCTACCTTAGTTTAATATATACATAAATAGAATGCAACTGAAAGCACACAGATAGATGTAATTAGTAAGGCAAGTGATTCTCACATCAAAAAAATTGATTCATACGCCACTAAAATATGACGAGTTTACATGATTGTCCTGCAATGGGTAATTAAAGACCAAAAGTAGAGGGTAAAACTGTAAACTTACACGATAGTGACGATGTATGAATCAATTTTTGTGGTGTAAGAATCGCCGCCCAGTTAATACTGTATGAAGGTATGCTTCAAAATAGAAGAAACATAAACAATTAGTTACTACCATGTACCTTAAGAAATACACAACCTCTATGTAATTAAAGTTTCACACATGCACACTCAAAACAATGTTACAGATTTTCAGCAACAATCACTAAATATCATAATGTTGTAAACATACTAAAAAAATTTTACTAAATTTAAAATATACACAAAATTAGTATACTAAACTTCAAAATGATGTTTTCATGGAACCATATATGCATCTTCCAATTTGATATCATACTCACATGTAAAGATCTTAATAAATCATTGGTATGAGTTTGAAAAGTACCTTCTGTGAAGCCCGAATCCGTACGTACAGTTGGTTCTAACCTGTCAAAGAAAAAAAATAAAATAAAAATAAATAAATTACTGATTCAAGATTTCAAGACGCTGTAAATGGAATGAAAGTACTGATGATTTAATTTAAGACCAAGTAATCCAAACTTTACCTACTTCAGATAGGCCTTCACATATGTATAATAACATGGTATGATATCATTCCTGACATCATTAATATTTAATTTTAATATCATTATAATAACAAAACAATGCTGTATGGTTTTTCTGCAAACTAAGATGCTATAAATACACATATTCTCATAGCATTCATACTTCGAAAGTTGTGGTGATCATGGAGGGTGGAGATGTGTTTAGAGTCAGTAGCGCACGAATAAGTAGTTCTAATATATGGAGAAGTAGCGGTAGAGATATTTTTTCAAGATCTTCAGTGGAAGAAGATGATGAAGAAGCATTGAAATGGGCTGCAATTGAGAAACTACCTACAAATCTTCGATTAGAAAGAGGGATATTAACCGAAGAAAAAGGCCAACCAAGAGAGATTGATATCAAGAATCTTGACTTGGTTGCAAAACGGAATCTTTTAGAAAGACTTGTCAAAATTGCAGAAGAAGATAATGAGAAATTCTTGTTAAAACTCAAAGATCGCATTGACCGGTAATCTCAATGTCACCATGATTCGTTTCTTCTGCTTCTTCTTTTTTTCCAGTTTTTCTTTCATTCTTATATTTGGATGAAAACAGTGTCGGGCTTGAGCTTCCAACTATAGAGGTCCGTTTTGAGCATTTGAACATAGATGCTGAAGCATATGTTGGAGGCAGGGCACTGCCTACCATTTTCAACTTTCTGGTTAACATCTTACAGGTTGTTATATATATTTTCGGTTTATACCCCTAAATTTCTGCCAATATAACAATATATCACCTCAATTTAAACTTCACTGCTAATATTTATCTCATTTCCTATCCAGGGATCCTTAAATTATCTGCATCTTCTTCCAAGTAGAAAGATTCTGTTACCAATTCTTCATGATGTCAGTGGTATCATTAAACCTGGGAGGTAAGAATTTACCATGATTAGCTCTGAATTATGGGGGTGTTTGGGATTGCTTATTTTAGGTGCTTATCTTCTTATTGCTTATTTTAACAGCAGATAAGCAAAAACAAACACTATTCTGAACTGCTTATCTGCTTGTTTCTTAAGGAATAAGCATGTGGACACATACTTATATGTTAAGCAGATAAGCGCTTACAAATAAGCATTCCCAAACACCCCCTATTTATACCAATATTTGAAAATAACTGTATTATGTATGATTTACACAGAATGACATTGCTACTGGGCCCACCAAGCTCAGGGAAAACTACACTGCTTTTAGCTTTGGCAGGAAAACTCGGGTCGGATTTAAAAGTAAGAGAACATCATCTAATTCAATTTGTAAATTGAACTCTCCTAGTTGTCCTTTTTGTTGTAAACTGAGTACCGTGTTAGTGAAAATGACAAAATACTACTTTGCAAGAATTCATTATATGTATGTAAATGAACAAATACAGGTATCTGGTAGAGTAACTTATAACGGACATGAGATGAGAGAGTTCGTGCCACAAAGATCATCTGCTTATATAAGTCAACATGACCTTCATATTGGAGAAATGACGGTCAGAGAAACATTAGCTTTCTCTGCGAGATGCCAAGGGGTCGGAGCAAGTTATGGTCAGTAATACCAGTACAAATTCTATTAAACACACAAATATATATATATATATATATATATATATATATATATATATGAATACGCAAAAATGTACAAATTTGACCAACCTTGGTCTTGTATGATTGTGGGAACTTTGCAGAAATGTTAGCAGAATTGTCAAGGAGAGAAAAAGCTGCGAACATTAAGCCCGATCCTGACCTTGACATCTTCATGAAGGTGAAATAAAAATTTAAAAATTGATTAGAAAGGCACTTCTATCATTATCTTGCAACTGCACTTAAGAAAAGATTGAAACTTTTTGCTTGATTCTATAGGCAGCATCACTAGAAGGGCAAGAGGCTAGTGTTATCACTGAGTATGTTATCAAGGTATAAGATTTTACTAATGCTTGATATCAAATAAGCTCATGAAAGATATCGAACTAAAATGCTGATTAAAATGTTTATATATGAAGATATTGGGCCTTGAAGTCTGTGCTGATACCATAGTAGGTGATGAAATGTTTAGAGGTATTTCTGGAGGTCAAAAAAAGCGAGTCACAACTGGTAGGTACAAATTATACATACTTCATTACTAGTGTTAGAGACTATATAATATAAGTTTGGTTAAGATGATTTGCTATGCAGGGGAAATGATGGTTGGACCAGCAAGGGCATTGTTCATGGATGAAATATCAACTGGATTGGACAGTTCAACGACTTTTCAAATAGTGAATTCGATTAGGCAATCAATACATATTCTCCAGGGCACTTCTGTAATATCACTTCTCCAACCTGCACCCGAGACTTATAACTTATTTGATGACATCATTCTTCTTTCGGATGGCCAAATTGTTTACCAAGGTCCCCGAGAGAATGTTCTAGAGTTTTTCGAGTACATGGGTTTCAAATGTCCTGAGAGGAAAGGCGTTGCAGATTTCTTACAAGAAGTAATCTTATTTTTCAAACCAGTAACTTTTACCTTCTTTTTTTTTTCTTTTTTTAAAGACTGCAACTTTCAAATCACACTTCATTATCATAGGTGACATCGAAAAAAGATCAAGAGCAATACTGGATGAAAAGAGACGAGGCTTACACTTTTATTACTTCAAGAGAATTTGCAGAGTCATTTCAGTCATTTCACGTTGGAAGAAGGCTTGGAGATGAACTTTCTACTCTATTTGATCGATCAAAAAGCCACCCTGCTGCTTTAACAACAAAGAAGTTCGGTGTGAGCAAAAGGGAATTATTAAAAGCTTGCATATCAAGAGAATACTTGCTTATGAAAAGAAACTCATTTGTGTATATCTTCAAGATGACACAATTGGTTTTCATGGCTACCATAACAATGACACTATTTCTAAGAACAGAAATGCCAAAAAATACATTTGTTGATGGTACAATTTTCATGGGTGCATTGTTTTTCGCATTGGTCACGATTACATTCAACGGTTTCTCAGAGCTATCTTTGAGCATTTTAAAACTTCCTGTATTTTACAAGCAAAGAGATCTTCTCTTCTTTCCCGCATGGGCTTACTCAATACCTACATGGGTTCTAAAGATCCCGATCACAGTCATTGAGGTTGCCACCTGGGTTATCATGACTTATTATGTCATAGGATTTGATTCAGATCCCGCAAGGTAATTATTGTTCATAACAATAACACTCTAGTTCATATGATACATATTTCTGATTTAACTTTTTCACATTTTGCAGGTTTTTCAAACAGATGTTTTTGCTCGTATGCATTCACCAGATGTCGTCTGCCTTATTTCGTTTCATAGGATCATTAGGAAGAAATATCATTGTCGCTAACACATTCGGTTCATTTGGATTGCTTACTATATTTGTTCTTGGTGGATTCATCTTGGCACGAGGTAACGTATATACACATAACTTCATCGTCATTTTTCCTCTATATTCTTCAAGAATGTGTATGTATACGAGCCATTTTTCATCACACAGATGACATTAAGGGATGGTGGATATGGTGTTATTGGTTTTCACCTATGATGTATGGACAGAATGGTTTGGCTGTCAATGAATTCCTTGGAGATAGTTGGAAAAAAGTAAGTATTATTTAAGCTAATTAACACAATGTTTATCATGTGTAAATCAAGTCAAGATGATCATATCATTTAACCTTATGCTATATGTATAGGTTTCACCCAACTCCAATGACACAATAGGTGTCGCTCTACTTAAGTCTCGTGGAATTTTCCCAGAAGCATACTGGTATTGGATAGCCGTAGGTGCATCAATTGGATATATGTTCCTATTCAATATCTGCTTCACCCTGGCTCTCGAATACCTCAACCGTAAGGAATTTACTTAATCCACATGTTTTTTAGTATATCGTATTAATCTTCAGAAAAGTCTAACTTATCAAATACTTGTGTTGCAGCCTTTGGGAGTCCTCAGGCAGTTTTATCTGAAGAAAGCATGGCTGCAAGAAAAGCTATGAAAACAGGGTATTCTATCGAGTTATCAGCAAGACCTCCATCAGGTAAATCATCCCTTCATCACCGATTTTTTTAGAAAGGCAAACCTACAACCTATCCCGCATATATAGATGTTGTCTCCAACAAGATTTGAAACCACAACCTTTTGGTTGATGGACTCCTCACATATCGCCCTTTGGTTAATCACTGAAACTTTTACATGGTAATTAGTACTTAAATGTTGTCTGCATTACAAATGCAGAAAAAAAGAATGAAGTTCAAATGTCATCAAGAGTGGGAAGCATTAATGAAGTAGACCATAACAAAAAACGCGGGATGGTTCTACCGTTTGTGCCCCTTTCCATTGCATTTGATGAAATTAGATATGCAGTCGATATGCCACAAGAAATGAAAGCTGAAGGCGTAGCTGAAGATCGGTTAGAACTATTGAAGGGTGTTAGTGGTGCATTTAGGCCCGGAGTTCTTACAGCTCTAATGGGAATAAGTGGTGCTGGTAAGACGACTTTAATGGACGTTTTAGCCGGAAGAAAAACAGGTGGTTATATTGAGGGAAGTATCACTATTTCTGGGTACCCAAAAAAGCAAGAAACGTTTGCTCGTGTAGCCGGATATTGTGAACAAACTGATATTCACTCACCTCATGTTACAGTCTTTGAATCCTTACAGTATTCTGCATGGCTCCGGTTACCTCCTGAAGTTGATTCAGCAACCCGAGAGGTGAATTTTAATAATTTTTATGAATAATTCATAGTATTATTCATCAGTGTATGATGTTAATGTTATGTTTTATCATGTGTAGATGTTTGTTGAGGAGGTAATGCAGTTAGTAGAGCTAGTTCCACTCAGGGAAGCACTTGTGGGATTACCTGGAGTGAACGGACTTTCAACTGAACAGAGAAAGAGGCTGACAATTGCAGTCGAGCTTGTGGCTAACCCGTCTATAATTTTCATGGATGAGCCGACATCAGGACTTGATGCACGAGCTGCAGCCATAGTCATGAGAACGGTTAGAAACACGGTTGACACAGGAAGAACAGTTGTCTGCACCATACATCAACCAAGCATTGACATCTTTGATGCTTTTGATGAGGTAAGTTTATATAAAGTATAAACATATAAACTTTCTAGTTGACACTAATAAATTCCTTTTATGAAATACAGTTATTTCTGTTAAAAAGAGGAGGTGAAGAAATATATGTCGGTCCACTGGGCCGCCATTCTCATCACTTAATCAAGTACTTTGAGGTTAGTATGATGAACATACATAAATACTTGATTCTTCTATAACTTTAGTGGAAATATATGAAAAAAAAAACTCGTCTTCAATGAAGGAAATCGATGGAGTGCAGAAAATCAAAGATGGTTACAATCCAGCAACTTGGATGTTAGAGGTGACTTCAGCAGCACAAGAGGCAACTCTAGGGATTAACTTTACAGAAGTGTACAAGAACTCAGAGTTATACAAGTAGGGTGACTGTGACTTCATCACTTAAAACTCCTATTCTAACACAATTTGCTCATTATCTAACTACGATTTTTATAACTCGTTCAGAAGAAACAAAGATTTGATAAAGGAAAGCAGTAAGCCAATACCGGGTTCTTCTGATATACAATTTCGTACTCAATATTCACAATCGTTTTGGACACAATGTATGGCTTGTTTATGGAAACAACATTGGTCATATTGGCGAAACCCTCCATACACTGCTGTTAGGTTCTTGTTTACAACCTTTATCGCTTTGATGTTTGGGACAATCTTCTGGGATATGGGGTCTAAAAGGTAAGCCGACGAGTTAACTAAAGCAACTATTTTTTTATTTTCTTTTTAGATGGACCTTTTAGTAAACTTGTTTTTACTACTTACAGGAAGAACAAACAAGATCTATTTAATGCAATGGGTTCTATGTATGCTGCTATACTTTTTATTGGAGTACAAAATGCTACATCAGTACAACCAGTTGTTTCTATTGAAAGAACAGTCTTCTATAGGGAACGAGCAGCAGGGATGTATTCAGCTTTGCCATACGCTTTCGGACAGGTTGTTTTTTTAGAATTTTCCTTACATTTTAATCCTTCTCAATATGAATTATATGTTACTTATATCTAAACTGTTTACAGGTTATGATTGAGATCCCATACATCTTTGTTCAGACTATTGTCTACGGGCTCATTGTATATGCAATGATTGGATTCGAGTGGACAGTAGTGAAGTTCCTATGGTATCTCTTCTTTATGTACTTCACCTTCTTATACTTCACATTTTACGGGATGATGACGGTTGCAGTAACCCCTAACCACAACTTTGCTGCTATCATCTCATCAGCATTTTATGCCATATGGAACCTTTTCTCAGGGTTCATTGTTCCACGAACAGTAAGTCTCAAACCATCGTATTTATTAGATGCTTTAAGACATATAATGTTAGCGTACATTCCAAAAGTATCAATATGAGCAACCTACTTTTTTTTATTACCTGACTAGATACCCATTAAACTTCTGAACTTTGCTCCAATATTCCCATTCTGTAACTATTCTACCGTATAAAAGATGATTTTATGTGGCACTTATGTGCCATTTACTTGGCACTTATGTGGCACACATTTAGCACTTAGACGGCGCTCATGTCGTCTACAGTTGGTAACATTGAAAGTAGAATAAAAAATTTGAAACTTTTTTTGTTAAATAGATCAAGATTATTGGAACAAAATTTGAAAGTTTAATAGGTATCAGGGTGATAAAATAGCAGGATATTCATAATGGTACTTTTTGAAAAGTACTGTGCAATTACATATGGTAAACCTTACTTATTACTACATAGAAAGTGATTCTCAGAATCTAACTCTGTTTCGATATGTTAAACAGAGGATTCCCATATGGTGGAGATGGTATTATTACATTTGCCCAATTGCTTGGACTTTATACGGATTGGTCACTTCACAGTTTGGCGATATAACAGACAAGCTTGATACAGGAGAAACAGTTGCAGAGTTTGTCCTCAACTTTTACGGGTTTGAATTTGACTTTGTAAAATATGTGGCAGTAATCATTGTTGGATTTACTGTTTTGTTTGGGTTCATTTTCGCGTATTCCATCAAGGCTTTTAACTTCCAAAAACGGTAGTAAACGGATCCTGATATGCTTACCCGAAAGTACAGGAAGCAATGTGTAAATCAAGAAAGTTGTTTCATTTTCGAACTTCCTATTAGGTAGTTTTTGCCATTAGTTGAGTTCTGTGAGTTAAGTTACAAGTCCTTATGTAAATGGAAACATTATAATATATTTATCCGGAATCAAAGAAGGAAATTTTGAGCAGTGAAGGTCAGTAGAGAAACATTTAATCGTTTTGCATCATATAATAAATAATTTGCAAGAATGCCAATTGACATCAAAACACAAAGCAGAGTTCTCAGGCATTTCATCAAACATGTTATAGGCATTATCAAGCACGTGAAAAAATAACAACAAAGTATAGAAATTAGCACTTATTACCTTGTTATGTAGCGGATTACTGCGAAGGCAAGCTTTTGCTATTCACAGTGAAATCATTGTGGCAAAAAAAGAAAAGAAAAGAAGTGATTTCGTGTAAAATTGAGTCATTGGCTCACACAAAGTGCCTGCTGAAAATTGGATCCGAAAAGGAACCGTGGCAAAATGGGTTATTTTAAATTTCTAATATACGGGTTTTTGGGTTCATATTTAAGAAATTTTCTTTTCCCGATGTTATTTACAAGCAGGATTCTAAAAAGGTGAAAATCGTTAATATGACCTACTGAAAATATAACCCTAAAAAGTTCTCAAAAAATACCTTTTTTCGGTTCTACCTGACCAAACTTTAAACGTTTATAATTGTCAGAAGTTACATGACATGACATATATGTATATAAAAAGGTATAAAAGAACTTTAGACGTTTGTAATTGTCAGAAGTTACATGACCTGGCGAATACGTGGATAAAAAGGTATAAACGAACTTTAAACGTTTGTAATTGTCAGAAGTTACATGACGTGACGTATATGTGAATCAAAAGGTATAAACGAGACGAAGGTATTAACATAGCAATTTGTCAAATTTTCAAAGTCAATTTTGGTCTTTAAAGCTTCAACTTTTAGTTTCTCCCAAATTTACTATTTTTTTAGCTTGTATACGATAACTAAAGTGTATTTTAATGGAGTTGATTTATATTCGTTTTTTTCTCTTTTTGTTGATATGTATATTTAAGAATTTCACTATTTCGATAGAGTTTTATAATTACAAATTTGAGTATTAGATATACATATTATACTTTGAATATTTCATGTCATTTACGTTTTTTTATAACACTTAATATATTAAATTCCAGATTATAGTTATACGTGTTCATATTATTACATGTCCCCTGTATTTTTTAGAATGTTCTGTTAGTAGAGCAAAGTAGAAGAAAAAACTTGTATTGAAAGCAAGAATATTACATATTAAATTGCAAATAAATGAAAAAACGGTAATTAGCCACTTTGGAGGAAACAAGAAACGGTTATGGTTCAGAAACTACTAATTTATAGTTGAGAATTTGTGAAAACATGGTCATAATGAAAAGTTAGTATAAAAGTTGGTGAATGACGTGTTGAAGGTGGCTATATATGAGTTGGTGTGAATAACATGTTACATCTAGTATTTGGGATCAATCACAAATAACAGAGGATTATATTCATAAAAGTAGATTATTTAAATTATTTTTTCACCGTTCATCTTTATTTTCTATAAGTTATTTGAATTGTCTAATTTTTGAAAGCTTCATTTTTTGACTAACGGTAAACAAAAGTTTCAACAAATAAATTATTTTAATAGTCCATTTTGAACTACCGGTTAAAAAAAGTTTTAAAAATTGAACAATTCAAATACATTTTAGAAGAATAGGACGAACAGTAAAAATATCGTAAAACCCGTGAACGATTTTAATAATTTATAAAAGGTATTCAAAAACTACTGAGTTTGACCAATTAAATAAAGAGTTATATATGTGAAAAAGAAACAATATAACAAGTTGATGATTGGAGCAATAATGAAGCACAATCGTTGTGTACATCAAATTGCCTTTTGGTTCTACTATATATACTTTTTTATTTAGCCTTGAGTATATGAAAATGTAATTATTTATACTCTGACATTCATTGTATGCGATAAATGGTGTGTTTGGCGAAGAGCTTTTAAGAGCTTTTTGAAGCTTTAACTTTTTGTTTTCAAATTGAAAAGCTCCTCATTTCTAAAAGTTTCGTTTGGATAAAAGAGCTTTGAGCTTTTATTTTTTTTAAAAGCTCCAAAAAGCTTGTAAATGAAAAGCTAATCCTACAAGCTTTGAAAATTGAAAAGAGCTTTTAGTGAATATGTTTACATGATTGTCCTCGTCATTTATATTTATAATTTGAGACTAGTTAGTTTATCAGCACTAGTACTCCAAATGATTTTTCGAAGTTATTGTCCTTTTTGTTTTCAATAAATTAATAAGGAATTAAACCTAGTTAATTATTAACAATACTAACGACCTGACGTCCCTCAAAATTTTAGAAACACTTTTCAAAATAACGGTGGACATATTCATATTAGTACTACACGAAATATAGTATGTAATACATTAACTCATAATCATTTTTGTATCAAATCAAATATTTAATACATATACATAAATTTTGACATTAAGAAGTGATATTTGAATCATTATCATTTTTCTTACACTAAAATAGTATTTGTCAAATTTATATTTAGTTATATTTATTATTATTTTTATATTCATATACACATATACTATACATATTATTTCATATTATTATTATAAAGTATTTTCATATTATAACTATTAACTATACATATTTTTTATAATGTTACCTTAATTATAAGAAAATGAATATATTAACAAAAATATAAATAATTTAATTATTTATATTATATTATTATGAGTTATATACGTTAAATATATATATATCATTTTATTTTATTTTATTTTATCATTGTCCTTTATTGTCATTTTACTCATTTCAATTACAGCTACAACTACTTTACCAAACACATTAAAAAAAATATATCTACAGCTTACAGCTTCAATTAAAAGCTACAGCTTACAGCTACAGCCTACAGCTCGTTTTGCCAAACATACCCTATGTCTTATGTACAAGTTGCCTTTTTTGTAGGTTTGAATCATCTATAAAATTCAAATTTAGCTTTTTATGGAACTTATGTTACTGTATATATATAATTAGATTTTCAACCCGTATAAACATACGGGCCGTTGATTGATTATATGAAATTTTGTATTTAGTAATTTGTTTATGATAATAAAGTATGTAAGTAAATATGTGTATATTAGGCATTTAAAAAAATCATATCATAATATATATGTAAGTAAATATATGATTATATGTATTTTGTTTATGATTGTTTATGTAAGTATTTTAGGATTATTATAATAATAATAATATATATATTAAAAAATTATAATTGATTTAAATAAATGAACGTTGATTATTACTTATGAAATATATAATTTTACTATAATTCTAGTAAAAGTCAAAATTAAAAAAGTTAAAATTGAATTAATTGATCAATTAAATATTGATGATATCATAAGTATGGTTCATTTATTATATTTATATTTATAAGATAATAATACTTTTGAAGCTTTGTCCCACTTCAATCAATCTAGCTACTCTTTAAATTTAGAACAAATTATCATAACGGTCAAATTTGACCTTCAATATCTAAAAATAGATAAAGTTTTGAAAAATATCCAAATTGGTCAAGACACAATTCGCTCCAATTTTTAAAAAATACACATGAATTCGCTCAAATACTCAACAATTCGCTTCAATTAAATGCCCTACAATTCGCTCTAATTATTAAAAATATACATGAATTCGCTCAAGTGCCCCAACAATTTGCTCCAATTTAAAAAAAACACTACATTTCGCTCTAATTAAAAAAAAACACTACATTTCGCTTAAATTCACAACATTTCGGTTAAATTCACAACATTTCGCTCCAATTAAAAAGAAATACTACATTTCGCTCAAATTCACAACATTTCGCTCCAATTAAAAAAAACACTACATTTCGCTCCAAATAAAACAAAATGCCTAGAAATTCGCTCCAGACACTTTTGTTGACTTTGTTTGGAGCGAATTTATGGAGAGAATTATTTGGTATTTGAGCGAATTCATGTGTATTTTTAATAATTGGAGTGAACTACTTGATGTGATGGAGCGAGATCTTTGACCAAATTGGATAATTTCGTAGATTTTGTCCATTTTTAGATATTGTAGGTTAAATCCGATCATCTAGGTAATTTGCTCTTAAATTTATGATCAGTATGGGTGTGTTTGACGCAGGGTTCTAAGGGCTTTTAAAAGGCTTGAGCGTCTACTTTTAATAAACCTCGGCTTATAAGCCTTGTTTGTCAATACAAAAAAATGAACCTTCTTGAAAAAATAAGTCCAAGCACTTAAACAAATAAACTTTCTGAACTGGCTTTTGAATAGAAGTCCAAACCTCAACTACAGCCACAAACTTCAGCTCCAGTCCCTGCTCCAGCTCCATTCCGTTGTTGCCAAATACACCCTATGAAAAGTGTCTTGTATCTTCTACTTGAATTAGCATATAAGTAAATGTAAAGTTGGTCTGAGTTATCTTATCTCATACATACCTACATACCTAAAATTTTAAATTCAGAAGTGGCTTTTTAACCGTTGATGTTGGACGGAAGAAGATGATGAGAACAACCTTCGGTATGACTTAAAAATTTAGGAGCATCAATTGCAATAATGTTACATGAAGATACGCCAAATGAAAACAAAACTTGGGCCAACTTCATCAAACATATGAATGACGACTAACCAACATCCATGAAGTGATCTTATAGTATTCCAAAATAAGCACTTCTAATACGTCAATCGTTTAACGCACTCAATCGAAGATAGCAACGGAGTTCAAAAGTGTTTTTCAATTCAAAGTCGAGAAGGCAGGCAATGATTTTCAGTCCAATTCAATAGTCCAGGCTTATTTAGTAGCAATTATGTTTCGAATGTTTACGAGCTTCATGCTATGTATTTTCTCCATATTTGATATTTCATCAAATTCTTTTTTTCCAAAAAAAAAACAAAAAAACCCATAATTGTTATTCATGGAACAAAAAAAACACATTTATCGGTATCATTATTCATGGAGCACTCGGGAACTTGGTACTAAATCAAAAGGTTCCATGATAGAAGAGATGGTAAGAAAATATCAAGTGGACATTGTGTTGATTCAAGAGACTTAAGTGGGCCTTTTTAAAAACCCATAATTGTTTTTGGCCATCTCAAGGCAACCACAATCCCTTCGCAAGTAGATCATGAGGATTAGTGACCCTTTGGAAATAAGAATTTTTCGATCTTAAAAACCAATGGGCTCAGTTTATTGGCTAGCAGTCACGGTTTTTGGTCATAAGCGGCCACGTGGATATCCCGATCAAGCAGTGTACATTCCGGTAAAAAAAGACTCGCCCTCCCAAGTAACCTGAACAGAAAACCTCATCCATTACCCGTTTACTTAAATAGGAAAAGAATAAAACCGATCAATTAAGTATAGATAGAATGGTTGTTAATACAAAATGGTTGGATAAGTGGCCTATGGCAAGTCTCATCACATGAGACTTTGAAGAATTTTACCATTTACCATATGGGGGAAAAAGTTCAAAACTGGGCATCAAAACCTATTAAATTTTTCAATAGTTATCTTCAATTTCACGTGAAGTTAATACAACACAAAAAAGGGTCAGCATCATTTATTTTAATGAGGAAATAGAATAGATAGATAGAGCTTGAAACATAATTAAAAGCTTGTAACATTCAAGAATTCACTAAAGACCAAAAATTATCACACAAGGAAAGTTCTGGACCAAAGATAAAAAGAGCAGTAAGTGGAGAAGAATGAAACGCGAAAGGAAGAATTTTGAAGATGGCCGCACCCTTTCTGCGACAGCCCTGCAACAAAGTCTAAAAAAGTCATATGACGTGGTGTCTCACGAGTTCCTAATTGAAGTCTTACAAGCCTTGGGATTCGGATCCAAACTTATCAGCTTGATCAAGGAATGCCTTACGAATGTCAAGTTCTCAGTCCTTGTAAGACAAGGAGACTCAGTTTTATCATTTGTGTTCATCATAGTTTCACAGAAGTTCTAACTAAAAGGCTGTTTAATATGAAGTCAGAAGATATAGTTCAAAGTATACAGGTATGATTGAAATTCTTAGCCACTTGTAGTAAATGAGGAAGATAGTGTATCAGAACATAACCTATTAAGGAACACCATACATTCAACTTCTTTCAGGATTCTTTCTGAACAGATAACCCCTACAGGCTACAGATCCTTTGATGAAACGAAAAAACTCATTGTAGAACAGTAACAAAATCACAGATGAGTAAGAAAAACAAATGATAGCTAATAAACCTCAACATGCAAAAAGGCTATAATGGGTGCCCGGGTATTCAAGTAAAGGGATTCCTAATTCTCGAATTTAGGAAAAATGCATTATTATAAAATGAAATAACAAAAAAAAATACAAAAATATAAAAGTAAAAACAAGATAAATTAACCAAAACACTAGCAACTTGAATAAAATTACATTTGTATGGAAATTGATATGAAACAGAAATTAAAAGCTCAAGAAAAATCCAAAGGTAAATGAAAAGAAAAACAATAGAAAGAGGATATAAATGGAGATACAAGTGTCAATAAAGAAATCCCACAACAGTTAACAACCGAGAACACCTCATTAACCTTAGCGTACAAGCCTCAAAGTACGAGAAAGTTAAAATGGATGTGTAGGTGATCAAGTCAAGGATTTCAACTTCTCAAAAAATTAGTATTGGAAACTAAAAAGCAACGAAAAAAAAGAGAGAGAGCAAAGTATGTAAGCAAAACATTAAAATAACAAAAATCAGTTAACTGAAACTCTAGTAACTTGAATAAACACCAAATTATTACCTACGTCAACAGCGGAATCCTGGCATTGACAAGCCTATAACACCTAATCAATCTTAACACACAAGCCTCAAAGTACGAGAAGGTTAAACAGATACTTAGATTTTCAAGTAAAAGGGTTCTAACTTCTCAACTTTAAGTAATTATTAGTATTAGAAGCTAAAAGAGTAACAGAAAAAGAGCAAAGTATATAAGTAAATCCTTAAAATAACAAAAATCAGTTAACCGAAACTTTAGTAACTTGAATAAGCACCAAATTAGTACCTACGTCAAGAGCGGAATCCTGGTACATTGACAAGCCTATAACACCTAATCAACCTTAACGTACAAGCCTCAAAGTACAAGAAGATTAAACAGATGCTTAGGTTTTCAAGTAAAAGGGTTCTAACTTCTCAACTTTAGGTAAAAATTAGTATTAGAAGTTAAAAGAGTAACAAAAAAAGAGCAAAGTATCTAAGTAAATCCTTAACAAAAATCAGTTGACCGAAACTCTAGTAACTTGAATAAACACCAATTTAGTACCTACGTCAAGAGCAGTTACATTGACAAGCCTATAACATCTAATCAACCTTAATGTACAAGCCTCAAAGTACGAGAAGGTTAAACAGATGCTTAGGTTTTCAAGTAAAAGGGTTCTAACTTCTCAACTTTAGGTAAAAATTAGTATTAGAAGTTAAAAGAGTAAAAGAAAAAAAGCAAAGTGTCTAAGTAAATCCTTAACAAAATTCAGTTAACCGAAACTCTAGTAACTTGAATAAACACCAATTTAATACCTACGTCAAGAGCAGAATCCTGGTACATTGACAAGCCTATAACACCTAATCAACCTTGACGTACAAGCCTCAAAGTACGAGAAGGTTAAATAGATGCTTAGTGTAACATCCACCCTAAGGGCCTAGTAATATACGGGTAAATTCCTAACTTTAAATTTATTATTTAATGTGTTAGGAATATTTTAATATTATTATTTTTATTAGATAATATTAGTCAAAAGGATAAATGAGTTATTGTGATTAGTAAATAAATTACTGTTTTAAATTGATATAACTATCGGTAAAATAAAATAGTTGATTTCGCAAAATGGTTTTGGGTTCCAGACAATAGATTAAGAAGGAGACTAAACATCATAAACCTTCTCAAATCTTCCAAGTATATATATACACATACTTAGTAAGAAACCTTATTAAGAAGAAAACTCAAAACCAAAACTAGAAGTATCAAACAAGATTATAACTCTCGTTCTAGCACTAGTAACATCATTCTCTGGTTTAAATCGAACTCAATATCATCATCATCATCTTGTTCTTACTCTTAAAGGTGAGTATTTTAGTCATAAACTTGTTTTGAATGAAATTGGTCAATCTATGAATTAGTTGTGTAATAGAAGTTTGAAATATGTTATATGATGATATTTGATGTATATAAGTTGTTAGAAAGCTT
Organism: Gnaphalium uliginosum; assembly: GCA_963930675.1. Lineage (NCBI taxonomy): Eukaryota > Viridiplantae > Streptophyta > Magnoliopsida > Asterales > Asteraceae > Gnaphalium > Gnaphalium uliginosum. The sequence continues at coordinate 13,281,341 of OZ005680.1, forward strand.
GTTAGAATGATAAGAAGTCGAATTTTGAGTTATTGAATAAGAAGGTTCGGGTTTTTGATTACAGCAAGCTCGGTTCGCAACTTGCAGAAGAAGAACTCACTTCGCGAACTAAATTGTTGCAATGCAAACCGAGATTGGCTGCGAAGCGAACTGAGATTATTGCGAACTGAGATTCTAAAAAAGTTTTATTTTGCAAATTTCAATAGTGCATAAGTATAAGTGATACTTTTAGTGACTAAAAATTTAACAAATTTTCATTTAACACGGATTGGGGTGAGATTTGCATGGTCACTCAAAAACGGTCCAATAATCAAAGCTCTTTAAAACGAGCCTAGACGGTTTTAGGCCTTTCGAGGTCATCTTGGGGTCGAAAGTGACATTTTTCAGTTTTTAAACATCGTTTCGAGACTTTCTAATTTCACTTCGGATTGAACTTTTGTTTCTTAGACTTCAGAGATTTGCTTGTTCGCATAAATATGTTATTATGATGATTGTGTAAATAATTATATAAGTGCATTGTTATAACTTGGTAATTGTTTGTCATTTCGATATTATGTATTGAAATATGTTATACGATTGTGGAATGAGTTATGTGTTGTATTCTCAGATCAGCAGAAGACTCAGTAACATTAGACTTCTGAGTTGTTGGACTGAGGCTGACAGGTGAGTGAATCTGGAACTCACAAGTTTGATTTGGTTGTAACGGTTTGGTTGCAACAAGTAAACGTAGATATAATTGATAGATTGTTTAGTCTGATTTGCTGATTATGAATCTACGTGCAATGTGACCTTCGGGCAATTGTTGTTATTAAAGAGGTCAACAGATTGTTGGACTTAGTTATTACAGGATTACAGATACAGGGTCTTGTACATGTGTTGTATTAAAACCTGTGTTGTGAAATGGTAGTATCAAGTTATCGATATATTCTGTATGGGTCAATACAGATTGTGATAAGCGTTCTTTGAGGGCCACCGCGGCAGTAGAGTTCCTCAAAAACCACCGATCCTCTTTGACATTAAGTGTTTACGAATAATTGATGTAAACAGATTGTTATGCTAAGTTGAACTATTAGTTTCACATTCATTCACTTAGTTTTGTGCTAATCCCACCACCCTAATCCCTGCAGGTCATGATTAAAATGGGCGGACATGAAGATTATGTTCAAATGAATGTTTGACCAACTGGCAACTCTGATATAGTTTTGATAACTTAAAGGGCATGTTGGAATTTTGTAACACCTAGTTGTCATACCTTGTTTTGAACAATATATGTACATTTTATAAAATGTTATTAATACAATACATGTTTTGACCTACGCTTCTGAAATAAGAGAATATGTTATGCTATATGAAGAGAGGGTGTTACACTTAGGTTTTCAAGTAAAAGGGTTCTAACTTCTAAACTTTAGGTAAGCATTAGAAGCCAACAGAGTAACAGAAAATGAGCAAAGTATACAAGTAAAACATCAAAGTAACAAAATAAGTTTACCAACAATTCTGGTAAGTTGAATATAAAACCAAAGTAGTACCTGATCAAGAGCTGAATCCTGGTACTTTGACAAGCCTATAACACCTAATCAACCTTAACATACAAGCCTCAAAGTATGAGAAGGTTAGAATGGATGCTTAGGTTTTCAAGTAAAGGGATTGTAACTTCTTGAATTTAGGTAAAGAAAAATAATAGCATCAGAAAAAGAAAAAAGAAAAAAGCAAAAACAAATAACAAAAAAGAAAAAGGAGGAAAGTATACGAGTAAAACGTTAAAGTAACGAAATGAGTTAACTAGAAAAAACAGTAACTTGAATAAGAACCAAATTAGTACCTATGTCAAGAAAAGAATCCCTGGTACTTTAACATGCCTATAACACCTGATCAACCTTAATGTACTCAAAGAACAAGAAGGTCGAAATGGATGCTTAGGTTTTCAAGTAAATGGACTCTAGCTTCTTTGATTTAGGTAAAACATCTTAATAGAAAACAAAACAGCAACATAAATGATAAATGATACAATATATAATAAAATATTAAAATATACAATCATAATCAGATATTGAATATTTTGAAACTTGATAAAATTTTGAGAAAAGCAAGTGGAAATTATCAAATGAAGTTACAACAGAAAACTGTAATCAAAACTTGAAGTAAAGGAGGGAAGGAAGCAAAAAAACTAATAATAACAAAATTGGAAAAATTATGATATACCCCTACATTCGGAAAACCATTGTGTGAACTGTGAAATCGTATTTCATGTTTTCTGCGATTTTTTATTTTTGAGAAAGTTTCAGTTTATAAACATCAAGTTATGCCGAAACCTAATGATTCTGCAAATGCCCCTGTTTGCGGAATCAGATTTTGCGAAATTAAGCAAAAACCTAACAGAAACCGGTCTTTTCAAAAATATGGGAAAGAACCTTTATTCGCTTAATCGTTTCATACAAAATTAACCAGAAACAAAGAAGAAAAACAAACCCAAATTATTAAGTGTCTGCGAAATTTTATGTGGTATTCGGTGAAATATTGCATCCAAATGTTAAAAGCTTTAATTGAGTTTGATACTTTGCTACTCATGTAATTTTCTCAAACAGTAAAAGAAGGCAGAGTATACCGGTGACGGACGAGATGATCGCAATAGCCGGACGGCGAGTCGGTGACGTTGGATCGAGGGAGAAATGTTTTGTGGAACCCTAGCAATTGCAATTCGATTGGTATATATATATACACACATTTGCATAGCTTTAGTCATTTAGTCAAACGCAGTCAAATGTAAACGGTTACATAGCGTTAGTCAAACGCGGTCAAATTTCGGTGTAATTCTTTTAATTTTAATTACTCGACTTTTTTTTTTCCAAAATAAAATAAAACACATTTTTAGGACATTAACCATCTGTTTTACTCCTAAACTTGTATGATTATATTATTACTGCATTAATGAAAAATGTTTCAACTAACAGAAATTAAACAAATTCACTTTTTGAAGTGCAAAAATTTAACATCCAAATTTATTTTTAACATCTATTCCTTTTCCCATTATACATTTTATTTTATTTTCAAAAACATTAAATATTATTTGGATATATTGTAAAAATTTATTAAATATTTAATAGAAATTTATCTCTTATTTTAACAATTGGAGTGAAATGTTTGTAAAGTCTTTTTTTGAAATTTTTATTCATTTATCAATCAATATAATTAATACACAAAAGGTATATGATCTAGTTATTACTCCGTAATAAAGAAGAACAATGTATATTATCCTTTTTTCTAGGTATATGATTTAGTTTGTTAATAGAGAAGAGCAAATACATATTATTCTTTTTTCGTATTTAATTATAATTAATAATTAATATAATTGTTTAAGTAACTTCAGTGTTTCTAGTTCTTTTTTAATACTCATTATATTTAATATTTATGAAATTGTCTCAGTGTAGTTTTAAGATGGTGCTCTTGATAGTCTACTTATACAACAATATTTGCTACTTATTTGACACAACTAATAGTTGTGGATTTGCTTATATTAGAAAGTGTTGAAAGTTGCAGTTTCTCTATTCATATAATCTCAAAAAATCTCTTAGTAAATTTTATTTTGTCAGAAGATGACCGGTGATGTGATAGGTATTTACATGTTGTGGCAGGTGTTTACATGTTGGTAGGTGAAATACACATATCTATATCTATACTACTTAATAAATAGTTTGAGTCACAGTTCTTAATCATTTAAAAAGGGGACAATATAAAGTATAATAATACTCTTTTAATCTTATTTAGTCTTTAAACGCTTAAAGTTAATACAATAAGTTATAAAAGTTAATATATATAATTAATTTAGGTTATAACTTGTTTTTTTTAACTGATATAAATGACATAAAATATTGATTGAATATTAAATGTGTTTAAATATAATTAATTTTGGTGAAATTTTTGATATTATCTACAAATAATACTATCACATATCTCCTATATATTCATATATTAAGAGTTTGATACATATATTAAATTCTTACAAAAGTGATACGTTATATAATTAAAAAAAATTTAGGTATGTTATTTAACATTTAGATACTTTATAAAAATATAAAAATGACTACTCCATATTTTATAACGCAAATAATACAATCATATTTAAAGGAAGTATTCTGTTAGCATGTTATAAAAATTAGTATCAGTTGCTTATATATAATCAGTATCGTTAGTATCTATACTATATTATTATATAAGTAATTTAAAATGTTTATGTTATAGTATCACGACTTTTCAATCTTCATACAATTACCAATTTAATCATAATAATCCAAATTGCAATCAAATGCAAATTTTGATCCTATAGAATGAGTAACCGATTACACTTAAAAATTATAAAATGTTACACCTAATGTAAATAATACTAATAAGTTGACTCACAAATTGAAAGATGATATTGTACGTGAAATTACATTTAAACATTTGACATAAAATCAATTTTATTATCTTTACGGTTTATCTTACTTTCTTTGGTTTTCAAAAACTATATTGCGAATTTGTGTACGTCAAACAAACTTAAATGATACATGATTCAATACGACGCATATAAGAAATGATACAAAAAGCTATCCAATCTTACTTTTTCACCGTATTTCGCGAATATTTTTCTAGTAGAGTATAAAGCTTTTAAGGTTAGATACACACAACATAAGATATTTTTGTTCCATAAAGTAATACACGTACGTGACATTAAATTTCGTTCATGAATTTCAGGGCATTTAGCCCATTTCTTAAGATTGTTATTAGAGAGATCTAGCAATTTCCCTGATTACCGTGATTCATTATAGTTCAACTTTTAACATAACTCATTAATAACACAACTTTAATTTAACCACATTTGGGAACACTTTTCTACACAAAAATTTATATGTGCCATGAATCCGTGTGTGTAAGTAAGTGCAAATAGGCCAATAAATTCAACTCAACAACACACATAATAATAATAATACACAATTATAAGCACATAAACTTATTTATAACTTTAATCCCTCAGTATAAACCAACAAATTACCCCCCTCCATCTGCAAAGAAAAGCCTGAGAAGAATTAGCCTTGAGGAATAGAAACAACTCCTTTCCTTATCTTTCACTCCTCCATTACATTTACACCTCTCTCTCTCTCTCTCTCTCTCTCATAAAATATATGTGCAATAAATATTGGAGTTAGAAAGTGCTACGTAGTATATATTTAGACAAAGAATATTCACCAGTATCTGGTTGAACGAATCTTCTTTTCATCCTTTTTGCTTCCTTTTTTGTGTGAATTTAGTTAGGTTGTCTAAAATACCATTTGCATTAAAAAAGATCGAAATCTTTATCGCACTTTCTAGTGTTCTAAGGAAAACGTAATCTTTTAATCGCTTTTTTCTAGATTTCTTGTTTTTGTTTAAAAAATCTTGATGGGTTCAGTTGGTAAAGATGATGTTTTTCTAAAAGTTGATGGACCTATCATTGTAGGAGGTGGACCGGCCAGCTGGTATAGCACTGACTGCATGCTTGAAACAAAATGGCATCCCTTCTCTTATTCTTGAGAGAAGTGATTGCATAGCATCTTTATGGCAATACAAAGCTTATGACTGTGTCAAACTTCATATCCCAAAACACTTCTGTGAGCTTCAACTGTTAGGGTACCCAAAGAATTTCCCAAAATACCCTAATAAAAACGAGTTCATTGAATATGTAACCGCTTATGCAAACCACTTTGATATCAAGCCAATTTTCAATCAAAAGGTGGAGAGTGTTGTCTTTGAGGTTGAACATGGTGTTTGGAAGGTGAAAAACAAGATAATGCATGTGTATGAATCACGGTTCTTGGTTGTGGCTACAAGTGAAAATGCGAAAGCATTTGTGCCCCAGATTTCAGGAATTGAAATGTTTGAGGGTTCTCTTTTGCATGCTAGTGCCTAGAAAAATGGACACGAGCTTGGATCTTTGCAATCATAATGCAATTTCTTTAATGGTGGTTAGAAATTTTGCATTTAAATCATAAGATATGTATTTACATTTTTTAAAATATTCCACATTTAAAGAAATTAGTTAATTGAATCAATCTAATTAATTACTGAACTTATTACTCAAAATTCAAAAGTTTAGTCCACCTTTATTTAGCTCCATGTTTTGCATTTATATGTGTTCTTCACACAATGCATAGTGTTTGAATATTTCATATGCTAAAAAACACAGTGTTTGAATGGAAGCTGACATGAATTTTATTCCGTTAAACTTTATTACCGGTGACATGGATGGAATGTAAGGCATAAAGGTACGTGTCAAGGTGTTTCTATTGTGGAAACAAACCTATATCAACATCCCTACAACAATAGCTTCAATGGATACGATCTTTATGGATCAGCAGGTATTATTCTTAACTTTGATTAACATGTTTTCATTGAATACAGACTTTTTGCTGATAAATTTATTATGAATAATTATCTTATGAAGGGCAACAAGATTATCGCTTCTTTAAAGAAATTTCTAATACCAGACTTCGAGGATTGTTTAAAAGAAGGCAACTTTGTTGACTTGTCTAACTTTAGTGTCGAGTCATATGGAGGAAACTATCGTCTCATTGATCATCAATGGAAGATAAATCTATTTAAGGGTTCTAAAGCTCGCAGATGTCCCACTTTTGAGACAGCAGTTGATGGTTACAATTTTGTGAACTATGATGATGTTTTGGCTTGGAATATTACAACCCCTTTTGGTTTTGGTAAGTAAAAATGATCTAAATTAATAGGCAATTTTTTTAAATGCAATTGATATTTAATTGCGTTGGTTATCATACACTATATGTTTTCAGATATTGTTGGTCTATTGGTGGAAGTAGAACCTATGAAAATCGAAAAGGAGAATGGTAAGGAATCAAAATCTATGGAGTTTCAACTAAAGGATCTAGAGTATAAACCTTGATCTTACTGATTGAGATCGATTTCCTTCTAATGAAATATCATGTTCATATAACTTTTTAATTTATCTATTAATATTGGTATATTTTGTAAAAAGTAGTGGAAAGCTAGTAAAATGCAATGTTTGGGGTGAACACGCGATGCAGCTACAAGCTTACATCAACAAAAATAAACACACGTCTGAACATGTGATCATTATGATTCAGAATGCTAAATTCAAAGATTAGCAAAGTATTTGTTTCATTTAGATATTTATCATTCTTGCTGTCTATATAATATATATTTATAAATTTATTCAAATGTGCTCTAATTTCGAATTTTTTGATGTGTACCATAGAGGATCCTCAAGTATCTAACCATCTTTTTGGTGCTCGGTTGCACATTAATTCTGATGCATCGCCGATACTTGCTTTCAAAACAGAGTATCATCTATGCACACTTTTGTATTCTAAAGTATCTTTCATATTAAAAGCGTAGCAAACATAATGAACTTCATGTGTATTATTTACTCGACTTTTACAGGTTACATAACAGATATGAGATGGATCATACACCAACCCAACTTGACACTTTAGCCCACGACGTTGTTATCAAGTCTGCTGTTACCTACTATGATGAACCACCTCTCAAGTCCGTTGAACAAGTGCATTCAACTATGGAGGTAAGTGGAACTTAGAATATAAGTTTGTGGAGGTAAGTGGAACTTAGAATATAAGTTTGCGTAGTTCGTGCGTATTAGTTATATAAGGTGGTATGATATAAGCCAAGTTAATTAGTAGTATTATTATGTTAGAGTCGAAGTATCAATCTATTTAACACTTACTTTAGCAACTTTATTATATATAATAGTAAGTTTATAATTAATTACTACTCCGTATCATCAAATTTAATCATGCTATTTAATCTTCTTATTATTTTTTATATTTTGGCTTGAAAGTGCAAGGTGTTTTGAGTTGAATTACATGCATATATATTGAATATATCCAATAAATTAGCATGTTGCAACTTGTGTGTTGTGGGCCCATAAAACAAACATGATTTATCGTATAATGATTTATCGTGTTTCAATACTGTAAAACATATTTAATGGTGTACGAAGAGAAAATAGTGATTTACAAATCGGCTCCTTTGTTAATGCATCTAGCATTCTAGCTACTTATTTCTTGAGTGTTTCGTGATAAAGCAATCATTGTAGAGTCACTTTCTTTTGTCTTTGAATAGTAGAATAATTCGTATACAGCTTGTATGTGAAAATGAAAGTTTTTAGTGAAACTTCTCACCACTAAGATAATAAGATTACTGTGATCAGGTGAATCATTAAAATTGGTCTCTTAGATGGTATAACAATTGTAAAGATTTTTAATAAGGTACTTAATAATTTAATGAACAAGGCAATATAATTCAACATGATTCTTCAATTGATTTCAAAGAATTACAATATTGTTTGCGGAAATAACAAGATTTTAAATACAGATTTGACCTTCAAACTTACAAGGAGAACAGACTCCGCAAATTCTCAAGCTGACTACAAAGTTCAAATCTGCTATAATCATCCAAGGATGATCACTAGTAAATTTAAACAATTAGTCCTTCAAGAGAATGAAATATTTATAGCCATCTTAGAACCTTAATTTACTAATCAGGCACCTTTAGGAAGTGGAAGTTCGAGCCCGCCAATAGACATGACGTGGAAGTTATCTGGTGATTATGAGATGAGATCTTACTAATATAAGTGTATCGTGACTTGAAGCAGATAAGCCTTTTAATGCCATATCCTTTGATATGTTACCTGTAACTCCAACCCAGTACTTTGACGGACTGTTAACAGTATAAAATACCTGCTATTTAAAATAAAATCAAAAATTAACACATTCTCGTTCACAAAAATTTACCTTGAACTACTAGAGGTGGCAAAAGTGGGTGGGTTGTCTTCGACACGATTACTAGAATATATTATTATAACGATTAGTAGATCTGTCATTCCCCTCATTATAGTCCTCCTAGAATCAATAGCATTTTGTCGGAATACATCCCGTCTTTTCACCTTAGTAGTCCTATGCATAGTCAGTACTATAGCCCCAATCATGGCTACTAATTAATCTTTCATAAAGGAATGTACTAGGTTGTACGCATTAAAAATACACTTTCGACAACCTTGACCCATTATACCTGCTTCATTTTGTAGCTAATTTCTATACCTATACCCATTTTACCAGTTAGAAATGAACATAACAGGACAACCTGTTCAATAATATAAATGGGTCGAAACAGCCACCTCTATAACTTAGTAGATGACACAAACATTGTTTTCATGATTAGGAAACTAAAGCAATTACAATTTGGGTGGCTAGCAGCAAGCATATCAAGTGTCTTTTTAGCAGAATGTCATCGAAAGATACATTAGCATAAATCAAGTACACCTGAATATAAATCATAATCATAACATACATTTAATTTACTTACTTCGATGTTGTCATGAGGATTCTTGAGAATCGCTTCAAGAACCTGAAGCATTGGAGTGATTCCTAACCCACCTGCAATCTGCACAAATACAGTATTATTTTACACAATGCACCATTAACAAATTTTTAAAAACCTCCAACAAGATGAAAATTAACAGACTGCACTGACCATGCTAATGTGCGCACATATTGGGAATGTATCGCATCTTTCCAATGGGTCTGCAGGGATACAAGGGACCAGTTTTGAGTAGATACATGAAACACCAAGTGCAAAAAAGAAGCTTAAATGAATAAATTTTACCCTTTTACTTCGAGCACATCACCCAGCTTTACTTATGATTGCAAAACTATATTATCAAAACAATCAAACGTTCTAACATGATCAACCACATTATTAAGTACTGAATAAATCAAATCCGTGTGACAATGAGATCGATCTCTTGCGATAAAAACATGAAGTTCATTGTTCACTTCAATCCAACTACATCCAGCTTCTTTCACAACACCATTACACTCCATCCTCTTTCTCACTTTCTTCACCTCACCCCACATACCCTTACCTGCATAAATATTCGAAAGCAAAATATACGATCCGCTATCTCTCGGATCATTCAAAATCGCCATTTCTGCAGCATATTCACCGACTTCAAGATTTCCCACAACTCTACATGCACTTAATAAACTCCTCCAAATTATGGCTGCTGGAAGTATTGGCAATTTCTCAATGAAATCTTTTGCTTCATACAACTTCCCAGCACGACCCAAAAGCGAAACAATGCACGCGTAATGTTCTAACCCTGGTTCAATACCAAAGTTAGCCATTGACTCAAAATGGTCAAACCCATCTTTAACCAGCCCCATATGGTCACAAGCCGAGAGCACTGCTACAAACGTGACATAATTAGGCCGAGTTCCTTCATTCAACATTCTTTCAAACAATTTCAAAGATTCTTTAGCGTCTCCGTGTTGTGCGTGTGTTAATATTATCGAGTTCCAACACACAATGTCTTTGTATACTGTGGAGTCGAATAGAATTCGAGCTTCTTCTTTGCTTCCACATTTGGCGTACATGTCTAATAACGCATTTGTGACAAAAACATCGAGGTTTAAACCTGTTTTTACGAGCTGTGCATGGAACTGGTGTCCATGATGAAGGCTAGCAAGGTTACTAGCTGCGGTAATCAACGCCACAAATGTAAACTCATTTGGTTTTTGAGATGAAAGTTGCAGTTCTTGATATAATTTAAGAGCAGTTTCATTTTCTAATACTTGTGTATACCCGAAAAGCATAGCATTCCATACCACAATATCTTTTTCACGCATTTCGTTAAACACAAGGCGTGCATCAGAAGTCGATAAGCACTTTGAGTAGACATCAATCAGAGCACTGCCAGCAAATACGTCCAAACAGACACCGAATTTGATTATGAAACCGTGTATTTGTTTGCTTAATTCTAATGTGAGCAACGAAGCTGAAACACCAAGAAGACTAACAAGAGTCAATAAGCTCGGGTCAATGTTGTGAACTCTCATTTCACGGAAAAGATCCAATGCTTCGTTAATATTTTCATGCCTCGAGTAACCTTCGATCATTGCATTGTAACCAATCACATTACGATTTGGAATACTATTAAAAACTCTTCTTGCATCATCAAGACAATTGCATTTTGAATACATGTCTATTAAACCATTGTTCACAAATTCATCTTTTTCAAGATTTGTCTTTATTGTATAAGCATGTGTTTGTCTACCTTGCTCTAAAGCTTCAAGCGAAGCACATGACGTTAAAATACTTGTACAAGCAAAACCGTCTGGTCTCCAACCATTTCTAGACATTTTAATGAACAAGTTCATAGCCTCTAAATCAAATGAGTTCTGCATATAGCCAGAAATCATTGTGGTCCACGATATAACATTCTTGACGTGCATTTGATCAAAAATCTTCCTTCCTGTTTTCACGTTACCACATTTCACATAAAAATCTACAAGCGCATTATTAACGGATATATCCATCGACGCTCCTCTTCTTAACACAAAACCATGGATTTGTTTTCCGCCTTCATAGAACCCAAGAACCGAACACACGCTTAAAACATTAGAGAGAACGTATCTATCTGGAACAACATCACTTTCTCTCATTTCTCTTAAAAATTCTAACGAAACTTCACTTTTTCCTACTCTTGCATAACCAGCTATTATCGTTGTCCATGTTACAGCGTTCTTAATCGGTAAATAAACAAAAATTAATCTTGCATCTTCCACCTTACCAATTTTACAATAAAAATCAACAACTGAAGTACCCACATATACATCTCGATCAAGACCAGTTTTAACAACCAAACTATGCAGACGAGAACCCTTAACCGTACTTCCTAACTGCGTAACAGCCCGAATAACGCTAGCTAATACATACTCATTTACAGTCTCATCACTGTCTCTTTGAAACATTTGAAATATCAACCAAGCTTCTTCACTGTATCCATGTTGTGTATACGTGGAAATCATCGACGACCAAGTACTTATATTCCTCTCGGGCATTTCATCGAACACCTTCCGTGCATAGGCTAATTGATCACATTTTGAGTAGCCATTGATCAATAAGTTTGCAAGAAATGCATCTAACTGAAACCCGGATATTAGAATCACTCCATGAACTAATTTGTAATACGAACTTGGGTTAGCAGTACCGGATGGTGACTGCAACAGCTTGGCAAGTTCTTGTTTTTGGGTTCTGCGATTTAGGATTAGAAGTATTAATGTAAAATAAAAAATGGAAAGATGAAAATAATTTATTCAATTTCTGGCGGAGCAAATTGTTAGAACACAGATGCACCAAAGTGCATATATAGACAAAAACTTGAATACTTACTTGATCAGTTGTCTATATCGTCGGCCGACCGCAAACAACATAATAGATGACCACGAAGTCGGACTATTGTCAGCTAATGGCTATTCTTCCTTCCACGGTTGAAAGTTGCGGGTGCATCTTCATGTTGCTGGTGGCCTGGTTTGTTTACCGGTCCAAAGTTTTGCGCGGAAAAAAAAACAACAAAAACGAAAAGGAAAAGAACAAAGGAAAATTTACAGTTTAATTAATATTCGATAGTGTAATAAGAGTAGTACTAGGAGTGATGATACTGTAAATATAGTGTTTTTGGGAGAATATTATAGTCTTGTGAATGAGTGGAATACAATATTACGGAAAGTGTTTTTTTTTTTAACACAAATAATTGATAATTGATTAAAATTAAAACAATGAACAACTAAAATTGAACTTAATCAATTAATTTGATAATATAATAAAATAAATGATTTATTGTTTAAAAGTGCAACATACTTTACACATTTTACTATTATGCACTCATATTTTAAAAGTTCTATTGTATGTGTTGAAACCTGCTAAATCATCTAATGTATGTACAATGTCACATGTTGCTGATGTGGAACATGTATAAGCTGATATGACATGTTATTATAAGATGTGAAAAAAGAAGGAAGAAACCGTCAACCTGCCTTTCAGGTCACTTTGTACATACGATAAACGAATTATCCAGGTTTATTACATACGATAGAACTTCTTAAATGTGACCACATACAATAGTAAAACGTGTAAAGTATGTTGCACTTTCAAACAATAAACCCTGAAATAAAACAATTTATTAATTAACTAATTTAATTTAATTATACTTATTAATCGACTAAAATTAAAGTGAACGGGTGAGAACGCCGTCGGGGAGTGAAAACACGCTGTTGAGCCACGTTCTCAACGCAAAACGGCAATAAAATGCCTCCCACTCTTGGTGTTCTAATGTAATGATTAAAGTTTGGGTCGCTGGTCGAATTCACTGCATTTTAGTAATAAATTATCATTCATGTCTACTGCATTTTACCAATGAAATACTGCATTTTAACAACATTGCATTTTACACCTATAAAATTTGATTGCATTTTAACATCACTGCATTTTAAACCTATCAAGTTTTTCCTAAAATGCAGTAAATTCGGTTTGCCCCTCCTTCCTCACATTTGAAGCCTTCTTCTGTTATCCTTAGTCTAACGTAATAATCAAATTATTTTGATTCGTTGAGTTAAACTGAACAATCAAATTGTTAACAACTATTAAATAATGAAAAATGATATTGACAGCCCTCATAAGTGTCAATAAAAGAAAATTATAATGCATTTATTTAACCTCAAACTTCCTTTAAAATTAAATATTTCAATTAATACATAACAAATAAAAGGAAACTTCCAGCGAATTAAATACAAATTGTAAGTGTATGGATCATAATTTTGAATAAATAAGAAAACTTTAAATTTAATAATTATTATCTCCGTTCCAAAATAAATGTCCACATTACTTTTTATATATGTCCCAAAATAATTGTACACTTGCAAAAAATAACTATTAAAAATCATTAAACTCCCCTATTTTATCTTCATTTATAATTGTAAATCATTTAATTATTAAATAAATTTAGTCAAATTTGCCTTGAATATAATTACAAAATTGACATTTACCCTACATATCTTAATCACACAAAAATTGTTGTGGACAATTTTTGTGGGACGGGGGAGTACATTATTTTTTTTACTGATAGCCTTAAGGGCTGTCATTATCATTTTAGTCGAGCCGGACAAATGCTATTTTCCAGTCGGACCGGTTGAGCTGGTCGAACCGTTTTGTCATAAAAGCTACCGAATACATATATTATACAAAATATACCTTAAAACCTTTAGCGATGAGAAGTTAAAACTAATTAATTAATTATTAAACTAAATGATTATTTTATAAAACTACATTTTCAATGTCTTATAAATTGAAACCAAATTAATTTTACATATTTCAATGTTTTCCAACTCTCCAACAAATTCATACCCAATGTCTTGTAACTTGAAACTAATTAAATACTTGACCTTTTTTTTGTTTTAATTTTAAGTTTTTTGGTTTTTTTTTTTTGTTTAAAAAGAAACCCGGTTCAATTCGGTTCCGATATCCGGTCCAACCGGGTCCGACTAGCGAACCGGGCGGCTCATTTTGGGCCGGAAATCTCTATTTTTCCGGTTCGACCGGTCGGACCGGACCGGTCGAACCATTTCTCAAAACATTGAGTTTGAGCAAAAGTCTTAAATAGGGGAAAATAGTAAATTACTATTTTACCCTTTTAACTATCATTCAACTTTTAAGCACTTAAATTCAATGCAATTTATTATAAACTTTTTATATCATAACTTAATTTGTTTACACATTAATTGTCTTTTATATAACTGGTGTAAGTTATGTAACACATTAATAGATAATGAAGTGTATGTTACGATTGTTTTTATCTAAATTTAGGTGAAAATTCAAATAGTTATACAATTATAACCATCTTCTACCTTCTATACTAATATATAAAGAGTTTGATACAAAATTTTTAAATACATTTTAAGTACGTTATCCAACACTTAAAGTCAATATAAGTAATTTTAATGGATGTCTTAGAAATAATATAATGTGAGCAGTATAAGCAATTTAGTTTTAAAAATAATCTATTACTAATATATATAAAAAAAATTACTACATAGTAGTCTTAAAATTAAAATAGTTTTTTATCACTTTAGTTAATACAACATTTAATGTAAGTTTTATTAGATAGATTAGTTATTTGTAGCTTAGAGGTTACAATTCGAGTCGAGTTTAGATTTGCGGGTCAAATTTGACAACATGAATCCGAACTAATTTGAAAAATTGATTAACGGGTCAATATTAACCACCTCGGGCATGACACGCATTGTGCTGGTTGGCCGGTCTACCCGTTGACCCGAACCTTGTCCCAACCCCGACCATAAAATTAAAAATATTTAGCAAATGTTGGAATAGTTGGCCGACGGCTTGAAAATCCAACCATAACTTGTATATTTTCATGTTAGTTAGGGGTTGGATTTTAATTTTTATCAAAAATTATTACCGCTAATTAAAATTATTTGAAGCATATAATGTTTAGATTTATTTTATTTATATAGAAAAAATTGTTTTCTTGTTTGTTATATGGGTTATTTTCACGGCTTGAAAAATGTTATTCAAATATTTGTAGAGTAAAGATAAAATAAATTGACCTCGTTTAATTAAATTACTAATATTTATTTATGATATTATATTGTCATAAACTTTAGCTAATTGAATAAAACAAGGTTTTAATTGCCGGTTGCGTTGCAACCGGTTAATTGATCGTATCATATCAAATGTATATATCATGGTAGATCACTTGTAGCTAATTGAAATATTACAGTTGTTGTTAAACTTATATAAATACATGTTGTTTGATTCAATATGCAAATGTTGTATATTCTAATAACATTACCTTCTTTGGTACATTTTGCTTTTAAGAGAATGAAGTAAATTATTTATATGGAATCGGTGAACAAAATTTTCAAATATTGGGTAATTCAAATATTTTTTCAAAATGGGGACAACCAGTGGAGAAACCTTGAGTCCTCGAAAGCACATGAATGATTTAAATATTTTACTTTAAAAGAATACAATCTACTGAATTGTGCAAGCACTAAACTAGCATGTAGTATAGAGTAATAGATAACTTTATTAGCACAAATTAATTCTCGAGCAAACAAATTATTGTCACTTTTATAACACACTTTCCTTGGCAAATTATATGTGATTGTTTTTATATATTTCACGTTCACTTCTAAAAAAAATAAAAAAGTTTATGTATTTTTAAATTGTTCATTATTATTCTAAAAGTTTATTGATACTTCTAGTAACAAAGATGTCCCTTACCATGGTCCATGGACAATATGATATCATATTGCATTGAATTTAATCATAGATACATAACTCATGTTACAATGTAAAATAACGTTATAACATCAAAGCAGCTTGACGTGACAAACAGATACATATCTTAATAGCAAAATATGTAGAGTTGTTTAATTTCATTTTATTTATTTTATAAAAGGTATTATACGTATTTATTTATAGATTACTGATTTTTATCTAATAAATTAATAGTAATCTCGTAACAACTTATTTATGAATCAATTCATATGTAAGTTTGTATAAGTTTTAATATTTCATTTTATCTTAATATTTTATTTATTAGATTAAATTAGATTATTAAACTTCAAATAACTTTGTATACTATATATCAATTCATATGTAAGTTTGTATAAGTTTTAATTTTTCATTTTATCTTTATATTTTATTTATTAGATTAGATTATTAAACTTCAAATAAGTTTGTATAATATATATACTTCAATCAATTCATTATGTAAGTTTTGATAAGCTTAAATTTAATTTTTTATCTTTATATTTTATTATAATTAGATTATTAAGCTTGATTTAACTTTGTATGCTATATATATTTGTTTAGTAGAGAAATAAAATATTGAAGTTAAAGGGCATTAACTCTTTGAAAATCTCATGAAACTCTTAATAGACATATTGTCATTATCTTTTGCTAAAATTACTAAACCACCCTTCTAAATATCATGATAATTTACCCATTTACTTCATCAATTGATATTAAGGTAGAATTAAAAAATTTAATTGACTAATTGGATTTTTAATGACACAATAATATATTTTTTATATTATATTTACTAGTTTTAAGATCCGTGTGTAAACACGGGTTAATATAAAAATAATACACATCATTTTTTGATTGTAGTAAGCATAATTTTTTTTTTGTTTAATATAGAGTTTTAAACTCGTGTATACACACAGTTAACGTAAAATGAAAGTAAGTATAATGTTTCTTATATTAATATAGTGTTTAAACTTTAAACCTATTTGCACACGGAAACTGTTAAATGAATAATTCATCCGTTCATTGTGATTAATTATAGAGTTTTAATTTAAACCCGTGTTTACACATAACACAACTAATGTAAAACGAAATTTAAGCATAGTTTTTTTTAATCATTATTAATATAAAGTTTTAAACCCGTGTATGCACACGAAAACTGTTAAATGAATGCGTCATCCGTCCATTGTGATTAACATATAGAGTTTTAATTTAAAGTCGTACATACAAATGACACAGTTAATGTAATATGAAACTTAAGTATAGTTTTTTTAATTATTATTAATATAGAATTTTAAACCCGTATATGCACACGATTATTGTAAAATGAATACGTGATTCGTTTATTGTAAATATGTAATGTATTAAATAAATACTTTTATCTGTTTCGTAGAGTTGTAATGATAATATTAATAATACTTAATTAATTAATATTTAATATATTAAATTAGCTTATGAATACGTACTCACTTGCATGCTTTGATAATGTGTAGCAAATAACGTTTAATTAATATTTATATTGTTTGATAAAATATAAGCTTATTATTGTTAATAAATATAATAAATTATAAAGATGAGGTTTATGGAGAATTATTTTTGACATCATTATTTTTTTCTAAATTAGATTTTTTTGGAAAAATAATTGATTAGATTTTTTAGAAAAATTAAATGATTTGATTGGTCAATTGGATGTTTGATGGAATTAAAGATTTTGATTGGTTAACAAGGTTAGAAATTTAGAAATTTTTTATGAGAGTTTTTTTTTTATTAATAATTTCAGATTTCAGATTTGGTGGTGATATTTCTTCCTTGCCATGAAATTTGCTTTATGTAATAAAAAAATCTATATCTCCTCATAACCGTATCTTTAATATTATTGATTTTCTACTTGTATCATATTCTCACCTCGACTTTCTTTCTTTTTACTTCTTCCGTTCTCTCTCTCTTCAATTCTTCTCCTTCTCTCTCTCTCTGTATATCTGCATATATCTCTTTCTTAACTTAATTAATAATAATAAATATTCTTGACTTGATTTCTCACATCAATTCTCTAGAGGGTTTTAACCAACAGGCAAAACCCTTTGTTTTTCTTTCTTATTTATATATATGAAGATCTAACAATTTGTATTTCTTGAGCCCTTTTGTTTCAAGAAAATGTCTCAGACTCACTGGGAAGCTGACAAAATGCAAGTTTTTTTTCTTTTACATTCATGAGTTCTTGTAAGATTTATGGATGTGTTGCTTCTTTTAATTTTTAAAGTGTTTTGCTTTCTAATTCAACTGTAGTTTTGTTATATCTTGTTTTTTTAAGGTTTTCTAGGGTTTGTGCTTGTGGTATCTTTTTTCATTATTTTCATCAAGTTAATTTATTTCTCATTTGGTATCTTGTGCAACATACTTTACACGTTAAGCCATGTTTATATAAAGTTTTAAATTTAAGTTAGTCGTAATGAAAGATCCCCAAATTTTGGTGGGTACTTGTCATGGAGTAATAAAGTTTCAAACTTTTGGGACTTTTGTGAACTTAAACATGTTATTCCTTGTATAAAGTTGCAAACTTTGCTATGGTTTTAACTAATAAAGATGCGAATTTATTTGATTATTTACAGGTTAGATGTTTATATACATGATTACTTAGTAAAAAGGGATTTGAAGGCTTCTGCCCAGGCATTTCAAGCTGAAGGAAAAGTCTCATCTGACCCTGTTGGTAAGAATCCTTCCATGAAAAGTAGGATAGTATTTGTTTTAGGCTTATCTTAAAGGGTATTTCAGACATTTGACAAATATCCATACATTTCCCATGGTTGAAACTTGCAAGTAAGAACTAAGAAAGTTTGTTGCTAGTTTCTTTTTATAAGTAGTTTGTAATTTTGGAATTTGTTATAGCTATTGATGCACCTGGTGGCTTTCTATTTGAGTGGTGGTCGGTGTTCTGGGACATTTTTATAGCAAGGACTAATGAAAAGCACTCAGACGTTGCAGCCTCTTATATCGAGGTTAGCTTGCAATCTTTTCGACGTATATTTTTTAGTACATTGTATAAATTGTTGATGTTTCTTATGGGACCTTTTAACATACTCACACAATTTATGTATACGTATCTAAACATAAATGAGTATACGTAATTGCAGACTCAGTTAATTAAAGCAAGAGAGCAGCAACAACAGCAGCAGCCGCAACAAACACCACATCCACAACAACAGCAACAACAGCAGCAGCAGCAGCAGCAGCAACAACAGCAACACCAACAGATGCAAATGCAACAACTTATATTACAACGTCAGGCTCAACAGCAACAACAACAGCAGCAACAGCAACAGCAACAACAACAGCAACAGCAGCAACAGCATCAACAACAAGCGCAACAACAGCATCAACAGCAGCAACAACGGAGAGATGGGGCCCACCTTCTAAACGGAACGTCAAACAGGCTTGTTGGAAACGATCCTCTTATGAGGCAAAACCCTGGAGTTAATGCTATTGCTACAAAAATGTACGAGGAGAAATTGAAAGTGCCACTTCCAAGGGATTCGTTAGATGATGCAGCTATGAAGGTAAGATGAACGGTTGACTATTCAGATTTTCTAAATTACTGGCCTATATGTGCCACATTCAAATCTTTTATTTGTATAATCTTAGCAGAGATATGGTGAAAATCCTGGCCAGCTTTTGGATCCGAACCAGGCTTCGATGTTAAAATCTGCTGCAGCAGCTGCCGGTCAACCTTCAGGGTATGTTTGTTACATATAGTTCTAGCAAATAAATTTATAAATTTTGGTTTCTGCACATTGAGAGAGAAATCTTTTTATTTTATTTTCCTGAGAAGGTTATTATATTTAATTTATTAATTGCTGGGTAGTTGTTTAGTGAACTTCTATATAAGCTTTTGCGTGCATTTAAAGCATGGTAGAACATGCTCATCTTGGATAGTTTTGAATTTAGAATTCATTAATGTTTTGCAGGCAAGTGCTGCATGGTACAGCTGGCAGTATGTCACCTCAAGTACAAGGTCGAAACCAACAACTTCCTGGCTCCGCACCGGTGAGTACTCGTGTTATATGTCATTTATGCAACTTTGACTACTGGAGATGCAAATTTTGTTATACATATTGAACTACTATGAAAAAAAGTAATGAATGCATTAGAAGTATTTTAGGCACCTTAACCGTCGGTCGGGAAGTGATTGTAAAACAGAACAGCAAGTATTTATACTTGAATGTAGTCCAGAGAGGGAAAATAATGTTTTGTGCTTTTAAGATTTAAAGTCAAATATGCTATTTAAAGATTCGAATTGGCTTAGATGTTTGACTTATGCTGATCTACACTTGAATAGGAAATAAAGACGGAGATGAATTCAATCTTAAACCCTAGAGCTGCTGGTCCTGAAGTGTCATTGATTGGAATCCCTGGTAATATTCTGACTTTCTCGAATCCAGTTTTTGACTACTTACTTGACTTATACCCCATGTAACTGACAACTCTCTTTTATATAGGATCAAATCAAGGCAGTAACAATTTGACATTAAAAGGGTGGCCTCTTACGGTAAGTTTGTTAACAATTCCACATTTAGCCGTCTACATTTTTAAATATATGGAATTACGTCTTCATGGTACGTGCAATGATGGTAACTAACAGGGATTAGATCAGCTGCGTTCTGGTCTAATGCAACAACAGAAGCCATTCATGCCAGGTTCCCAACCGTTTCATCAACTGCAAATGATGTCACCACAACATCAGCAACAACTTCTGTTAGCTCAACAAAACATGACATCACAATCAGCCAATGATGAAAGTCGACGGCTAAGAATGCTTCTTAATAACCGAAGCATGAGTATGGGCAAAGATGGACTCTCTAGTTCAGTTGGTGATATTCCAAATGTTGGATCTTCAATGCCCGTTTTACCTCGTGGAGATCCTGATATGATGCTCAAGGTTATTTTCAGTTCTCATACCATTTATCTTTAGCAGCCATGAATACTAGTTACGTTTAACATCATCAATTTCTCATTGTAGTTAAAAATGGCTCAATTACAACAACAACAACAACAACAGAACGGTAATCAGCAGCAACAACAACAGCAACAGATTCATCATTCTCTATCCGCCCCACCGCCCCAAAATTCAAACTTAAATATTCAACAAGAGAAGATTGTGGGTGCAAGCAGTGTCGGTGATGGGAGTATGTCAAACTCATTTAGAGGAAATGATCAGGTCGGGTGAAACTTACTGCTTTTAGTCTTTTACTTTTATGCTAGTTAAGTAAGTATTTTAATCTTAATAAATCGATTATAATTACTATGCATTATAACGCTTTTAAAAAATAGACTGGTAGAAAAAGAAAGCAGCCCGTATCATCTTCAGGACCGGCTAACAGCTCAGGAACGGCTAACACGGCTGGGCCGTCACCAAGTTCGGCGCCCTCGACTCCTTCAACTCATACACCTGGAGACGTGATCTCAATGCCTGCTTTGCCACATAATGATAGCTCTTCAAAGCCAATAATGATGTTTCGACCTGACGGGCCAACAAATCTTACATCTCCATCAAATCAATTGGTGAGTGTCACTTGTCTGTCGTATGTAAGTCGGTTTGGTTATCTTTTATAGTCTTTAAGGAGATATAGTTTTGCAGTGGGATGATAAGGACATTGTGCAGGCTGACATGGATCGTTTTGTGGAAGATGGATCTCTTGATGATAACGTCGAGTCTTTTTTGTCTCATGATGATACGGATATGAGAGATACGGTTGGTCGTTGTATGGATGTGAGCAAAGGTTTGTATTTTTTTTTTGGTAACTACTGAGAGTTCTTATATAATCTCTGGTCAAAGTTGACCTGTTAAATTCCTATTTTGACGTTATTCTTTATTTGATGATAGGGTTTACATTTACGGAGGTTAATTCCGTTCGTGCTAGTCAAAGCAAGGTTGTTTGTTGCCATTTTTCTTCAGATGGCAAGCTGCTTGCTAGCGGCGGCCATGATAAAAAGGTAAAATCACAAGATAAAAATTGTAACAAATCCTATCTGCGGATGCCTCGTGAAACTTGCCATGTTTCCTCCTCTACTAGACTTTATAAGCTGAAATAACTTGTTTGGCAAATATCATCATTAAACTCTTTAATTATATGTATTTGGTCAACAAGAATACAAGATCAGTCTAAATTGTAGACTTGTAATCTGAAACTATCTATTTGTAAATTGCCTTTGCTACCACTTATTAATTAATTGTATTTATCGATGCATATTTTGTGATGCAGGCTGTGCTATGGTATACAGATTCTTTAAAGCCCAAATCGACTCTTGAAGAACATTCATCATTGATCACGGATGTACGGTTTAGCCCAAGCATGCCGCGACTGGCAACATCATCTTTTGATAAAACAGTTCGTGTTTGGGATGCTGACAATGTTAGTTCACTAATTTCGTTCAAAAATTTATGTTCCATTATGTAGTTATTTGCTTTCTGGCTTTATCTTGCTTTGAATAACATCTTGACTTGGACTTTGACTTTGACCGACCGTTCAGCCTGGTTTTTCTCTCCGTACATTTATGGGTCATTCTGCATCCGTAATGTCATTGGATTTTCACCCGAATAAAGAGGACCTCATCTGTTCATGTGACGGTGATGGGGAGATACGATACTGGAGCATAAATAATGGTAGTTGTGCACGAGTATTCAAGGTACAAATAACAGAAAGTTTTGCATTATTAATTAAAATTGAGAAATATTTTTAAAATTAAAGTTCATATGTTATTTTATGGTGGATCAGGGAGGAACGGCCCAAGTGAGATTCCAGCCGCGCCATGGAAGATTTCTTGCAGCAGCTGCAGAAAACATTGTTTCTATACTTGATGTGGAAACACAAGCCGTTCGACATTCATTACCAGTTAGTTTCACCTCCTTGTACCCGATATGTTCATAACTTTTTAGTCAAGTGTAAATTTTGTAATGTGAGTAATAATGCAGGGACATACGAAACCAATTCATTCTGTTTGCTGGGACCCGAGTGGCGAGTATTTGGCATCGGTTAGTGAAGACTCAGTTCGAGTGTGGTCTCTTATGGCTGGAAACGAAGGGGAGTGTGTACATGATCTTAGTTGTAACGGCAACAAGTTCCATTCGTGTGTTTTTCATCCGAGTTATGCTTCTCTGTTGGTCATTGGATGTTATCAGGCAAGTTTTCTTGACTCTTGGATCGTAATGTGAAATTAATCACTTGATTTTTGTTTTTTCAGTGTTGCTATATATGCGCAAATTCTGACCTAAAAACATGCCTTCTCGATAAAGTGATCAACACATGTCTTGCACTATTTCTCTCTCCCTGAACCAATGATTTTAGCATGTGTTCCAATCATTTTGTTAAGCATATTTCTAGGCACATTAAGCATTTTCCCCCATTTATTTTATTTTATTTGTTAAATTGCAGTCTTTGGAGCTATGGAACATGTCGGAGAACAAGACAATGACTTTATCGGCCCATGAAGGATTGATTGCCGGTTTGGCGTTGTCAACGGCTACAGGTTTGGTAGCTTCGGCTAGCCATGATAAGATTGTTAAACTTTGGAAGTGAAACTGTAAACATGAAAACACAAATGTTGTATGAATTGTTTGTGTACCCTCTTTTTGGAAACTTGTGTTGTTGGGGTTACTTGTCATGTTTATATCTTAGAATGTTAATTTAGTACAAACAAAATTCACGTGGTCATCACTACGTGATTTCATGTATGCTTTGCCTCTTGTTTCTTCTTTTTTTTTTCTGTCTTTTTCATTGAGCTAGCCTTGTACTCGGGCAATGCAAGGATGGCTATTTTTAAAATACCACATGTGCGTCTATTTTTACGTGTTGCCTAGTATCATACCACCTCAACTTCTTTCTGGGCATAGTCTAAAATCATACCTGAATTTCTACAAGGTGATGAACTGTACAATTTATCCAATTAAGGGTGTTTGGTTTGTGGGGGAGAGATATGGGTATGCGTTTGTATATGAGGTGATGACATGTGAATATGAATCAATTTGTAAACTCAACACCGCTGGGTGAGGTTTTAAGTATGCCTAACTTTTTTGGGGGTTGATAGTTGATACTCATATTTAAAACCCAACCTTATAATCCTTACATATAAATGAAATCACATTCCTCTATTCATACCCGAATTAAAAAGGTTTTGAATTCGATTATACTTCTCTTGTTACAATACTAGCTAAAATTTCATTTTCACTTACAATAGTATAAAAAAGGGCATAATTAACATGTATGCGACTAATGATACTTAAATAGTTAAATTAGACACTATCATGCCAACTTTTAAAATGACTATTTACATTCTTCGTCTTTTAACTTTGAAGCATATACATATAGCCACTGCGTTTTGACTAATCATACTCGACTTAAGGCTCCGTTTGATTCGCAGAATTCGAACGAATCCGAAGGAATTCGAATATGAATTTTATTCAATATCCTATTTGGTTGGCAGAATAGAATTCAAGTGCATTGCGTTTGTTTCGTAGAATTTCAAGGAATTGCGATGATTCGAATTCCATCAAATAAAAGAATTCAATTTCCTTAGCATGTTGGATGGAATGTTTACCATTTCATTGGAATTCGAAGTGCCGATTAAAAATAGTGGTTTTATGAAAAAAAATTTAATTAATACCATCATATTCAATAATATTACTTTTATGTTAGATTTATATTTTATATTAAATTATAAACATACAAAACTATATTATAATAATAATTTTATAATTGTATATTGTAACCTTTTATTACTTATACTTGTTATTACTTTCATATTGCATATATAATTAATTATATACTTATTAATTGAATATTAAATTTATTTTACTACTAATGTTAATTATTTATAAATATATAATACAATAACTATTCATAGTTTTATAATAATTGTTCAATTTTTTATTATTATATATTTAAAACTAGTTTTAAGCCCGTACGATACATGACAATTTAAAGCGTGTAATTTTTATTCCTATTAATTTAACCAAATCAATTTATTATTAAGCAATCTGCTAAATATAATTATGTTTAATATGTAGTATAAAAACAATGTGAGATGCTCATCATAATATGAATGTTCTTACACTAAATATAAGATCATAACTAAATATATGTCAAATTGATTAATGATATTTTATTTTCTAATTATAATTATTATTAATAATAATAAAATAATAATATTAATGAAAGCCTTAGAATTCCCCAAAATTGCATCTTTGATTAAGTGCAATTCTTGGATAACACTAGTCGTGTCCATTCTATACTGTGGTGACTCCATGGAACACGACACTCCTATTTCAATCAACAAACGCAAACACGTTTCATTATTCATATAATCTGTTGTATCTTCTTTCACTGCAAGCTTCTCATCGTCGTTCAAAAGCACTGGTAATTTGTAGGAGTTTGTTTTCTTCGTTCTTTTCATATTATTATAATCATAATATACGTAGCATTTATATTTATTAATTATTAAAAAATAATAATATAAATTTAATTAAATAATCTATTAACTGAAATTAAGAAGTTGACACGTGACATTCGTGCTTACGTAATAAATTCTCAAACTTTCTTTTATGTTATTTTATTATTATTGTTATTATTAATTCAATTACATTTGCTTATTTAGTAAGGGATTTCAAAAGCTTAAAATAAGCTCCAAAGTTTTAGCTTATTTGCTTATAAGCAATAAGCTTTCACAATAAGCTCAAACACCCTCTTATTCAGATTTCAATTCCTTCATATTTCAATTCTTTCATACTTCAATTTGTTCAAATTCTCTGTTAAAAAAATATAATTCGTTCAGATTCTCATTTCGTTTTAAAAATATTATTATTATGTAAAACAAATGGACCTAAAGTGTTAACAAAATTATGTTATCTTGAAAGACATAAATGTATATAGACAATACTACAAGGGCTTAAAGTGTTCATTAAAATAAAATTAGCAATTTGGCGAACGCCCGTCCGATCTACGATTTGTTATCTCCGCCGTGAACCACCACTTTCGCCATCACGTTCCGCCTTAATAAGCGCGTGTATTTATGTGTTTTCAGCCTACAGATTAAAGATATAAAATTCGATCCTTAACTTGATAGAGACGATGACAGATATGGTAATTCATTTATTACCTTATTTCTTTATCAGATTGTGTATCTCATATCTCTTATTATCTTTGCAAACTATGCTTAAATTGATATAGTAAAAAAAAACCTTATTTTTCTGTTATAATTTTGTAGGATCAAAAGATAACAGAAACATTGAAGAAGATGAGTGATTTGAGAGATAGAGCTGAGAAAGCTGGTGCTAGTGCTAGTGCTAATGTACAAACATTACTTTCACTTCTACATACATTACAGGTTGCCATTTGTGCCTTTTTTTTTTTCTTATTATTTATATTATTAAATTAAATGTCGTTTTCAATAGCGAGGTATTGTGTTGTCTGCTATTAGGTGTTGAGTTATTTTTTAAAAATGAAATGTAGGTTCTTGAGAAACAAGAAGGGGAAAGTGAGTTAAGTTACAGTGAAGAATGTGCTAGATTGCAATTGGAGGTTAGTGAGTTGGATGAGATGATACATAGCGATAATCACGAAGGGAGTTTTACGCAAATTGTTGATCGTTCGTTGGCTAATGCTTTTGAGAGATTGAATTTGGCAAAAACGGTATTGCATACGTTTCTTTTGAATACTTGTAAATGAGTGTGTGTGTATGTGTAAGTGCCTATATATATGCAAGTATCAGGATCAAATGAGAAGCTAAATTTGGGTGAAAAGTGTGAGAAAACATTGATTCACAATTTTTTTCTTTTCGAGAATTATTTTTATTTGATGTTGATCTCATATATATACAAAATTGTGAAGCAATTATAAACTGCAACTTAGCTTCATAATATTTTGAATCGGTTCAGAATGTAAAATTGTGAATCAAAGCTAAATTTATTGAAAATATCTTCTCATACCTTCTCGCACAAAATTATCTTCTCTCTGGATCCGAATCCTATATATATATACACCTTGGATATTCAAAAATTATAACTCGGATCCTAGATATACATACACCTTTGGCGGGATTGGGTATTGTTGTAACTTGTAACTAACCTTGGATATTCAAAAATAAGAAATTATTCATTACAGATGTATGTTCTATTGAGTATTGTTATTGTTTGCTTATGTTTTTACTTATTAGCATTGTTTTATTGTAAAAAATTTGGTTTTGCTGATATTGTGTAGGACCTTTCCTCAAAACTAAGGGAAATTACATCATTAAAGCGGCAGCTTGATGACGTGCCAATACAAGCAGAACTCATCCAGTAAGTTGCTTTCAACAACTAGAGAAACATCACCATAAGATTTTTGTTAAATGTGAAATGCATTATGTCTATGCTGCAGGTATGAACGCCGGTTTTCAGAACTTAATGTTCACATCCAGGTATGTTAAGATATTTATATATTTATCGACTTATCGTGCATCAGTTCTCTAATATGGTATCAGTTTATCTGTGTGTAATATTTTATCATTTTATTTGTTAATGCACAGGGAAAGCTTCGGCAAACTCGTAAATACTATGCTACGTATAATGCTTTGTTGGAAATAAAAGAGCTGATGCTAAAAGAAACGTCCTTGTTAAACTCCATGAGTTCTCAGGTAGACGAATATGTATAATGATACTTCCACTTATCTAAATTAACTTAAATCTATGTTGATTTCACTATTTTGTTACTATTAAAGTTTTTGAAACTATTTCTATCATTTATGTTGTCTAATAATCTCCTTTCACTTTTATTGTAATCAAAATTTGAAACAGTTACATGATGCTCTTAAGAGTCCTGCTGGTCGTGCAACATTGACTAGTTCCATGGATGGAATTTCTAAGAGTATTCAACAGGTGATGAATACCTTAACATGTTATTGCTCCTTGTGTGTCATAGTAAAGAGTTACGGTTTGACTTTGGTTATATAATTTGTAGTCTGCAACATCTGTAATTTCCAGAATCCAGAATTCATATTTTATATGAGTTACGGTTTGACTTTGGTTATAAAATTTGTAGTTTGCAACATCCGTAATTTCCAGCAGCCAGAATCTGTAAATGTTGACGCTAATTTTATGCAACTTTCTTATGCAGAAGCTCCAAAATGTGCAACTTACACTGCAAGCTGAGCAAAAAGCTTGTGAAGCTTTGAAGAAAAAGCATGCGGCAGCAAACTTGGAGAAAAGGCGTTGCTATTCTCTGTTAAAGTCGTTTCAAGTAAGGAAAATGATAAATACCATTTATTGCAATTGTGGTGAAATGGATAATAAGATAATTTTAGGCATTCTTGCTTCACCTTTTGACAAAAAACAAGTTAACGGCCAAAGTTCACGAGAGAAATATATCATGCATATTGATGTCCTTCACAAGGTTCATATTTTATACCTTTGAATAAAAGTAGTATATCAAACCTGCAACATGACTCTAGGTTAGTACTTGTATTTCGTTGTCACTTGTCACATGGAAATTACAATAAATTTATACATACTCGATACAAAGAATTTGACCATGAGTCAAATATCTATGCTACCCCTTTCCCCTTATGGTTATAACTAAAAACTTATATATGATGTCCACTAGGATACCATCAAACTTGCCATCTGATGACCTAGAGTAATAATGTTGCATGATAGCTGATCTTGTTCCCTATTGTTTAACTACTTTATCTTTTCATTATGTGATGTTATCATGTCACATTATTATTATGATATGTTTAATTAAATGATATATTTTAGGTGTATGATGTGTATAAGTTAATTTTCCAAATATTTGAGAAAATTAGTAGAATCTTACGGACCAAAATCAACGCGATGTATTTTACTCTTAACAGGAAGAATGCACGAAAAATGAGAGACTTCGCAATCAAACTCCAGAGATTCACTTATAGACTATCTCTTTGATGAGGATTTCTACAAGATCTAACCAGTTATACATAAGTTCTACTTTACAGGCCAACGCTGTTTCTTAATTTTATTTTTGTTACGAGGGTTTGCTGGAAAAAGCTGCTTTGCGTGCCTTGACTATCTTCTTATGTATGATTTTTTGTTATCCAAGGTGTTTGTTATTTGAAGTACATGAAGTGTATATTTGTATAGATGTATTGCTTAAATTTCCTACTTCTGAACTCTACGTGTGTGAGGGTTTTTGTTTTTTTTTTGTTTCTGTTCCAGTTGAAAGTTTCTGCACTTTTAAAAATTTAGATTAGATTCTTAGTACAAGTAGTTGGTAGTGGTAAGATGGGTCGACGGTTTATAATACGGGTTGGCTAGCCAACATTTTCTATGTCTACTTTATGTGTAACATATTTATTTTGTAATCATGGAAACTAAACTATTATAACGTTCTTTTTTGGAAAGCGCTACTCCTATAACATACTAAATGTTATCCCGTATATACATATACATGTACAATTTATATATGTAGGATAGGAAGTATTGTGCATTTGCCCAACTTATGGGATGAATTTCGACCCGTTTGATTATTCGATTCATCGGTTCGTTTTAAAACTTTTAGTTTGTAGGATTGATTCTTACAACAATGTGAAATATCAACTATCAACAGATATATAATTTGTTAGTTGAAACAATAACAAATGAAAAAACTCGTTTACGGATTCAATGTTATTCGATCCAAAGATTGTCTATGTGGGCCTAGGGTTTTTATTGGGCTCATTAAAATTTCTAGTGCGTATTAAACAGAAATTGGGACCAAAACCCAAATAACATTAGTGTGCTTTACATTAGGGAATCCGAAACCGAAAAATTGAACCGCAAACCGGGTGAACCACACCGAATTTTAGGTTAACCGAACCGATTTTTTTGTTTTTCGGTTTCGGTTAACCGAACCGGCATTTTTTCGATTTTCGATTTCGGTTTCGGTTCACACTTTGGGGATAGCTGGTTAACCGAAAAATAAAAAATTTAAATAATTATTTTTAATATGTATATTTCTAAATATAAATATATACTTAATTATATATATTTATATAGACTTATTATAAATCAACATTATTAACTATATTTGTAACAAGGAGAATGTATCTTTTTAAAAAGTGGTGGATCAAGTTTGAAGGGTATATTTTTGTAAAGTGGTTAATACTTTTTGATGAAAAACTTTAACTTAGATAATTATATATCAGTTTGCAAGTTACGGATATGTATCTTTTGTAATTTGGTGGCATATTTAACTATAAATATTCGCCAATGGATGTTGAAATGTATTTGGATATATGTTACGACTTAACAAATTTATTTTGATGAATGTATATTTGTGTGCTATTCTTATTTTTAATATGATTAGTAGATAAGAGCCGGTTAGTTGGTTAACCGCATAACCGAACCGTAAAAGTCGGTTAACTGAATTTTTCAGTTTCGGTTTAGGTTTAAGAAATTGGTGAACCGGATTTTCGATTAACCGGTTCTCGGTTAACCGTCCATGAACACCCCTACTTTTCATAAAAGCAAATAACAGAAAATTCACAAATTGTCTTTTAAGTTTATTTCAAATTTTATTGATAGTCCTTTATAAAATTTACTTACAACAATGATCATTTCTTTTGAAACTTTTTACGCTAACAGTCCTTTAAACTAACGATTATTAACTCTCTGTTAAAAAAGACCACGCATGATTTTTTTTTTATTCTTTTAATTTTTTGTGTAAAATATAAATTAGAAAAACTAAAACATGTGTATATACATTATTAGCTGCAAAGAACATCATTTTCATTTTACCGACTGAAACATTAAATTTTATAGTCTACCACTCAAATCCACCACCATCTTTCACCATCAAATCATACATTTGTGGCTTAAAGATTACGAGTCACATATCTGATTCATAGTTTTTAACGTCGTTTTACTTTGAAGCTAGGGTTTTCGTTTGGGATGTTTTTCGAGTAAGGAATAAATGCAAAAGAGAGGATACGGTAACTACCAAAGTCGTGACGAGATAAAATAAATGGATGACGGAGGGTCGCCAGGTGGTGAACGCTGGTGGTGAATTATAAAATTTGAGTGCAGAAGAAGACCGAATTTTGATGATAAATTTGCAAAGTGATACGTGAAAGATGAAAATGATGTTCTTTATAATTAATAATGTATATATACATATTTTAATATTTATAATTTATATTTTACTCAAAAAACTAAAAGAATAAAAAAATATCATTCGTGGTCATTTTTAACGTAGAGTTAACAATTTTTAGCCTAAAAAATGTTAGCGTAACAAGTTTTAAAATAAATGATCATTGGTGTAATTAAATTTTGTAAATGAATGACAGTGAAATTTGAGGTAAATTTAAAAGAGGATTTGTGTAATTTTCTCAACATATAAAATATAAACAAACAAATATGTCTATTAATTAATGTAATATATTTATAATTTAATATAATGTTTTTGTTTAGCTTAATGCAATTTTTAGTTTCTAAACGTTGCTCCGTAAGTGTTTTTATCAGAAAAATATAAACTAAAAAAAGAAGTGGAGTCCGTTATGACTAGAGTCAGTTGTGGTTATATCTATATAGAGGTATACAATTAAAATCAAGAAATCAAATTATTACATAAACAACAAAAGGTATTGCTTTGTATCAAAATTCAAATATTATGAGTAGAAGCATTAGAAATGTCTTTCAAGTGGAATTGTATATAGACTTCTCAATAAGGCTGCTGAAACTATTTTAATTTCTAGAAACCACATGGTTATTAAAAATAAGCTAAATATAAAGAAATAAATAAATAAAAAGAATAATAATATTAAAAAAAAAATATGTATCCATTCATTAGAAATAGTTCGACCCACCTTTGGCATATTTGCATGTCATTATCAAACAACTTTATATTCTTTAAAAAAAAACATCAAATCCCCTTCTAATTACGTCATGCTACTAGAATAACTTTCTTTTTTTAGTTCTTGCCGTAAATTGGTAAGTAAGGGTTTGAAATTTGAATGATTTAAAATGAGTTTACTGTTTCATTATGTGTTAAATTTTCGTACCTTCTGTTGTATGATGTGAACATTCTAAAAACTCTATTGTATACTTCTAACTTTCATACCCTCTATTGTATGATATGAACTTGTCTAATAGAGTTTTCACAATGTTTAATTTATATCATAATATTTAGAAATTTTAGAAAGTTTACCTCATACAATACATAGTATGAAAGTTGGGAGCATGCATTACAGTTTTTTGAAGGTTCACCTCATACAATAGAAAATATGAAAGTTGTGAGCATACAGTAGTAATAAGTGTAAATGTGAACGTATAACCAAACAATAATCCCTTTACAAAAGTAACAAATTCCTCTTCTTGTATCTCTCTTTTATCCTTTTTCATATCAACTTGCCACATTTTTTTGTAGAAGTTAATAATTCTAGCATAATTTATCATGACATGACATGTCAAAAGACTGAAAAATTGAACTGTCAGCTCAACGTCACGTCAATAAATTCAAAAAGAACTGAACAATACCTATGATGATATGAAAAACTGGACCTTTTTGAAGTCTATATTTACCAATAACACCTTCATTATATATCCAAAATATATATATAAAAAAGAAAAAAAAACTGGCCCCACACTTCCTCCGTCTCACCTTGTCGCTCCACCACGGAATAAAAAAGACGGAGCTAAAGACTTGATGGTGTGTATGGTGTTTTGGCAATCTTTGACCCAAAGACGGATAGGCACGGGTCTAAAAGGATTATGGTATGATGTTGAAAGTTTTGAAATTTGAGAATTGAAGCATATATAAAAAGTGATTGTGTTGTATTAAGCAATAGTAAAAATGAGATATTGCATATTCATCCTTGATGTGAAAATGATTAAATATAATTATAATTATTCTACATAATCTGTAAATCTTGAAATATATTTTCTTATTGTAGTAATTAAAGTGGAACGATACGATACAAATATATTACAAATCTTGAAATATACTTTTTTGTTGTAGTAATTAAAGTGGAATGATTTGAGAATGATACATTAAAATATTATACGTATAGAAACCAAATTATCCATATTAATACGTTTTGCATCTAGTTGTTACGAGATCATATTTGAATATTCAAGCTATAAATAAATGATTAAAAATATAAAATGATCAAATTTTTTATTGAAGCAATTAATTGGAATCAACTTAGTGTATGGTTAAAAAATAGACTTTATTATTATTATTATTATTATTATTATTATTATTACTATTATTATTATTATTAAAATGATCGTCATTTTCAATAATAAACGTATAACAAAAAAGAAAATGAAATAAGCATTGTCAAATGTTGAATAATTTAAACATGTTTTATACCAGTATAAATTATCCACACATAGGCATATAGCACAAATTTTAATCCGTTTTATATGAAGCAACATAATTATCTTTTTGAATCCACTTAGTGTTTAGTGTTGTTGATTATCAACGTTTTTGCCAAGATTACCTCTCAATTCCGCAAGACAATAATAAAAGGCAATTATGTATTAATGTTCAATAATTTTGTCTTTACAACTTTCTTATATTGGAGTTTACACATAATATGAAAAAAAATTACACAAATCGTACTTTAAGTTTACTTAAAATTTTACTAGCAGTTCTTTACAAAATTTAATTACACAAATGATAATTCTTTTGAAACTTGTTACACTAACAGTCCTTTATACTAACGATTGTTAACTCTCCGTTAAAAATGACCACGCGTGATATTTTTTTATTCTTTTAATTTTTTGTGTAATATATAAATTAGAAAAACTAAAATATGTGTAAGTACATTATTACTTGCAAAGAACATCATTTTCATTTTCACCACTGAAACATCAAATTTTATAGTCTACCACCCAAATTCACCACCATCTTTCACCACCAAATCATACATTTGTGGCTTAAAGATTATGAGACACATATTTGGTTCCTAGTTTTCAACGTCGTTTTACTTTGAAACTAGGGTTTCGGTTTGAGATGTTTTTCGAGTAAGGAATGAATGCAAAAAAGATGATACAATGGCTACCAAAGTCGTGACGAGATATGATGAATGGTAGATTATAAAATTTGATGTTTCAGTGCAGAAGATGACCGAATTTTGATGATGAATTTGCTAAGTAATACGGGAAAGACGAAAATGATGTTCTTTATAGTTAATAATACATATATACATATTTTAGATTTATAATTTATAATTTATGTTTTACTCAAAAAATTAAAAGAATAAAAAAAATAATCATTCGTGGTCCTTTTTAACGGAGAGTTAACAATCGTTAGTCTAAAAGGACTGTTAGATTAACAAGTTTTAAAAGAAATGATTATTAGTGTAATTAATTTTTGTAAAAGACTGCGAGTGAAATTTAAGGCAAATTAGAGGACGATTTGTGTAATTTCTCCATAATATGCTATTAAAAGTGAACCATATATTTTCATTCTGCTTCTCATAGAACAACTTCATCATTCAGTTCATTCCACCATCAAGTTCCTTCATGTTTACACCTTCATTTCTAATGACTTATATCATCCATTGATGCAAGCCTCTTAAAATCATAAAATTCACTTATTCGTTATCCTTACTTATTTATACATTGTAGAAGAATAATTACGTAACATGCTGCCTCCTCACTATAAAGAAAATCCATAAAATACCTTATACTTAATCTCAAATTTAGTCGACACCTTTAAATTAAATCAAACTAGATTAAGAATACGAGTCGTGTTAATGACTACACTAACGACTATCATTAATAATTTTGAACACTTAAATTAGTGTATTTCAATTAATATTTGCAAAATAATACATATGACCGAAGCGTAATGCTTAATCAAATAGGTCTAAAAATATGACCAATTTATTTATCAGTTGATACAATTTATCCCTTATAATCTTATTAGTTCATTTTTCACGCTTCATACTCACATACTCACTGTGTTAGGCTATTAGGCTATTTTTGGATCAATATAGTTAGGCCATTTCCAATGTATGCATTTTTACACCAAATTTGGTGTTTTGGTGTAAAAGTTGAACTCCAACCAACTCACCAAATATAGTTCAATTTTTAGTGTACACTAAATTTTTGGAGATTTTGCATCAAATTTAGTGTAACGATAAACTTTGCACCAAATTTACAATGTTTCATTTTAACCTCTATGTTTGAAATATTGTTATTATTTAAGTACAAAACTTGAAAAAACTTGTATGCTTATTTTAAGTACATTATATATTAGATTAGATAATATGATTATTGAAATAATATAATTTTCAAACAAATTATGATAATTAAAACGTTGACTATGCATGTAACTTATGTAATTGAAATTTTACGAAAATAAATAAATAAAATTTACATAGTGAATGTAAAAATAGTTTAGAGAACAATGTGTAAATGCTGAAAGTCATTTTAGTGCAGAAATTTAATGGATACATTGGAGATGAAACACATTTAATACAAATATATTCCTGAAAGATTCATTTATTACACTCAATCTAGTGTACTGTTTACTGTATTCCTGAAAAATTCATTTATTACACTCAATCTAGTGTACTGTTTACTGCGTAGGTTTTTCTTATCTTATCTATCATTTTTCTATCCATATATAACAATAGTTTTGATATTTATAGACATTGAGATGGTCATAATGTAATAACTTATGATTAGAGAGATCAATGAACTAATGATCAAAGTGTAAAAAAAGTGGATCAACCCCTGTATCTCTCTCACACATACACACACAAAAACACATTCTTAAAAAAGGGATCAGACAAAACATCCACACTCTAGGACAGAGTAAACAGCAGAACAACAACTAGCTTTTGCTCTTTAATGCTCTTTCTCTCTCCCCAATTCACATCTCTCTTGATTCCTTTTCATATTTTCATAAATAAATTAAATTAAAAAATAATCCCATGATATCTTTCTTTTTGCAGTTTCTCCGATTATGACAATATTAAGTGATTTGAGATGAGATTATGGCTGCTGCTGTGTTATTATTAAATAATAATAATAATAATAATATGGCTCAAAACAACAACAATAATGCAAGTGATGATGTTAAACCACCCACTGTTTTACATGACTTTCTTGGCCGTGCTAGTACGCCGGTAACTAAACTCGCCGTCGGTAGCGATGTTGCCGCCGTTGGTTCTTCCCCTTCTGCTTCTGTCTCCGGTGGCGGTGGCCGTGGTGGTGGGCCCGTATCCACCACTTCTGATCTGGGTTCTGGTAACTAGCTAACACCATTTTTCATCCTTTTCTTGAATTATATTTTTCTATATGGATTTTGTTTATTTAAGAATGTTTTATTTATTTTTTATTCTTTAAAAAGCTATATTTTTATTGATTTTTAGGTCTTAAAATTAATTGGGTTTTCATTAAATTAGTTTTTCATGTTTTTAATATGGGAGATTTTTGTTCTTTTAGTCATTCTTTACAAATTTTGTCAAGATTGGGTGAGTATTCAAGGTTGAGGGGTAGGGTTTATTTCTTTATTTTAAGGAATGATCACATTTTGGGTACAACTTTTGATGCATTAAATACACATTATTGTACTATGATTTTTCTATATTTATTGCCTACCTGAGGGACAATGTGTATTTTAAAGAAGTATTAATTAATAGTGGGAAGAAGAAAAAACTTGAAACTTCTTTAAAAATGGAAAAAAGATGATAAATTCTTGATGGGGTAGGTATTTTTGAGTAGGTTGGTTTCATTGATAGCATCATTATCATAGCCAGTACTCTCTCCATCAAAAGAATTGCAACATTTTTTCACACATTGTGATGCTAGAATTACTTTTTTACCCCTACCACTCAGTTTCTTGATTTTAATCTAAAGTTGTTGATTGATGATGTCATGATTCTTGATCAAGGCATCAAAGCTGTATGGCCGGTTTTCACATTTGTGTTGTTGATTGATGATGATTTGCTTGTGTTAACCATGGCAGAAAGGCCGGTTGGAACGCTTTTTGAAGGTGTGCCATTTTTTGGTCAAAGAAGCGATTTTTCAGGCTCAAAGGTTAGGTATTCAGGTAGTAAACGCAGTAACTCAGATTCTGGTTTTATGGCACCTTCCAGAGAAGGTATCCCCCAATCGAGACCAGATTTTCCTGAGACCTCACATCTAATGAAGGTATCAAAAAAATTATTTATGCTTTTAAAACTTGAATTTAAGGTGTTGGTTTGAAATGCCTCGATGAGATTTGCATGTGGGGTCTGGACTGAATTATGTTCTAGGAAAGTCTTCTTAAAGAGTATGTAGCACATGCTACACAAACCCATTCTAATGTATGATGTTATGGTTAGATGCTGAGAAATGTAGGGGCAGAGCGACCTAGATGGCCCCACGAGGATGAGCCGTTTATGGGCATGCATCAGATGAGGCCAACATCATCATCTCATATGATACAACCATCCACTGGTATTAAAACCGATGCAAACGCGTCTAAATGGGAACGAGCCATTCCTGTAAATGTTGGACCTGTACTACAATATCCACCACGTGCTGGTCAGGTTGTACCATACGGGTATCAACCAGTTTCAAACAGATTCAAAGATGCCAATGTGGGTCCCCCGTTGATTTCGCAGTCGGCTGCTGATGAAGGATCTAGGACTGGAATTAAAGGGTCTGCTGGGATTTTGAACTCGGTTAATGTTAGTGGCGCCGTGGCTGAACCATCCAGCAGCAAACTGAAATCTTTGATCAGTAATATGGAGCCTGGCTCTTCTGCTCCACTTCCGTAAGTATTATAGTAATCCACTAGGAAGCGTCAAATAAGAACTCAAATATTGGTAAGAACTACTCAAAAATCACAGAACTTGTATCATATAAAAGAACAAAATCAGAAAGTTGACTACATCTCATTTGCAATATTTTATAAAAATTTGAAGCATCAATTCACAAGGTTTATGGTCGTGCATCTGATTGCATTTGTTCAATGCAAAATGTTTCAAAACACTATCATATGCTTTACGAGGTGTATAACTATCACGTTGGTGAATTTGTCAACTTAGATGATTTACATTTTGATATTTTA
This sequence comes from Gnaphalium uliginosum, assembly GCA_963930675.1. NCBI lineage: Eukaryota > Viridiplantae > Streptophyta > Magnoliopsida > Asterales > Asteraceae > Gnaphalium > Gnaphalium uliginosum. Next base: position 13,319,581 of record OZ005680.1, read on the forward strand.
TCAGTTCTTACAGTTAGTACCAATACTTGAGTTCTCGTTGGAATTCTTTCCATCCTGTAATCCATTTAGTAAACTTAAGATGTTGACCTTTGACTCGAGATTTATGGTTTTAAATCCTTAATTTCACAGTCGTCAAGGATCTACATCTGCCAGTCGCCAGATGACCATTTTTTATGGCGGTCAAGCCCATGTGTTTGATGATGTCCACCCAAACAAGGTCAGATTTTTATGCTTTGTTTCTAATTGTTACTGCTAATAATCTTGTCATGTAGTTTGACGATAAATTATTTGGTTTCAGGCAGACGTAATAATGGCATTAGCCGGATCAAATGGTGGATCGTGGTCGACTAGTTTCTCACCCAGTTCATCTCTAAAACAACCAAGTGGTGAGGCTATTCCTGTGAGTGGTGAAAATGACACAATCTTGCCTGCTGCTAAAACAGCATTGTCGAGTAAAGATTTACATGGGAGATTACACGTTCCTGGGAGCTCAAGTCATGGGCATGGCTCTAATGATCGAATGCTAATGCTTTCTGGTAAGTTGCTAGTGGATCAAAATCAATACCCTCAGTTATCTGTTATCATTTTAACGAAAAAGGAGGGGTGTATGGATGTGTGTTTTGAAATTGATTATGTGATTTGAGTAATTAGATATTAGTTATATTAATCATATATTTAGTTGTTTTAGTGTTTGAAAAATTCTGATTATCTAGAAAATGAATAAATAAAATGAACAGCTAGTAAGACGGGGTAAATAGACACTTCTATAATCAGCTTTATTGCAGCTAGTAGCAGAATATGTTTATCTAAGCATTATGCACTAATTCTTGCAACTGCCAATCGAAATATCAGATAAGCAGTTCCTAAATGAAATTCCAAACACCCTAATGTATGTTGTAGTTTTACCTTAAAATTTGCCATGAAAGGATAGAAAATAATATGAATATGTTTTGGGTACAGGAGGACAGGGTAACATTTCAATGAAAGAGGCAACAGGGCCTGCTGCAGAACAAAAGAATGACGGAAAAAAATGACGGATGATTTGGAAGCTTTTGAAAGGTATTTCATCATTAAATGGATGATTATTGTTGTAGGGAGTTGGATTATGTAGGTTAGCTTTAATCAAACAGTGAACCTCATGTGCAAATTATGCAATGCGCATCAAGAAGACATCTTTTTGGCCATCTTGATTTCCGTTATATTTTGAATGCCAACAAAGATTCAGTTGAAGCTGCTTATTATACCCTTTTGCCCAATGTAAAACTTCAAGTATAATATGAATAGGCAAATTCAAAAATATATTTGATAAAATTAGCGATAGTTAGGGTAGATTGGGGAATACATGAAGCTCTCTGCGAATGTAACGAGATCATTAGGACGGGGGAGAAGAGAAGCTAGACCTGAAAATAAAATCAACATTACCTTGTTATGATGTCTTGTAATTTAAGTATAAGTTCAAAGGTAATAGCAAACTCTCAATATGCAAGTCTTGAAAGTTAAAACTCTAAAAGATTGCGGTTGCACCAACAAAACTAGCTTGTGGTAAGTATCTATGTACATACATATATATATATATATATATATATATATATGCGTGTATATATAAGCGGAATCAATTTGTGCAGTGATTATTGATAGTTTACAGAAGATGAACATACGAAGTTCATATGCCTTGTCAGCAACAGTGGCTGCAATATGTGCTGAAATCTTTCGGATACAAGAAAACGGTGGATATATAAGCCCCTTTGCAAAGTCTTGTTCCGTTACTTGTGATGCCAAACCTTCAGCTGTAGAAAATGTTCAATCAACATAAAACTAAAAAGACAATATGCGCACAATGATTGTAAGATTACTGTAAGTCGGTTCTTTTGCTAATTGGTATAATGATAGTTTGTCTGAATTGGTAGTTGGTTAAAATTCTTAATAGATGTAAATGACAGTTTTCAACTTACATGCTGCCAAAAGCAAATCGTCATGGACACGAGTTGCACCACACATGATCAAACCCAACCCAAATCCTGGGAATATGTAAGCATTATTTGCCTGCATTTTTTAAGAAACTGTAAGAATGCAAAGTTACATAATTTTGAAATGTTAGAAGCGGGTTTTGAGGAATTAGGCATTTAGGCTTAAACCTGGCCAGGCACGAATACTTTGTCTTCGTATGTCACAGATTTAAATGGGCTTCCACTAGCAAAAATAGCATGACCCTATGAAAAATCGGAAGTTCATAAAATAGGACATCCCAAATTAGAACTTGTTGAAATACAGCAAAAGTTGCTACTAGTTTACCTTGCTCCATGTATATGCTTCTTCAGCAGTACACTCTGCTTGTGAGGTTGGATTCGATAGAGCCATAATGAGAGGTTTCTTCACACCATTTGATCAAATCAAATATCGAATTCCTTAAACCAAACGACCATTTATCATGCTCGAGATCTAAAACTAACCTCATTAATAGATGACATGGCCTCAACAACATCTTGAGTAAATTGTCTCCCGACACCAGATGTTCCTATTAGTACAGACGGTTTGATCTCCTACATAACGTAGTTATCTAAGCAATGTGTAACAAATAAATGAAAGGCGGTGAATGGTGATAGTATATAGGTTATGTACCTTTACGGCATCTAAGAGATTGTTAATCGGTTCGTGTTCGTGAGCCCATGGAACCTTAAAGTGTTGAAGTGACTGTTTACGTGAGCTCACGACCAATCCCTATGTGAAAAAACGTTTATCAAGCATAATCGTCTCATAATGAGCCATAGTTTCTATTTTATGATCATTGTTGTACCTTCGAGTCAATAAGCCAAATCTTTTTACGAGCTTCTTCCACACTAGCATTCGTTTTCTTTGATATTTGGAGTGCAATGAGTTCTGCTATACCCGTACCAGCCTTTGAGACATAAGGAAATAGACTTATTGTCAAATTTTCATTGGTAAATTGTAAATAACAAAACTTTGTAGTCGCTAGTATGGGCGAAAAATTTCACCTCTCCAGCACCTAGAAATAAGAACGTATGATCGGAAAGTGTGCCACCAAGTATTTTCAGAGCCGAAAGCAAGCCTCCAAGAACAACAGACGCCGTACCCTAACATCAGATATCGTTTGGTTAAAGGAAACAGAGATACAATGAATATTTGCTTATGCTACGATCTTTTTTTCTGAACACACAGACATAGTTCAAAGATGTTAAACACCTGTATATCATCGTTAAAGACAAGATGAGTTGTACAATATCTGTTAAGTAATGAAAATGCATTATGGTTTGCGAAATCTTCAAACTGGATAAGAATCTTTTCTCCATAGTTTAGCTTAACAGCAGTCATGAACTCCTCTAACAATTCGTCATAAACCTCTCCTCTTGCTCGGTTTTGTTTGAGGCCAATATAGAATTCATCGTTAAGCAACTTTTCATTGTTTGTGCCAACATCAATGGTTATCGGCAAGCACTGTGATTATAGACCAAGAAACAGTAATGCTAAATGTGTCAATACAGACCCAAACATATGGCTATATTATATTATGAGAAATTGGCAAATGATGATAATTACATACAGCTGAGGGACGGACTCCTCCTAATGCGGTATACAAAGAAAGTTTCCCTACAGGTATCCCCATTCCCTGGCAACCGAGATCTCCTAACCCCAATATACGCTCACCATCAGTAACAACGATAACTTGGATATTTCTCTCAGGCCAATTTCTTAGCACCTCTAGAACCTGCCCTCTGATGATTGATATTCAATTCAGTTACATATATTAGTAATTAGTAATAATTAAATAATGGGAAAGTAAACAAGTCCATATATACTTCTCTTTTAAAGAGATGTAAAGTCCCTGAGGACGCCTGAAAATGCTCCCGAATTTCTGGCAAGCTTCACCGACAGTTGGAGTGTAAACGATTGGGAGGAGTTCCTCTACATTGTCGACTAGAAGCTTGTAAAACAATCGCTCGTTTCTCTCCTGCAACACAAACATAATATATATCAAAGTATGTGTTATACTGTTCAATTGTCTATACGTATGGCAGTTTTTGTCGTCTAGCCACCAACTTAAATCCAGTCAATCATGTTGTCAGGTGCAATCTCTCTCCTCTTAGACAACATGATTGGTTGGATTTGAGTAAATGGTCATGCTCAGATGACAACAAACAGTTGTACCTGGACATATAGACATGTATAAGTTGAATCAATAACAAATACCTGAAGATCGATCATAGCTATGTATCTTTGCAAAGGAACCTCGTATTGACGAAGTATGTGCATCATTTTTTTCTCCTAATTTCATTTTTAAGAAACTAATCACAAAAAATGATATATATGTTTTTTTCTATAAAAAAACCTTTGCGTACGAGATTTATAAACTTACTTGAAGCTCTTGAGTCGATATGGTGGGAGGAAGAAGACCGTTTAAGTAATGTGCCTCTCTTTCTCTTTCAGTGAATGCTAGCCCTTTGTTATGGCGTGGGTCTCGTAACAAAATGTGACCACTGGATCATACATATGTTTAAGTTGTTAAATCGAAAGAGTTATAGAAGATAATGTAAGCAACTATGAGCATGAAGTTTCTATCAAAATGATTTCGAATCACCTGGAAATAGACATATTCCAAGGGGTAACAAGTTGATCTCCATCATTTGCCATCGTCCTACAATCGTTTTGAAAATCAATGAAAAAAGAACATAACAGAAGAATTTATGACCTACCCACAAAACAAATTGAAATTGTTTTTTGTTAACCAAGTTTTAATGTGTATATAATCAAGAAATGTTGATTGTGAATGTAATTTTATAAAAATGGGATCTTGAAATGTGAGAGAGTAGAAGAGTATGATACCAGAAAAATTTGAGTTATGTGTGTGTGTGTGTGTTAAAGAGAGAAAATAGGAGAGTTATGTAGAGTTGAAGGTTTCTTTATTCTCATTATTTCATGCCTTTTTTTATGCAAGAAATTAAAGGTTTCTTCCTTTTTTTGCAATAGGAATTTTATTAACTTTTTTTGTTTCAAGTCTAAGGTAAATAAATTGCTTTACAGGTAGTAGCGGATATAGTAGCGGATATAGTAGAGTATTATTGCCAGTTTAGGAATTTTGACCCATCAAAATGATAGAAAAGAATCCCTCATATATAATATCTTACCTCCGCCCTCGATCGTAATCGGTATACATTAATTAATTATAATTGTAATATTTATTAAGGTGAGACAAATATTATAAATGTGGAATTCAATACCCAAACCAATAACACAACTTTTGATTGTGTGATCTAATATTACTATTGTTGATATCATCAATCAATTAAATGTAATATAAACTTTATTGACAGGGTTATAAAGAGCCATAAATGTCCATGTTCAACCGGTTAACCCACTTTGTTGTTCTTCTGCATAATCTGGAAATGTGGTTTCAGTTTCTTGACCATGATCGTGTTGGTAAAAAAAACAAGTTTATGGAGGCACTTTTTTACATTTTCAGTTTGATTCGGACTTTCTATGCATTTAATTCTAAAGGAACTCTTGACCAACAATGCATTGCCTCAATTCCAGTGCAATTGTCATTCTGGTTTGTAGCATCAAAGAATGTTAAAAAACTGATTAGAGTTAACCGACTAAATTGGGTAGTTATTTGATAATTAAGCCAAAATTAAACTCGTTTTTTAGGAAAGGGATAAAAACATATTTGTTTTAGCCATTAATTTTTTTTAAATTACGAAAGTGAGTTTCTCGCCGGTTTTGCGCGGTTTAACCAAATAACTTGCCATGTCATGTTCAAAAACTAGCAGAAAACCGGACTAGTAAGGAGCGGCTTGCATGTCGACCGGTTGAATCGAATGGGCCGATGCGAGTTAACTCAACACGAGAGATCATGTTAACTCGCAAATATAGAAAGTATGTCCTATGTTTTAACATAAAATGAACTCTTGGATGAAAAATGAAATATGTGCTTAAAACATGTCTAAAAGTATGGCTAAGGTAGTAAGGTGCACATGTTAAAATCATTTGTTGAGATGACAAATAAAGAGACGGTGAAATGTCAGAGAATGTATTGTCAGACACATGTTTAGGTCTATATTTTAGGGCATTATTGCTCTTTGTCATTTAAGTTTCATGTGTGAGTAAACATAATACATCTCATGTTCGATCTCAATTCTAAGTGAATAGCCCTAAAAACAAATGATATAATGATCATACAAATGTTAAGTCGCATGTGAACTATTCAATAAATTAGCTAGGTTGATATATTTAAGTCCATATATATCGATTTATATATTGATGTAACGATTCACAATCGTCGCATCACGTGAGTATCATACTAGCTACAAGAAACACAAAAACTAACAAATTATGTACTTGAATGTACATTAAAATTCATGAATTAACATGAATTAAGATTTAAATGAAAAATGTAGACTTCGTAAGGAGCTGGAAAATATTTTGAAAACACTTTTCAAATATATTTAAATATATTACTTTTCAATTTCTTTCCGAGCTTCTAATTTAATAAAGTTTTAGGGTGTGTTTGGCGAAGAGCTTTTTGAAGCTTTAGCCTTTTTTTTTTTAAATTGAAAAGCTCCTCATTTCTAAAAGTTTCGTTTGGATAAAAGAGCTTTGAACTTTTATTTTTTTTTAAAAGCTCCAAAAAACTTGTAAATGAAAAGTTAATCCTACAAGCTTTAAAAATTGAAAAGAGTTTTTAGTGAATATATTTACATTATTGCCCTCGTCATTTATATTTACAATTTGAGACTAGTTAGTTTATCGGCACTAGTATTCCAAATGATTTTTCGAAGTTATTGTCTTTTTTGTTTTCAATAAATTAATAAGGAATTAAAACTAGTTAATTATTAACAATATTGACGACCTGACGTCCTTCAAAATATTAGAAACACTTTTTAAAATAGCGGTGGACATATTCATATTAGTACTACACGAAATATAGTATGTAATACATTAACTCATAATCATTTTTGTATCAAATCAAATATTTAATACATATACATAAATTTTGACATTAAGAGGTGATATTTGAATCATTATCATTTTTTTTACACTAAAATATTATTTGTCAAATTTATATTTAGTTATATATAATTTCTATATTCATATACACATATACTATACACATTATTTCATATTATTATTATAAAGTAGTTTCGTATTATAACTATTAACTATACATATTTTTTATAATGTTACATTAATTATAAGAAAATGAATATGTTAACAAAAATATAAATAATTTAGTTATTTATATTATATTATTATGAGTTATATACGTTAAATATATATATATATACCATTTAATGTTATTTTATTTCATCATTGTCCTTTATTATCATTTTACTCATTTCAATTACAGCTACAACTATTTTACCAAACACATTTAGAAAAATATATTTACAGCTTACAGCTTTAATTAAAAGTTACAACTTACAGCTACAACTTACAGCTACAGCCTACAGCTACAGCTACAGCCTACAGCTCGTTTTGCCAAACATACCCTTAATATTATGTTTTAAAAAGATTCTTTCCTTTTATATGCATTATGCAATCGCTTAGAATAATGAGTTTCATCATATCAGATCCACACATACTATTCATAAAAAAATTAACAACATATTTCAAACTTGTTCTAACGTGTTAAGAGTGTAATGGCAAATAACGATGGCTTAAAGATTAGTGGCAAATTAACTCTTTTGATACACTTTAAGGGACAAATTTATATTTTAAGCGTTTTTACTTTTTTTTACTTAAAGAATATTACGAAGTATTTATTTTATTGTTTTTGGATGAAGCAAAACCAGGAAAAGGGGAAAGGCGCGCCCAAACCGGTTAAGAGCCCTAGTAGTAAAAGTTAAATTAAATTGTTTGTTCCCCAAATCCCGCTCATCAATCAAATCCCAACAAATAAAAAGCTTTAAACTTTTCGGGTTTTCCGGTATCAAATCGGAAAACCCATTTCAGAAATATGGATCATCATCGTCTTCGTGCTAGAACTGGAGAAAAGAAACCTGTTTATTCTGGGTTTACAACTTCTGAGGTCAGTCATCATCGTAATTCACTAATTCTTATAAATTTGAAGAAATCTTAGTCTTTAAGCATTTTTATCACCTGGGTATGCATTTTATAATATTTAATCAAAGGGTTAATGGTGTTTAGTGAATTCTATGTTTTATGTGTTTGTGTTGTATATAGAGGTCATGTTTTTACTATTCTTACTTTAGGGTTGTTCAGCTAGGTATCTTGTTTTTCATAAGGGCTTTTTTTTTTTTTTTTTTATATTTAGTAAACTATGTTTAAACCCTAGAAAAAATGTAGCATAGCAAGTTGGTACGGTACCAGGAATTGATAATTTGGAAATATTATCTTCTTTGAACACTATACATTTTATTGAATTTTTGTGGGCTATTGAATTTATGTAAATGTAATGCTGTTCGATTAAATCCTATTCGTGAAATAAAATGTACGATCTTCGGGTAAACCACTAAGTTAATGTAATTTTTTTAATTTGTCTTTTAGGCGAAGCTGGTACATTAAATTTCATGATGTTCGTTTCCCATGATACGACATTCAATTATTATATAATGTGCTTTGTTGAGTTGTTGCATTAGTTTGGCTATGAATGCAAGTGTTAAACTTTATTTTCTTATGTTAGAAAATATGCATAATCTGTTTTTCTATTGGGTACGTGATTGAAAGTATGCACATAATTCATCATCTATGAGTATGTCAAGTATAAGTGATAATATTTTAACTTCACAGATGGAGAAAATGGAGAGAGTGCTAAAGGAATCAAGGGGACATCTAAGTGAGGAGATATTTAAGAATTTGGCAAGAGGATTCAAGTAAGTTATGATTCTTCACTTTCACAAGTATCTACGTTGTATATATTAATGATAATGACAATGGCAATTTGGTAACTTAAAATGACAAAGCTACCAAAGAAGGGAAGTGCTGCAATAATATTACCTTTTATTGAAGCTATTTTGGTTTTCTCAACAGCCGTTCTGCAGGTCGTGCAGGAAAACCTGTTGTAAAGTGGACCGAGGTGAGTGCCCTTTTGTAATACTTGCTAATAATATTGAGAAAAATGAAGTTTGTTTGCATGTTAATCTTATGCTCGTTGGTGTTAGGTCAAAAGTTGGATTCTCGATAGGCAGCAAGGTCTCGTGTCAAAAGATGGCCAAGAAATCTGTGCTGTGAAGAACGTGAACGAGACTTCTGATACTTCCAAAGGTGATTTTGTTGTTCTCTAAAGATGTAAATGACATACATGTTAATTATACCCAAAATTACTTGCTTTCATTAGTAATTATAAAAATAGTGATCAACATTAATTATCTATCCTATCTTGTCAGTATTGATGTGAAGTTTTGCATATGTTATTATATATTATATATATATGTACATATATATATATACATATATATACATATATATATATATGTATATATATATATATATATGTTACTTGAAGTCGTGAACCTTAGGTTGTATAACATGCAATACGTTATGCAGGAGAAAAGGCTATAGATTTGTCAAAGTTGGAATTCGAGGCAAAGTCATCAGATGATGATGCATGGTAAGGTTAAACGTAGCGAGATAAAGATTTAATGAAACTCAAAAATGTTGATCTTTTGTTGATGAATTTTTGTGCTTTGCAGGTACGATGTCGAGACTTTTATTACACATAGATTTCATAGTTCAGGTGCACCTGTAAGTTTGTTTCATTTTTATTAATTATAATATGTTATTTGTTTTATTCTGTTCATTATGGAAAGCATGCAGAATTTGCAAGTGGAGAGTAATTAAGTTCTAGAAAAATTTTAATTTCAGGAAGTTCTTGTAAGATATATTGGTTTTGGGACAGAAGAAGACGAATGGGTCCATGTTAAAAATGTACGGGAACGATCAGTCCCTCTCGAGAACTCAGAATGCAATAAAGTTATGGTTGGAGATACTCTACTTTGCTTCCAAGTCCGTACGCTTTGTAGTTTATTTTTTACTTTTCGTGTTCATTTTTTTTTAAAAGTTTTGCGTAGCGTCATAAATCATTTGATGCTACTATCGGTTATTATTTTGGTGCATCATCAGGAGAAAACAGATCAAGCAAGATATTATGATGCTCAAGTTATAGACATTCAGAGAAAGCTGCATGATATAAGGGGCTGCAGGTGCATTTTCTTGATTCACTATGAGCATAACAACACTGAGGTAAGAACAAAGATTAATATAAAGTAGAACATAGTTGATTTTTGAGGTCAAACATGCAATTTTCAACTTCAAAATCGACATGGATACCTTAAATATGTAAGGAAATATTTTACTACAATTATGATTGTGTTATAATAACTACACAAATAGAAACATGTATTGTTACAAATCTGTAACTTCTTCCATTTAATTCTGAAACTGAGAAACGATATCCTTGACCTCAAAGATATAACGCCGAATGTTAACATTTTGTGAATCTTCTTTCTGCTATCAGGAAAGTGTTCGGTTGAAAAGACTATGCCGCCGGCCAGAATACTAGATGCATTATTTTGTCGACATATATTAGATGATTTTATCCATGTTGTTTATCGATTATCTAGCAACATTGTTGATATATATTTATGGATTTGTTGCTCGATTGTATTGTCCATTGAGTTCTCGAGCCTTTTTTCCCCAAATTAAATCTTGCGTCACTGGATACAACCAGGATCAGGACGTCTGAGGCTAAACTTTTCATATATATTGATGAAATTTTGTGTTCAATTGTAGTTATTTTGGCTTGATGCTTTATGTACCATGTTGTCTTGCTGCAGTGTTTGATTCTTGTTTTCCTTCGTGGGTCACAAGTAGCGAATGTTTTAAAATAACTGGATAGAGGAAGCACATAAATATACGTTACTCCTAAGTTAGTAACTGTCAATGAAACGTTCGAAAAGATGTGGTAAATGACCATTGCACAATCGTCAAAAGCCGTCATCTGTAATGGAACTATTTTGTGTTATTAATCATTTGCAGAAGTTACAAACGATTGTTTGCACACCTTGTGATTGTGACAAACTCAAGCATACATACTGTCTCATAACTATGTTGAGTGAGTTTAGTCGTACTTCAAATCTTATTAGGTATCTTTAGTTAAAAAATTACTTCATATAATATTAAAGTTTTTACACTCAACTATCTGAACTGATTTGTGGTCATCTGACACATCTATTACAGAAATTCTACAAATAATCACAAAAGAACTCTCATTACCATGAACATCTGGTGGTGGTTTAGGGTTTAATGTAAACATTTTGTTTCAATTCTTTTATTTTGGGTCTAAAATTTTATGTTTGCCAAGTACATATTTTGAGTTTTACAAATGGGGAAATAATGTGTAATGCTAAGGTTATGTTACGCGAGCTTGCACAATGTTAATTTAAAGGAGAATCATTTATGTACCTTTAAAAATTAGGTACTTAAACTGTAAATATAGTTTTCTATGTTCATAGTTTTTTATTTTTTCATTTTAGCTTAATGCCTTGATGTATGATCTACAAAACGTTGATAACCGACTAACCCTGACCCATAACATTCAATAATCTTTAAATTGTAGTAACAAGCACAAAGATCTTATAAACTTAAAGAACTGAACACAAGAGTACCGTGGCATAACAAAAGAAAGCCATGCAACATGCAACATGCAACATATGTTTGGCTTTCTACACCTAGTTTTTCTAAACATAACCTTTTCTTTTGTCATCAGAGTCAAACAAAAGACCAGTTAATGAACACAAACGCTATGCAATGAGGGTTTTCTTCATCGTTCAATACCTTCCAAGCTACTGCTCGTTCATATGATACAGGTCTCCCCATGCTCGTCAAGCAAAGCCCTCCCGGGAGACATGCAAAACCCTAAACAAAACCGTAAAACTAACGTTAAGAATGTAAACGATTTAAGTTATATTAAACGAGTCATTGTTAAAGCAAGATTAACCTGTTGTAGAATATGTGGGAGCTCAGAGCAAACATTATTCGTCCTTCCACTGCCTCCATCAAAGATCTTATCGAGAGTAATATCTTGAAGTGAAACCAACGTTGTCTCGAGCATATCTAACCCTGCTTGATTTGCAAACGTGAAATCTGGCAAGGCCTGCAAAACGCGATATATTTAGTATCACTAGATACACTAAAGTTATAGTTTATATACTAAAAGTGTGTAAATATAATTGAAGAAAAACATTACCTTTAAAGAGCAACACATAATGGCATCTGAATGATGCCAAAGTGTTTTAAGCATCGAATCACTTCGTTCATCAACAGTTTTGAAAAGTTCTTCACCAAGAAAACAACTAAACATAAAAGTAATCGACAACAATCATTCATCACATTTTGATTATCAATAGGTAGAAGTGAAGTTGCACAAAGTACAAGTAATTAAAAGATTTACCGAAAGCTTTGACAGATCCAACGAGTTAGCAGGTGAGCTTCAGGGGTACCAGATGGAGCTTGTAGACTTCGTGGGCCAAAAGGCGATGGAGAGAGTGCTAGTGCGACCCTTTGGACAGATGATATGACACTGCGCACATATTGTCTAGCCATGGCTGCTATGTTTTCTTGAAGATGAATCTCGAAAGCAAACTGAAACGCTATTGTCATAACGGACTTTGTGGGCCCAGATTGACCGAGGTAATCTGCAGGCGTTCGTTTCCCAGGTGGGCCCACCTCGAGCGTAGATGCAAGGTCACGTGTTGGATTCTGACAATTCTGTGTAAATCATGAAAAAAGTTACATCAAAGCCTAAATTTAAATAATCAGAAAAGAATGAAACTTAGTAATTTAGGGCTGAGAGTTAGATCTTACCGATCCATTATCGATCGGGATTATACGGAAACCAGAAGGAAGGAGAGGCGCATCATCGGTGAATGAGGCGTCAATTGGAGCAAAAATAAGTTCAGCCGAAGTGCCGATAGCATTCTCATCAACTCCACTACAAAGCTGGAAACAAGCAAGTAAATGTATTAGGCCCCATAGAATTGTTTTATACTTTTTTTTTTCAGAATGCAAACTTATAAAATTACATGCTTTTCGGCTTTTCCCATTAACTTAATTTGAAAGAATTATACAACCATCTCAAGACGGCAGCCATATCTCCTTTCTCACAAGAATGTTGTGTTTGGTATTTTATGTATTAATTCCTTAAATAATCTATATTGGTCAAACACTCGATTTGATTATTACAACTTCGAGCAACAAAAAAATACATCCAAATATCATCTCATACCAACTGTTTTATTACACTTCATATTGTTTGATTCTGATTATGCAAAATCACATTATCTTAAGTATATCAGATATGTAAAATAATTTCGAGAAATAATTAGATATGAATGTAAAAGGATAGACACAATTCTAACTAAAACCAAATGAGTACCACTTACTTGCAAAAAGAAGATATCACCAGGCATGAGCATGTCTTCAGCCCGATAATGAGACATATTTTCAAGCTTAATAACCTCCATAAACTGCTACAAAAAAGGCAAATTAAATTGACAATCGACAAACAAATTACCCTTCATGTTTTATTTAAGTAATTAAACTTGCCTCTTCATGCTCGATGGTATGAGCCAATGGAAGAATAACCTGCCCACCAAAGCTTCCACTTCTAGCTAACGGTAAACCACAAGGGCCACCTTTAACTGAAGCAGCCGAGTAACCATCGATACTGCTATCCGCCCATTCCGACCGGTGTTCACGCAAGAATCTTGTTAGTATTGCAGGAGGAACATTCTGCCAAAAAAGTGGACTTATAGTCAAACCATCACTTGTTATATCCAAGATTGGCATTTTACATAGAATATATGTAGATTTTCTTGTGGAATTCAACAGTGTCGTAAAATATCCTACAACTGTGACAAATTCGTAACGTATTTTTAGTTTAGGACAAGGTATATTTACATGAAAACTTACTTGTAAGAGCATTGAAGCTTTAGCACATAGGACGGCATTGCTAATTGATGGGAATCCATCGGCATATATTGGAGTCGCACCCATTACCTTATCAGGAGACGAGTTAACAAGAACGGTTACATCATCAACTCCATCACTTTCAATCATAGACCAACCCTCATCCGTAAAACCATTAATGGCTTCATTAAAACCTCTGCCAAAAAATGGACATTTTTAACTTTTCATCACATGAACACGCCATCTGCACATTTCACAAAAGATGAAGATAAAAACCTGCTCATTCTTTGACCCAGTGCACGAAGAGCAGCCGGTCGTCTCCCCCAACTAGAGACCATTGGTTGAGAAATTTCTTGTGAAATCTGCCTCAGCTGGCGAAAAGCCTAAAATCAAGAAGAATAAACCGTAGTTAAAAAAAAGTTATTCTTAAAAGAAAAATTAAGAGAAAGTCATACACTCATAAAGTCATAAGCCATACTGCAAGTGTAGTTCTTTGAGCAAGTAATGTCGATGACTCATATAAAGGCCGTAAAACTTCCGGGACGCTTCCTGACTACATGAAAAATGGTATAAAATAAAGTTAGAAGCTAATACAACGTAACAAAACACGAGTACATTTATTGGATTTGAAGAAATTTAGCATCGCCTACCTCTAAGTCAACATGGTCAACTATGTGAATAATCGAGCCACCACCATCACAAGGTCGTATGAGGTACCCACTTGGCAGAATGTTGGCTCTCACAAAATGAGGCACTGGTGGCATAGTAGGGCCATTTTGAGTGTTGTTCAATGATCTTTCACAAACCTTAATATTCACAAAATTGAAGTTACGGCATTTCCTAGAGGAAATAAAACATAAATAATAATTACAAAAATTTGTTAATGTACCACTAGGCTACCGTCCTCCAAAGCAGATGTATAACGCAGTAACCAGAAGTCACGTGCTGGTGCTAACGTCGTTGGTGCATACAACTATAAAAACATGAACATACATAAGAATTAATCGATAAAATTTAGCATGGAGTGAGGATTCTATTAGTGCAACAAAACTTGTACTCCCTCGTCCCATTTTTATTGTCCACATTATTATTTTTGTTTGTCCTAAAAAGATTGTCTGCTTGCAAAAAATAACTATTAAAAATCATTAAACTCCCATTTTCTATAAAATTTTCAAGTCAAACTTGTCTCAAAGATAAAGGCAAAAGCGACATTTCCTTGCTCTATCATAAATTGAAAATCTTTTGTCGGGGACCTTTTTTTGGGACGGTGGGAGTACAAATAGTCCCCATTGTTTGTGCTAACCTGCATGTAAAGCAGCTCGATGGTTCCATTTGTCCCAGTTGCGAGCACATTGAGAACATCCACAGCTCGGCAATCACGAAACCATGATGGCCGATCTTTGAGGATTTCAGCAACCTGAGATCGGATCTTAAAAATCAGGATTCCACCATTCCAGTGTGGGAGGATGGTGTGTTAAATGTCAACTATAAAAAGGGTATAAATATATCATCGAATATGTGCGCAAAAAATGCATGTTTTTAAGGTTACTAACAATTATAGGAGGGCAAGGACTTACTCTTGTAGGTTCAAGACCAACAAGACCACATGCACGTGATGCAACACCGGTGCAACCATGAGAAATAGCAATGATTCCATTGGAATCCGGACCAGGCTGCAGTATTGGTTACAGGAATAAATTAGGAAAAAGAACCAGGATGATCTTAATGGAGAATAACGATAATATTTCATGCTAAAGACAAATCAAGATCGCTATATCAAATGAATAATTATGTTTGGTAGTTAAAAATCTATTTAAATTCCAGGCTTTATATCCGTCCGTGTCTTACTCCTTAACGAATATAATAGAGAGACAGATGTGAATAAAGAAACATGACCAAGAAAAAAGATAACAGAAAATTATTGTCAAAGTGGTGAACCTTCAAATGCAATGGTAGTTTAAAAACTATTAACTGAACATAAAGTGATGCAAATATACTCATTTAACTGAATAAGTAATGAGCGTAGACGATCATTGGAGTCAAATTTCTAAAAAGCTACATACGGAGTGTGCATTTCAACAGTACCAGGTCTGACATAGATAATGGAGAGTATCTCATTTTCATGATCATGAATAATTATTAAATAAGTAAAGATAAAAGAAAAGAGTATAAAATCTTTTAACGAAATTTGTTTATTGCCTCGTTTATTACTAGGGTTTTCTCAGTAAACAAGTAGCAAAAGTTTCACCCCCTCAAGTATGGTTTAACTAGTCATTTAGACATAGATCTTTGTGGATCCAAGCATATGGTTCTACAAAGGAATAAATATGTGATATGAAGTCATATTTGCCAAACTAAACCTTACAAAAACTATAAAAACAAATATTTATTGCGAAAACAATGAATTATTGCCAACGGTATATTCTTGCTTTTAAAATCGAAAAGATTAACAGGTAAACAATAGAAAAGGAAAAGGAAAGACAAAACCAAAAAATTATATAAATAAATAAATAATCTCTAAAAAGGTAAGATGTGGAGGATAGTGACTCAAATGATGAGATTCTAATGTGTAATAGAAGGTTAGCAGGTTTCTTCAAAAAGAATTCTAATTAAATTAAGAGATAATATTGATTAATAGTTAATGGAATGATTAAACACTAATAAAATATTTGAAATCACTAATTAAAGTAAGTGCAAAGAACCTTCATCCCAGGCATTTGGACCCACTCCACAGCAGTCCCAGTTGCCTTTGATAAAAACTCTGTTAAAGTCTCCTCTGCTATGGACAAAAGCCTAAAAAACATACAAAAAACACACAATTTCCAAATTTAATATTACATAATATACGTAGTGCTCAATCCAGAACATATACTAATAATTCTTTTTAGTAAATGGGTAAAGTGCATTTACAAACTTACCCTGCAGGACTAGCATCCCTTGGTGGATGTTGAGGACTCAAGTGGTGTTGACCGCTCGTCACTACCGATTCACAACTTGTGTCCGTAGTGACGAGCGCCGTCTGCATAACATATGATAATATATCAACAAAAGTGATTGGGAAACATTTCATTATAACCTAAAATGACATTTTGACACAAAAAATTTAAATTTTTTGGAAACTAAGAGAAAACTCAACGTCAGAAAACGGTAGATTCATTTACATTTTGAGTCTGCTGGCGAAAATAGCCGTTTTCATACACCAAGTTAGAAACTTGCTTCTGCAACCTATCATTCTCCTCCATTAACAACTTATTCATTGCTGATAACTTCCTGTTCACAGCTTGCAGTCTTGATGCCTCCTTTCTTTGCTTTTCCCTACATCTTTGTATACAAAAAACAAAAGTTTAACTACGAAAGCCAGAAAAACAAGGTAATCGATTACCACAGAATTCTTTTTAGTCCTGAATAGGAAATTTTTATAAATCATTCAAGCTGAAAGGGGTGTTCCAAGATCAAGAACTTACACTTCTAATTAAAAAATGTCACATAAAAAAATCAAAAAAGATTACCACCTAATTCTGTGTGGTCCAAAATGGGATAGTTTCTGTGCAATTAAGATTAAAGGGATGTTTCAAGATCAAGAACTTTAACTTTTAACTATAAAAAGCCACTAAAGTTTGATCAAGATTACCACCCCAGTCCTGCTGGTCTATAATGAGATTTTTATTTATATGCATTTAATGTGAAAGTGGTGTTGATTAAGATCAAGAACTGAAAGTTTTGACTAAAAAAGTCACAAAAACGTGAAAAATATTACCACCCAATTCTTTAGGTCCAGAATGCGAATCTCTGTTTTTATGCATTTAAAATGAAAATTTTCAAGATCAAGAACCATAACTTTCAGCTAATTTTTTGTATATAATTTGAAAAGGATTTTACACCCACTATTCTTTATGCAATCAAAACAAAAGGGGTGTTTTCAAGATAAAAAATTTATCATTCAGAATCTGAAATGTTACCTTCTATTCTGAAACCAAACTTTGATCTGTTTAGGCTCAATGTTTGACAGAATTGGACACTCTCTGATGAGTTGTTGCCGGCGAAGTGAACTTGGTTTTGGGCAATCATGATACAATCTTTCTAAAGCTTCAACTTGTTCAGGTGTGTACCTAACATATTTCCCATTATCCAACCCCATTGGATCCCCTTTGCATGCTGAACTCACCGCCATCATCACTCTAATTCAAAACCCACAAATAATATCTCATAAATTCACAATCTTGACTCACTTTTTCAAATAAAGTCAAGAACTTGATAACCCTAATACCTAATTTCTATCAAGAATTCAGTAAAAAAAGATTCAAACTTTTGATGAACCCAGATGGAAAAACTGTTGATTAACAAAACCTGGATAGGATTCCTCAATTTTGAAGAAGATAACAAATTGTGATTTAAGAAAATATAAAGTTGCTCTATCTGTATACATATACACATACACATACACACACACAGGAAACATGAGAGAAAAGGGGAAAAAACATGTGTGCACTATTTTATTAATAATTCATTAAATACATAAATTTAGGAAAGTGACAAACACACCTTCTTGTTTTGAAGTGCAACGTTGTCGTTTACCCTTGTTTTTGTCTTCTTTTTTTAGGCAAATAAATTTCCCTCACAACCACGTAGCACCAAGCACGAAATGCATATTTTCTATTATTGGATCACTAAAGATTGGGAATTTCAAGTGACACCCAAGTTGTAAATCTTTGCATAAAATGAGTCGAATTATTTTGGGTATATGCTGAAATAACTCCCAAGTAAGAAAATATAGTGGAAAGAGTGAGATAAAGAAAATGGTGTTAAAAAGAGAAACCCCAAATGGGAGACAATAGGAGACCAATTTGGGATCATCATTCCATTTTATCCTCACTTTGTACCAAACATCAACACAGTTTTAGTTGTAGTGAAAATTGAGACTACTGTTCTCTTACCTTTCTTTCTTATTTAAGATGAGATGATCACACTCTGCAAAAACCCAACTACTACTGCTATCTTTTAAGTAAAATGTCCTGGTTTTGGTCATTTTTAAATGAAATACACAAGTTGAACCTATTATTATTATTATTATTATTATTATTATTATTATTATTATTATTATTATTATTATTATTATTATTATTATTATGTGACAAGAACCAATATTTAATTGTATGGGTTTATTAAAACCCTTAATAAGCACTTGATTAGTTGCTACAATGACATCAAATTGTTCACAATTTGGTGCCACTTCAATACTACTTATATTATAAACGTATAAAAACACTTCTATTTCTTTTAATTTTAATTTTCTTAAATAACACAAACAAATATTATAAAATTAAATATTACATTAATTTTTTTTTTTTAAATTACATTGTTAAAAGACCTTTACATTAGTTAGAAAATGACATCACCGTAATAAAATAAATTTAAAACTACTTCTTCAATGTCGGAAGTTCGGTGGAATGCTCTAATGTGCTCGGAGTTCTTTATTTTTATGTATATGCAACACATATCTCTTAGAAAAAAATAATTAATATTGCGCAACTTTATTTTGTTGATCGAGTTAGTATTATTTGAGAGCACTTATTTCCTATTCGTTGTCTTTGATATTCATATCATATTGTGCAATATGAAGTAAGTACGTACATGGTTCTCCTTATTTTTTTACGTCATAAGATCTTAATTATTGTCAGGGTTTTAATTATTTAGGAGCGACCTTAAAAGACATTGAATGCTCGTTTGACGTCCCTTTTTTTACTTTCATGCACTTATTAAGTATACTTCTACTTTCAGGTTCTTCTTGTTCTCGCGCTTCCAATATTCGCACCATTTAAATTCATTTTCAATGATAATATATATTTCCGTTTGAGAGAACAATATGTATATATTGATAGAATAATAGTGTCTGATTATTTGAGAAGGTGTGTTGTTCATTTATAGTGTGTTTGGAGGTGTTAAATAAAAAAACGGCATATATATATAAAGCGTTTCGATTATTTTTTTGTTATTTATTTTAATTAAGATATAGCTATTATTTTTTCAAAAATGTCAAAACTTGTGTGCACACCCCGCTTCTCTCGGGTGGCAGATTAACCACATAACATGTCTAGTGATGAGTGGTGACGCGGTTGGTAAGTGGCTAAACGAAACACAACACTTATAGTGAATGCTCTAAGAAATTAAATAAAAAAATCTTAAACTTCGTATATTTCCATTTTCAAATCAGACGTGTATATATTTTTACTAAGATATTCAAACTAGAAAAATGATATAGTAAGTATGTTTAAGAAGATCGATAAAGATGTATAAAAGTATGCAAGCAACTATTGTACAAGATACTGAAACATATTAATTGCATATTTGCTAAGAGTAACCCTAATTATATAAAAACTAACTATATGTCTTAGTTTAATAATAACAATAACCATCTTAAATATAATATAAGAAACATCTTTATTATGTCATCAATCATCTAATTTTTAACACATTTTTATATATCGTTACTAGATTTTAAACCCGTATATTCACACGGGGGAGCTGAATGTGTAGTTGATTTTTGTTAAGTATTCAAATAATATATATGATAAAGTTCTAACGCTTTATATGAGTCGAATAATAAACATGAAGTCTAGAACTAAAATATTTATAGTAGTATGTGCACTAAACATCTAGCTACCTAATTTGATAGCTATTCTTGACAATGTTGGAGACTAAATACAATCTTTGCCTTTGGAGTTTTTTTTTTCTAAAAAAAAGAGAGTTAGGAGTTGTTTACTGTAAGAATCCTTAGCACATAAATAGTTCTAATTGTTTTGCAAATGACCCGTAGTATTGTTGTTTATATTCTATCACCAAATTTGAGATATTTTAGGAGTTATATTTATAAATTAATTGAAAATAAGGGACTAAATTGATTTATATTATCGGATGTCAACACGTGGAGCCACCATTTGTGACTATTGGATAAATTTTCGCTTGTAGTTTTATGACTTTATCGATAGAAGCCAATTGTAGTTTCCAAAGGAAAAATAAAATAAAAATAATATAATAATAATAATAACAATAACAATGTTTTAATTATTATTATAATTATATTATATATGAAGAGAAGTAAAAGGATATAAAATTATGGAAGACATATAATCATCACAAACAGCATCACGTCAACGTCATATTTTGTAGCTGTTTTGGCATAACACCCTATCATGTTCACATGGCCCATAATAAATTACATATTTCCCTGAAAAAATATTTTGCAAAATATTATATATATTCAAACATTTATTGAAAGCATTATATATTTATGCATTAAAAATATATATTTTGGTATATAAAATATTTTAATAAATTTTAAAGAGAATGTATGTAATTCTTCCTAAACGATATTGTGTAGGATAATATATAATAATTTACTCATTTCTTACTATAATAGATCATCGGATCATTGCTATATAGCTATATACAAAATGGTAAAGGGGCCGTCTAATAAAACATTGAGTAGTTGTTTTTTATTTATATTTAAAAATGACCACTTTTCAGTGAAAGATTGTTTTCATACATTTTTCTTTTTTTCTAGAAAAAACAAATAAATAATATTTCATCATAAAGTTCAATATATAACTTCGAGATACAAGATAGTTTCATTGATTAGGTACTTCCTATTTAAATTTAGAGTTTTACTATTTTGGTTATGATTAACAAATTAATTTGTGTGGGGTAGTTATTTGTTGATGGTTAAAAATTGATTTTATTGTTAAAATTCGCAATTCAATTGTAACTGTTGACGGTTAGTTGATAATTGACGATTTGTTGATGGAAGTTAGACTTTTATCCATAGTATGAACAACTATAAAGATCAAAATCCTTAAAATTATCGTTAAACTGCCGACCGAAAGATAAAAACTTAAAAGGTAATTTTCTTTTACCTTTAAAAAAACATACACATGCTTTACTAGAACGATTTAAAATAATGTAAAACTTTAAAGTATTTGTCAAGTATGTTGAAATTTACACGCGAATTAAAAAAATTAAGTAATGGCAGACCAATATGAGTGCCCTTTTCTCAAGTCTTGCATTGTAAGCACTCAAAACTCACTTTTCAAATTAGTCTAAAAATGATAACAAAATAAAAATTGTTTATATTTAATATCTGTACAATATATATAATGAGGATTTGTATCACTTTAAATTATTATTATTATTAGGGTTAATCGTATGAAAATGTAATTAACTAAGGTATGACATTTGTAATGTGTACCCAACTATTTGAGCGTACATTGTGTGTGAGAAATTTGTTATTTATTATCATTGTATATATTTTGATGACGTGTTAACTTGTAAGACGACGTGTTACTAAAAGTATCATAAATTATATACAATAGCAATTAATAAAAGATAACTAGATAAGTAGTGAAATACATGTGTTTATTATTGTACGAGTTATGTACAAATTAACGTACAGTTTTAAACATATATAGCAAAACTCGTTTTTTATATAGTT
The DNA here is from genome assembly GCA_963930675.1 of Gnaphalium uliginosum. Lineage (NCBI taxonomy): Eukaryota > Viridiplantae > Streptophyta > Magnoliopsida > Asterales > Asteraceae > Gnaphalium > Gnaphalium uliginosum. The sequence goes on from OZ005680.1 coordinate 13,342,007, forward strand.
TCTTCCATCTTATCTTATTATTTGTATATAAGAATATATAATTACATAAAACACAACGTTTTTTAAAAGTATAATGTATATATATTCTGTAAATTACTGTCATAAGAAAAGAAGTGAAGAAAGTGTTTTGACTTTTGACTTTTAGTTGAAATAAGGTTGACTATAGGAGGGTAATGGTAGATTGGTAGTGGTGTATGGCGTGCGCTTTACGTGAGACAGTCAGGCAGGCTCTGCAGACCATATCTTTGTTCTACTGACCCCACACGCGTGACTCACATACACGGACACCAAAACACTTTCTCGTCTTTTTTTTTTCCTTAAAAAAACAACATTATGTTTCACACTTGTGTATTTTAGTGTCTAATTAGAAAATTTAACACTAATTTGATATTTGATGCATAAAATATTTGTCTTATAAAACTAAAGAAGTTATTATATCATGGGCGGTGAAATCCACGAATCAAATCCAATTGGGTTTAACTTGAACAACTATTAATCGTCAAACAAATTTGGAACACATTCTACCCAATTTCATATAATCAATCATGAATCTATGATGGATAACTGAATATGATACTTTGAACTTTCAAACTTGGGCTATCTAGCTGATTTCGTAGAACCCAGGCCCATAGAACTTTCATCATTTCACTTTTACATTTTAGTTAACATTAATCAAAACTGTATATTTGTAAACATGTAACAGAACTCAAAATTTACTATGAAGTTACAACAGACTTGCTGAAACTCCATTGTGATAAAAAATTCAGAAACTTACAATTATAACTTTTGAAATTGTATGTAATTACCGAGGTAAATCTTGCTATCAAAATCATTTTATAAAGCATCATACACCTATTTGCCGCTAACATAATCAAGCAGGTGTTTGTCAAGTTCAAAATGATGGCAAAGACGTTTCTGCAATAAAAAACAATATAGAGAATAAAATAGACGTGACAATTTCAACCCATTTACTGATATTTGGGTAGATTCCGGTAATCTTCTACTTCTAACAATTTAAATGATTAAATTAAATAAACAACAACAAGCTAAAATGGTTTGGTCAAACGGGTTTAAAATGACCCGGAGTGTGTTTCGTGCTTACAAGCTCTTGAATCGTTTTATTCAAAAAGTTAGATTATTATCTTGGAAAGTTTTTGTATTAACAATTTAACATATTGGTTATTACTATAAACGTTTAAAAGTGGACCAAGAAGTGTTTTATGGGTCGACCCAACCCAAACCAACCCAACCCTTGTTACTTAGAAACTTAGAATATATGGAAGTCATGAAATACCTTCGTTATATCTATAGCTTTGGTTACGGAATGGATTTCAGGAAAACGGGAGACCTCTTCGTTATAATCAAATAAGATATAAGTTGGGAGTTGATCAGGTATTCCTGTACATTCAATGTGAAAAATCAGATAAGAAGAAACGGATTCAACACACGGGATAATGACCAATACGCACCAAGAGAGATTCCAAATCTTGCAGCAGTATTTGGGAAAAGGCCAAGATCAACTACTCCAAAAGATATATGTTTGTTTGAGAAGCTGTTGCAAGATAAAATATATGGTCATAATGATATATACTTATATTATACATCTTGTCGTTAATGATCAAAGTTAGATACTCACGTAATGGAGAGTTCAGGGAGAACTCGGCTGGTGCGTATGCAGGTAGATGAAAATAAAGAGCGAAATTCCACCTGTCCAAAAAGCAGATCAACGGTGCAGATGGTGTAAAGATATCACTCGGTCAATACAAATATATCAACACAAGCATGAGCCTAACCAGCCAAAATCTCGATGTGCCACCTTCGGTCAACAAAGCTTCCAATTGCAGGGGTGTTAATTGTGTTGCAGAACCTAAAATTACATTATTGGAGAGCTTTTAACCTAGAACTTCAGATAAACACATGCAAAGTAAACCAAAATTCACTGCATAGTGCATACCTAGGCCCATGTACGCAGGTTGTTGTGTAAATAGATATATAACTGTCATGCAAAAACACAGATAACAATAGTATCAAGTTTACAAAATATCTTATATCAACCAATATAGATAGAATTTATAGACGATAACAATGGATTATATATGACATACGAATGTCATCATGCTAGCAACATATAACTCCTGAAATCACCATTTAGTGTGATATGAGTTATCTGTCAAATCCAATTAGGAGTTCGAAAAATGATATTTGAGAAATAAACCGTACCTAAGAAGGTAAACATGAACCAGAGTGTAAGGTGATAATCCACGATTAAAGAAATGCCAACAAGAAAAACCTGGAAAAGTAGATCTCCAACTCATGAAATCGAACTTAGTCATGACATAATTATAATTTCCATATGTAAAAGAAACACACTAACAACAAAAAGCACTACTAGAAAGTAAAGGACCAAAATCCCTGAACTTAAGACCACACACAAAGAATTAAGTCTTCCCTAATAACATAATGATCTTCAAAGATCACTAATTTAAGCCAATAGGATGTTTAGCAACCATCTCATATGTGTTAGCTAGTGACTAACTGAATCTGTGTTGGTGATACAAAATAGGATTTTTCTAATGACAGCCTTAAGGGCTATGTTTAAGAAAAAAATTTGTGCATAAATGATGGTACATTAAGGTGAGTGGAGTGTTTATTAAAAAGTTAGTGAGATGGTTATCATCATAGTACAACAACATAATGCGTGTCCGAATATTTTTAAACATAGCCTTTAGGGCTGTCATTAGAAAAATCCTACAAAATAATACCATACTGTTCAAATTTTCCCTTCATGTAGCTCACACTCATCAGAATCCAAGACAAATTGAACAGCCAAAATGTCTTCTAATAATACATCTTTTTTGGCAGAGAACAAAGTTAACGGTAAAAACTGTAATTTGAAAATTGTTTGCCACCTGACACAAACCAGTGTCTTCTGCACTTCAAAGTCTGTATAAAATTTTCCAAGAGCAGATTTCTACAATATCTTTAGCTTCATGAAAAACAAATCATTTTAATTTGAAGTCAAACTTCAAAGTAGATAATCAATGAGCACACAAAAACAATACAAGATTTCTGAATATCACACAGTTGTGCGTCAACTTCTCATTAGATATTAAATATATTAAGAAAACTTGAAAGAAACTATAAACAAGAAAGATTAATACAACGACCACCTTAGCATATAATAGCATATCAGAAACAACACCGTCCCAAGTTTCTTCTTTCACCATCTGCATCAAGTAAAAGAGTCAACTAAAAACCTCTTAATTAGATATCTTTAATTATCAATCAGAAGTAGAGCATCATTTTTTCGTGCATCAGTCATCAGTAAAACCTAGTGGCACCAAACTTCTCAGGATCATTCACATTTAAAAAGAAAACAAATCCATTTAGCAACATATATAATTCAATAATTTCAGATGCATTACTCCTGTAAGCTACATTTCCCAAATCAACTCAAATATATCAAATATACAAACTCATATAATCAAAATTAGGGCTAAACTGTTCAACAATTTCATTATAACAAATCAAATACTGTAATCAAAACTATATACCTTAACAGCAGCTAATGTAACAAAAGCAATCAGCGCTTGAAGTTCCTGTAATCAATCAAAAACATTCACAGATCAATCAATACAACAATTAACAACAAAATCATCATGTATGTGATATAGATAGAGCAAAATGAGAGTAATTACACGGTGAATTAGGTTCTCGGAGAATTGAGGAGAGAATAATTGAGAAGTGGATAATCGAATTGAGAAATAAGCGAAGAAAGTGAGGAAATGGAAGAGAAAATAGGGTTCGGAAACAATGGAGAACAAAATGTTGATTGTTATATCGTAATATTGAATTGGATCTATATCGTTTTCATTGTCTTTTGCTTTCTGCTTCACCATGATTTTTAGGGTTTTGTAAGATTCAGATATTAATTGATTGAATGTTAGCCGGAGTTGGAGTTTGGTTACAATCGCCTGTGTTTGCAGATCACTATTTACTACTACAGCATTTGGACAAATTCTTAAAGAGATTGAAAATTACTATTATAAACCTCTCGTCCAAACACTACGTAGTTTAGGCCGCTCCCAACGCCCCCGTAGGATATATCCGACGGTTTTGCAACCGACTGAACTGACTTCGATGGCACGGTCCGTCAGCTCAGTCCGTCGGTTTGGTCCGTTAGATAACCGACATTCGTTCGGTTTGATTCGTGGGTCCAGAGTCCGTTAGTTTGTAGTCGTTGAGGAGTAAAAGAAAAAAAAATTAAAATTTAAAACTTTAAAACGGCTATTTTTTTCTTTTGAGTAAATCCATAAATGGCCCCTATGGTTTACACTGATTTACGAAAACCGTCCCTATACTTCTTTTTTCACCTTTTCAGTCCAATAAATTTATGTTTTGCTAAAAAATGGTCCATGCTCCATCTAAAATGACTAAAGTATCCTTTTCTCTTTGACATTTTCGGATAGCAGGATCTAAACGGATAAAGGGTACTTTAGTCATTTTAGGTGGGTGAGGGACCATTTTCGGGCAAAATGTAAATTTATTGGACTGAAAAAGTGAAAAAAGAAATATAGGGACTGTTTTCGTAAATCGTTGTAAACCACGGGGACCATTTATGGAATTTACTCTTTTCTTTTACTTTTTTTTTAAATACTACTTTTTCACTATAAATAAACACTAACTTTACCGATTATTCACACTACAATTCACTACAATTCGTATATCTTTTACACATTCCACTTTAGTTCACTACTTTCAACATTTTTATACACTACAATTCACACAGCTTTTAGATATTTCATACCCCTCCATTAAAACACTACAATTCATACATTATACTATGTCTAAAAACAACAAATCCAAATCCAAAAAAAAAATGAACAACAAAATCTTAAAAAAGATACGTGGCAAAATTTGTTAAACAATCCGATAACAAACCAACCTCCGACTATGGGATCTTTCTCCGCTCAATCAAACTACGCATCAACGTCTCAACCTACGGTATTTGCAAGTTTCGCACACATTGCAAATCCTTACCAACTTTCACCCTACGACCCTCGAAACAACTACCAATATCAAGGGTGATACCAAAGCCCATAATTTTTGCAAAGCCAACAATGGTCACCAAACCCACAATTTTTACCAACCACACAATTTAGCGGATCCACATCCAACCCGAACCGGAACTTTGGATTTTCACATTATTCACCAAACACACAAAACTCGAACTTTTAACCCGCTAACTTCTCCGTACCCCAAATCCAACATTTAGTAGAAAGTTCAGACGAGGCCGAACCCGAACCCGAGACCCAAACCGACAAAAAGGGTAAAAGGGTTCAAATTAGGTGGACTGATGAGGAGACAAGAATATTGACGGAACGGTGGATATATTGTTTCGAAAATGGCGTGTAAGGAAACTCTCAATCAAACGAGAGTTTTTGGAATAAAGTCCACTCGGGTTACAATTCCGTTGCAACGGTTACACGTAACCTTAATTCACTCACGGGCAAATGGAATTAAATTTCTCACGGCACAAAAGTGTTCCAAGGCATATACAAAAAATTTGCAGAGATTTGCCATCAAAGCAGTGCCGGAGACGAAGACGTTTTAAATACGGCCCGAAAAGGTTTTAAACAACAAATGGACAACCGTAAATTCAATTACGAGTCATGTTGGGATTGTTGGATATAGTGTCCAAGTTCATAACTAATTGGTAAGTATATCATTAAAAGTAGAGTCCTTTTTGGGTCGCCATCAACGATCAGTTAAATAGAAATAAATGAGAGATAATATTAATTGGAATTAATATTATGGTTAATTATTTGGTTTATTAATTATCATAGTTGATGAATTAATTAGAAATTAAAAATAATAAACGGAAAATTCTGGAAGCCAAATCCAACAGCCGGTTGGAAGGTTCAACCGGCGGCTGGAGTCAAAGGTAGTAAGGAGGTGGAGCACGCGAGTTCAATCGCCGGCTGGATATTCCAACCGGCGGTTGGAAGGCCGAATCAGCTTGTCCCATGTCGGTTTCTAGAAGAAACCCTAGTTTCCCTCTCCCTATATAAATAGGAGGCATGTCATGGTTTCAAAGTACACAATTCTCTCTTTCTCATTCCTCTCCTTGTAAGAGTTTACTCGATTATATTCGGGACCTTAGGAGTTGGTATTTTTTCTTTGGTTCGTGGGTGTAAACCATTAGAGGTACTCTGGTTTGAGTACTCGCCTCTAAGCCAAGAAGGTCTGCTAAGGTGGTATGTGTGTGAGAAATCTAATTTTCTCGAAGGTTACTATTTCTTATTTATCTATTTATTTTGTTTTGTTGCTTACTATTATTAAGTTAAGATCCTTTAGGGTTTAGTTTTCTTCATACCCTAAATTAATTGTTATTTCCGCATTGTATGTTAATCTAGTAAGGGAATAGAAAACCCATCAGGGATGTACTAAAACATTACCTAAAATTCTTTGCTGAACCGGGCGTAATGGGCAACAAACGTCCATTCCAACTCGAACCTGAAGCCAACGATCTTCACGCGAACGTTATTCCGAGACGACCCAACACGCCGTCCCCCGGGGCGAAAGTATGCCAAAAGTTCAGCTTCATCGGACGTCGGTTCCTCTTCAAGAAGTAGTATACATTCCGAAAAACTTGAAACCCTATCCGCAATCAAGAATACCGCCTTAATGTCGCAAAAAGCAATAACAACAATTACCGAGAACAATATGAAAAAAACGGCTTACAAGGCGTTGAGTTTTCTTTATAAAAAAATTTCCAAAGTTTGCCTCAAAAAAAGAACTCAAAATAATCAAAACGGCTCGAAAAGAAGTGGTGGAACAATATCAAAACATGTATGGAGGACAAGATTCAGACGAAGACGAGGCCGAAGACACGAACGAAGTTGACAAATCGAGCTCGGATTAGACTACTTTATTTTAATTGTTGTAATATTCTTTTTTGAAATTAATTATTGTAATGTTTTTTATTTTAATGAAATGTGTTTTATTTTAATTATTGTGTTTTAAATATTTATTTTACAAATTGTGGTTCCCTGGAAAAAAAACTGACGGATCACTGATGGTAGGGGCCTGTCGGTTCCTGTCAGTTTCCGTCAGTTTTGTGAAAAAGCTGACGTGGCCCGTCGGTTTCTGTCAGTTTCAGTCTACGGTTGGGAGTAGTCTGCGCCACGTCAGTTTTTTTCAAAACCGACTGAAACGGACAGACCCCTGCCATCAGTGGCACCGTCACTTTAATTTTTGGGTCCCACATTTACTAATATACCTATATTTATATACACACGCGAAAAAAGAAAAAAGAAAAAAAAACTGATCGAACTTCGGTTATCCGACGGACCAAACCGACGGGCCGGTGCCATCGGTGTCGGTTCCATCGGTTGGAACCGACGAGAAACCGACTTATGCGTTGGGAGAGGCCTTAGTTTTTGTTAGTGAGTAAGATAAGAAGGTGCATAGTTCGAGATCAGTTAGAAAGTTAGATTAATGTTAAATTTTACTATGTATGTTACCTTTTAATCTGGACGTGGCTTGAAATGAAATGTAACATATGTTAACTATTGAAAAGTACTACAAATGGGGGCAACGCCATGTAGAAAGTAGGGGTAGCAGTTGCTACGGGTCCGTTCGCTATATATAGTGTAAATTTCTTATTAAAATTTGTATTTTTAGTCACATTCTTTATTTGTGCTACGAGTTTACAATAAATGAAATATCAGTGCTACGAACCACCCTAAATTCTGAATTCGCCACATACTACGCTCGGCTAACGTTTAGCATCGCCGATAGAATTTTTATGTTGTCACAATATAGAGAGAAAAGATGGGTAGTGGATATGTATACACTATATTTTTGGAATTGTATGTCGCACCCCCAAGACACGTGGCAGCGGAAGGTAGGGTGTTGCGTTGGGGGCGCCGACCAAATCAAATATCACAACACAAGATTACGGCAAACGACCTCTAATTGAGACGTTTGAAAAATAATTATATTCACTAAACATAATTGTTTGCAATAGTTTTACAATTTCCATGGAGTTCGCATCCGATAAGTAGAGATACATATGTAATTGATAATACAAAATATATTAAATGCAATGTAATCTCTTGTTGTTCGAAAATATATGCGACTCGAGCTACGCTATCCAAAGGTCAACATAAAGTTGATGAGTTCATAGGTTTGTAAACAGTTGATATAACATTGTATTATTGAAATTATTATTGAAACCAATAATTCTATATAATTCAATCTTATTCGAGCGTTAAGCGTTTTAGGGAAAATCAACGTATTCTTCAAATTTTTTCCGATAGAATGCTATTACATTATAATGAAAACATATCTTAATAATAACTTAAAACAAAGTCTTCTAAATCTTCATAAAAACATTATTGAAACCAATAATTCTTCATAATCTTCAAAAATCTTCAACTTTTATTAATCTTCAATTCTTCTAACATCTTCAATTTAGGTAGTCTTCAAAAGTCAAAATCTTCTTCGGAGGAAGCCTCTCGCGAAGCTTGATCGAGAGCAATTTCTTCATCGGAAAGTGATATTGCCATACCCGCTTCCACCTCGATATCGTGTATATCTCCTTCGTATTCCAATTCACCTTCAAGACTTGAAACGTTTTGTAAACGTTCCGCGGCGTCTAAGTGATCCTTCAAGCATATACACATCTCTAATGAGGCCGGTGTGAGTCTTGTTCTTCGTATGGATAGTACCCTGCCACTAAGAGAAAAAGCGGATTCCGAAGCTAACGTAGAAGCTTGGACGGTTAGTAAATCTCGGGCCTTGATGGTTAGAATGGGAAATTGAGATTCTCTCCCTTTCCACCAAGCCAAAATATCAAAATGTGCGAATTCTTCGGGTCCCATTGAGGCTAAAAAATCCGTTCCGGTATATCTCCCATATTCGCTAGTGGCCCTTTGGTCACCATCACCCCTTGCCCGTTTATGGTTTTCTTGTCTTAAACTATTATATAAATTAATCATTGGATCTCGGGAAGAAGATGATGAAGCAAACATTGTGGAAGCCGAACTAGAAGAAACCATTGTTGTTGAACTATATTTTTGAAAATAATGACCAAATAAATCTTTATAAGATTTGTTAAAATAATTTTTTGTATTTTGTGAAAAAAATGGATCCTCGTCATTCAAATCCAAATCGTTACAAATGTTATCGATAAGTAATTCCACCCCAGAAATGTTCAAACATGGATTTAACGCGGCGACACAACTAATTACCGGTGGCATTTCTTTAAAATATTTTCTTAGTTTTGCTTTCATGGGAGCCACCATTATTTCATATACATTACCACAAAATTCGTATTCGCTTAGTTTTGAACTCATTAAAAATATTTGATTAAGTACCAAATGACTTGTGGGATAATAAACACCCGATAATAAAGTAGTTGCGGTTTTAAAAAACTTTGAGCACTTCGGTTATCTTTTGAATAACCTCCCAATAGTCGGAGGAAAATGATGTTGCAAGACCTTTTTGAACAAGTTGATAATGAAAAACGTATAAAGTGTCGCGTTGCCGTAAACCACACATAAACATGTTGTAAGTCGAATTCCATCTTACAGCCATGTCCCAATTAGGGGTTAAAAAGATGGAATCCGTTTCCTTACATAATCTCATATAATGTTTGTATCTAGCCTTACCCGAACAAAATATATCTTGTGACATAATTTTATACGCGTTTTTTACTACGCTTATTTCTTGAACCGCTAGTCCGTCTTGCACAACCAAGTTAATGATGTGTGCAACACATCTACTATGGTAGAAAATGCCTTTCAAAGGTGGTTCGTATTTTAGTATTAACCTCTGAACGGCGTTTGTATTATTAGTCGCGTTATCAAACGAGATTGAAAAACCTTTTATTCTATTTTAAACATTTTCATTAAATCTCGTAACATGTAAAATAAGTTTTTACCCGTGTGAGGATAGTCAAAGTTTTCAAAAGCAATGGTACGTTTCATCGTTTGCCAAGTTGCGGGAACAACCCAATGTGCGGTAACACAAAGGTACGAACCGGACAAACCATGAGGAGCCGACCAAACATCGGTTGTTAAAGATACATTTGTATTTAAGTTTTCAAAATCGATTATTAGTTGACTTTTAGCATTTTCCCACAATTTAAGAGCATCACGTTTAAGAGTAAGACGACTTACATGATTATATCTCGGTTGAAGAGTATTTTGAATGACCCTAGTAAGCCGAGGGTTGTCGAAGTGGTTGAACGGCAAAGCTTCTTGAATCACAAAGCCGGCAAATGCTTCTCGACACCGCTCCGCTTCGTATGTAAAAATACCCCCATTCCGTGACATAGTTGCTTGACTCGACTCGGGATTACTTTTGACTCCATCACAATACTTTGTAGCATGTGATTTCAAAGTAGAGTTGGAGTCGGCTTTCAAAAATTTCCCGCAACGTTTACAAAATTGCCTTAGTGGAACCATCCGACAATAACACTTTGTCGTAATTACACCAAATCTCGGGATTTCGTTTAGTTACCAAAACTTGAACAATAGTTGGTGCATTTGAAGAACCAACACCGGCGGAAGTTGAAGAAGATTGAGTGGCCATTTTGATAGCGTTTCGAGAGCGTTTTGAGAGGAATAGAGAATTTATATTAGTTTTAGGATGGCAAAATGGTAAAAAAAACAAAAAAAAAAAGTCAAACACGGCTATATTTCGAAAAAAAACGGCTATATTCAATCAGCTCAAAAAACCGGTTCCAAACCGGTTTTCCAACCCGGTTCGGGTAAAACCGGTTACAAACCGGTTCGCCAACGGATTTATTCAAACCGATTTCCAAACCGGCCCGGTTTCAACCTATTTCGGGTTCGGGTTTTTTTCAGTTTCGGGTCGGGACCCGATTTTTTTGGTCAACTTTATGACTCCCTAACGAAGTAACGAGTATGAAAATTACTAAGGCCCAATTTTGTTCCCATTGGCTTTCTACAATCTTTAAGGGCCACAAAAAATACTTCAAAGGCCCAGTTGGCAAAATCATTTAAACATGAAACGGACTTCGAAGGCCCAACTTGCAAGTTTGTTAAAACTTGAAACGGGTTCTTTGTAAATTTATTTACCAATAAATAAGTAAAAGAAAGAAAATAATTGTACGTGTAACTATGTATCTCTCATTTAATATTATTATATCATCGGCTAATAATATTTTCACCATGATTTTTTATAGATTCATCATAGTGCACAACTATTTATACATGTAGTACAACTACTTCTTGTACAATTTTAGTGGATATATCAAAAATGATAATGGAAATATCATTAGTATCCTCAAATGAATATGATTTTTATACCATTAAAATAATAAAAACAATTTCCAACTCATAATTTATGACACTACGCATATAAATAAAAATTTGAGGATATGTAAAAAAACATCATATTCCATACGAAAAGCAAAAGAAAAGAAGTCCTCCCAACTTCCACGTGAGTTGCCGCCAGGAAATGAACACAAGTCACGTGACAAGGTAAGACACATGCATTCACGTTCATTTCATCACAAAGAAATAATCTATAAAGCGTAAAAAAGAAAACATCTATCTATTTACTACCAAAAATATGATGTATGCGTATAAATAAAAAAAGATAATATAGATATTAAAATGACCCAATCCTTGACCACCACGTGTCACTATCCCACCGTCGGTTTTGGCTTTAAAACGAACGTAAACACTCACATGCTAGTCTGACACGCCCCTCAACCCCATTCTCACGTGCTCTCTGCTCCTAAATATAATACTCGGTAGCAAGTATTTTTCCATCATGACCAAAATTATGATCCCTTAAAAAAAATTAATTAATTATTTTTATAAATACTTTTGTGAACTGAGGGAAGAATATATTAGGAGGTGTTTGAGATTACTTATTTGTAAGTGTTTTTCTACTTAGAAAATAAGCAAGTGACTTTATACTTATTTTCAAGTAGCATTCATTAAGAAATAAGCAGTTAAGAAGACTTATAAAAAGTGTTTGTTTTTACTTATCTGTTATAAAAATAAATAATAAACAGGTAAAATAAGCAATCCCAACATATAATTGCCTAATTTTACACATCATATGTGTCTTAATATTGCATTATTTTTTTTTTCTAAATATCATCAATATAATAATAATAATAATAATAATAATAATTAAAAGTTTTGAGGCTTAAAAAATGTTAAGAAAATAATATAGAACTTAACCTTTGACACGTAGACGCATAGCTTAGTTTTAACTCTAAATACTATTTACTATAAATACTGATGAAACGATGAAAGTACATGATGCGATTAGCAATGAGGAGGTTCAGTAGTACGACCATTTCTTGGGATTGGTTATTTCAATTCATCCATTATTTAGTCGGACCCATTTCAATTATTTCCTGATATTAATCCGTATCCATGCTTTTTATTTCTATTTATATTAGTAAAACTTTTACGTAGCAATTTTACATTTTTTTAATAAAGACAGGTAACACAATCCTGTTACGAATGTATATATAATTTTTACAAATGTTTACAATAGTCCCCTGAAAAAAAAAATAGTTCTCTTTCAGAACTTTGAACTCCACAACTTCCAAAGAATTAGGTTATCTCGATTTAGACTAAAAATATCTTCTAATAAATAATATAAAATGAAATACCTTTCAATTTTATGATAAATAAAATATTTTATTATTTACGTGATATTTTAATGGATTTAAAAAATGGTGCATGTTTTTAGGTGTCCACCCATGCTCCCCTTGAAACGCAATTAAATTCTCTCATTTTCTCACCACCCATCACCTCTTCTCACCTTCAGTACTTCACTTATCACACACTCTTTTCAATTCCTACGTAAAAGTATTCCCAAATATATAACTTCATTCGCTACACAAATATCACTATGGAAACCTTCCAAGAATCAACATACTATCATCTTGCTAATGATAACCAACAAATTACCCCCGAAAAACACCACTTATTAGACATTAAAATTGACCATTTTGCCGTTGATGACCTTCTTGTTTTCCCCACCGATGACGTGGGGTTGGAAGACGACGCTTATGTGGCAAACACGTCTACGGAGTCTTCCACCGTTGTTGACAGTTGTACCTCATCCGCCACCGGTGATGACGGTTGCCAGAGCTTCGTTGATACTGATCAACTCTCTAACTTATATGTTCCGGTAAATTCATTAATTAGTTATTGTTGTTCTTATAAAATAATTGTACATGTAAAAACAATTATCTTAATTAAATTAAATTAAATAACTATACTCTCTTCGTATCAAAATAATTGTTCCTAAGGTAATCGAAAGTAGTTTCAAATATATGTAGCTGTTAACTTCTAAATAGTATTTTACTTCTATGAAGTAAGTATTTGTGATGCAATTCGCCTTTGTCAAAACATTTAAGTTAGAACTTTTTGTTTTCATTTTGCCATTTCCTGTTTTTGATAACTATATATAATATAATATCTAATTATAATTAATTTAATGTTTTTATAATGAAATAATAAATATTAAATATTATTATTAAAGTTAGACAACTCTCTCATTCATAACTGCTTTTTTTTTTTAGAGAAATTTCGTTAAAGTTCACGTTGGACCAATTAATCTTTCCCTTAAGGTTCACGTTCTTAGTATCTTCCGGTAAAAGAAAAGTTCACATTATCTTTTTTCTTTAAAAAGAAAAAGAAAATCAAAAACTAATATTATTGGATTCAAATTCATACGATTTAAAGACTTTAAGTAACTTTATACTTTAAAATTTTCGTATAATTGAGAAAACTAACATGTAAATGTATTTGTTTGATAGCATGACGATATAGCCGAATTCGAGTGGCTATCGAATTTTATGGAGGAATCGTTCTCAAACGAAGACTTGCAAAAGCTTCAACTAATATCCGGAATCAAAAGTCCATCGAAATATTCCTGTGACACGATTAAAGGGACTACCAACTTGATTTTCAACGTCGATATGACAATCCCCGGAAAGGCTCGTACTAAACGTTCTCGTGCTGTATCGTGCAACTGGGCCTCTCAACTTCTCGTTAACTCTCCCATTGGCGAAATGTCATCAAATTCGGAGTCTAATATTGCCCCAAACTCAATTGGGAAGAAGAAATTGAAGACTACAGAATTTGATGATAAATCATGTAGGAATGATGATGGAAGAAAATGTCTTCATTGTGCCACTGAAAAGACTCCTCAGTGGCGTAGTGGCCCTATGGGCCCTAAAACGTTGTGCAATGCTTGTGGGGTACGTTACAAGTCTGGCCGACTTGTGCCTGAGTATCGACCAGCTGCAAGCCCCACCTTTGTTCTTACCAAACACTCCAATTCTCATAGGAAGGTGCTTGAGCTACAAAGACAAAAATCACAACACCATCATAAACAACGATTTTTGAATCACCAAAATGCCATGTTACGAACGCCCAACCATGACGATTACTTGATCCATCAACATATGAGTAACGATTACCGACAACTCATTTGATCACCGTGCCTCTGGTGAGGAGATCGAATATGGTCAAAAGTCGACACTCATCGCTCGTAAAACTAAGTTAGATTTTTTTACGTTAATTTAGATTTAGATTATGCGTTAACCGATTGAGTTTTGTAGTTTTACTAAACGATAATTATAGACGAATAATGCGTTTTTTTCAATTCCAACTTCTTGAAGAAGATTTCTTTCATGTTTAATTTTGGTTTCTATTTACTATACTAACTACTCTTTTGGATTTCAAAGCTTGTGTTAATGAAAAAGTTCTAAAATTTGATATTGTAATACTCAATGAAGCTATAATAATAACATACATATAAGAAATATTATCTAGATCACAAAAAATTATATATACACTTCAAAATTATATACACAGTTTCATTGTATACACATAATTACATGAATTTGTTTACAAGTGTTACATTGTAAAACACCATAAAGTACAGTTAGTGGTGTATAAAGATTTTTTAGTGATGTATAAATTACTTCCCTTGGCTCGTTAATAATTTTTGAACATTAATCTTAAATAATATATAGGAAACCTATTAATAAGGTCATCAATTAAGAACTTTTAATTAATCAATTAGGTTCATCAATTTCACATAATTATAATAAGTAGACATCTTAAACTTTTTAATTTTAAAAAAAGAAATCTAAATAATTAATTTAATTATATTATTAAATAAATCAAACTAAACAAAATGTAAAAATAGAAGATAAAGAATCGACTACTATGTAATGTGACACACATGAAATTTTGATTTATAAATCAACAACTACTCTATTCCATATTTTTAAAAGATATACATAATTACTTTATTATTATTATATTATTATCTAAAATTATAATATATCTTAATTTTAACTATATTCTAATTTGTACAAGTAATAATAATGATTGGAAAAGAAAGTTGTTTATCGTATTGAGATAACTAAAAAATTAATATTTTATTATTTGAATATAATTGACAACTTTTAACTATAATATATTCTCTTATATATCCTCATAGTTAAAGGGAATGAACTTTTTTCTTCTTTTTATCAATATTTTTTCTATCGGATTATTTTTTGTCAACTTAGATTGCTTGATATATACATCCAACTATAAATAAGTTAATTTTAAACTTCATTTTAAATTTTTAAACTGGGATAAAATGTTAGAATTTAATTATATACATTGTTTGCATAATTATAAAAAATAAATAAAAATTCAACAAGCCGTATATACACAAATTTGAATGTTAGTATATAATATATACAAAAGTCAAGAATTAAAAGTATACAAAACCGCATGGTCGTAGTTGTATGACGACAAGTCAATAACACACGTCCCTAACCGCGACGCTATTCCACCAGTTAACCGATACATAAAATCAAAAAGGTTGGAATGACTTTAAAATAGAAATCTTTTAATACAATAAATTAATTAAATTAATCAATATTGTGGCTCGGATCGAGACCAATTTACATGTGCAGTTGTGCGATTAGGCAGAGAGAGAATAATATAATAATAATTTATTCTAAATATTAATAAAAGAAAACATCTCCTAACAAATTTCTATACAAAATTGAACCTTATTAATCAATTAATTTTTTTAATTTCATCAAACATCCAATTGACCAATTAAATCATTTAATTTTCCTAAAAAATCTAATCAATTAATTTTTCTAAAAAATCTAATTTAGAAAAAAAAATCATGTCAAAAATAAATCCCCATAAACCTTATCTTTATAATTTATTATATATATTAACAATAACAAGCTTATATTTTATCAAACAATATAAGTATTAATTAAACGTTATTTGCTACACATCAGTGAACCATGCAAGTGAGTACATATTAATGAGCTAATTTAATATATTAAACACTGATTAATTAATGTTATCATTAGAACTCTATGAAACAAACAAAAATATTTATTTAATACATTACATATTTACAATGAACGAATTACGTATTCATTTTACAATAATCGTGTGCATACATGGATTTAAAATTATATATTAATAATAATTAAAAAAATTTATGCTTAAGTATCATTGTACATTAACTGTATCATGTGTGTACACGTTTTAAATTAAAACTTATATATTAATCACAATAAATGGATGAAGTATTCATTTAACAGTTTTCATGTGCATATACGGATTTAAAACTTTATATTAATAATAATTAAAAAAAAATATGCTTAAGTTTCATTTTACATTAACTATGTTATGTGTAAACACGGGTTTAAATTAAAACTCTATATATTAAATACAATGAATGGGTGAAGTATTCATTTAACAGTTTGTATGTGCATAAACGAGTTTAAAATTTAAACACTATATTAATAAAAGAAAAATTATACTTAGTTTCATTTTACGTTAACTGTGTGTATACACGAGTTTAAAACTCTATATTGATCAAAGAGAAACTATGATCAGTACAATCAAAAACTAAATTATGTATTATTTTTACATTAACCCGTATTTATACACGGGTCTTAAAACTAGTAATAATAATATTAGATAAATTGTAACTGAAGATATTAAATCAAAAGATATTCATGTGATCATGTGCCTTCATCAATGTCAACATCAACTTTGATTATTATTTTATAAATTAATTAACGTCACTTATGATAAATTCTAATTCTAATGTAAATAATATATTTAAGTCTTTAATTGTACAGCCTAAAAAGGTCAACTGATGTTATCTCTAAGATTCCACCTAAAAAGTCTGATAATAAAAGGGCTTCATTAAACAAGTGATATCCAAGTAATCAATTTTGTCCACTTAAATATGTATGCGTTTTCGTGTACCAGGCATGACGTCACCACAAAAACCGATATGAATAGTACAAAGATTGTTAATGTAAATTAAAGAGAGAATGTTTATATTAACCAAAGGGTCTATAGCCTAGCGGTATGTAGGGAGCCCATCAATCAAAAGGTTATGGTTTCAAACCTTGTGAAAGATATGTATACATACGTGCGATGTACATATATTTTGGGTAAGTTAAGTTGGTTACAGGGTTCCCTTTCTAAAAAAAAAGAAAAAAAAAAGTTTTTATTAAGGTAATCGATTTTAGGGGAATGATAGTTACAGTACTAAAGGGTGTCAAATGAGAATTAATTTTATGCATAAACTAATTGTACTTAGCAGTTGGATGTCATTATCCTTAATTATTTGGCGGTTAATGTAGGGCTGTCATTAACAAAACCTTTGTTTATAAATATCAACTTATCTGTGCACTTGACTTTTACTGTTAACTACCGTAAGCAATTCCATAATCTCTCCTCATTCCATTTAAATACAGAAACTAGTATCATAAAGTGGTAAATAACCCTATACTCATCATCAGCAAAAGCAGTTATTAGTCAAGAGAAAGGTTTTACTAGATCATTTTAAGTGTGATTTCGTCATGAAACAATCCTAATACCAAGAGAGTGTCAACTAAGTTGGTCTATTTTGATCAAGAGGTTTGCTATAATCTCGTACAATCAATGATACCCATGTGTTTTCTGGGATGGAACACAACAGTAAAGACCCTAGAAGAATTTATTTTGAATTGTAAACAGGAAAACAAATTCAATGAACAAAATTCTGTAATCAAGTGTAAGCAAGAAAACTGGAAGATGGAACAATAATTTCCAGGTAAGAATTCTGAGGACGATAATAGGAAGTGAATATTGGGGAACTCAAGTTTTGCAAGGCTATGCTTACATTATACAAAACTGTTGCTAAAATCTATCATAAAACATGTTAAAAGAAATTTACCCAAGTCCTGGTCTTGTGAATCAAAATGCCATCTATTATATCTTTAAGAAGACACAAGCCTTCATTATCGAGGCACACTGAGACCCATCTCTGGATAACAAAAGGAAAATGTCAAAATAAAGTGCATCAGTTACAAGATTAAACATGCTCATATGAGACCAAATATGCAAAAGATGAACAAAGGCATCACTAAGGAGCATTTAGTAAGATATGAGGATCACACTAATACTTAGCAAAAGCATACCTAAGACCAAACATGGTCCTCCCTTAGGCTATCGGGGCACATTGAGACCCATTTCAAGTATGCCAAGTTTATTGAGAAATGCAAACAAGTCTATAAAGTATTTTGAAGTTCTTCCCATAAAGAAAAACAAGTTATATACAGCATTAGGAGCAACTTGTTTCTAAACCGCTAACAGCCAATGTACATCAATGCACATAACCATTCTTTAAACCTAATCCATAATATAAATTTTTTAATTAAGTGACAACCAGACTTAAAGCATGATGACCTTTAGTGACACATTTTCACTATGATAGTTAATAATCTGCAGCTTCACAGTGATCCATCTTAGATTCTTAGCCCATTGCTTGAATTAGCTTAAGAGCAAGATTAGTGCAGAACATAGTTTAAGGCGATCATGTTTTTTCATACTGAAACAAGATACAAAGAATCTTCATATTCATATTAAGCTTGTTATTTGTGCAAAGTTGAGAGCGTATAAATAAAACATTTACGAGCAAATATGGATATTGAACATTGCAACAACTGAAAACTACATTAGACTATTAGAGAAAACAATGGAGATATTGACACCACCGATAAAAGAGTTCCAAGCAATCAATCCAAAAATCAATCAAACAACAAATCTAATTACGAAAAAAGAAAGTAGTGAGGGAAAGCCCTCTAGTCGAGTAAGATAACTGAAAGTTTCAAGCCAGTAAAGTCCGTTAGTGGGGGAGTTAACCCGGAGATTCGTATGCAAATGGTTTACAGAAACCATATGACTATTAGCCAAACATGTCTCATACTTAATTCAATCTATCAACATCTGTACCGTTAACTTGACAAAAAGATGCACAAACTTTGCTAAACAAAATATTGCATCTATGGGGAATTAAAAAGAAAGCATGGCACATTGTTTGAATTAAAGAGGGAGAAATTATCCGAGGGCAAATCTATGCATTAGATAAGGGGTTGTCATTGAAGAATTCACGAATGAAAACTACAGGGATCTTATAATTATTGAAGCAAAGACAAAAACTTAAAGATAACAAAACACTTTGCTAATAGAGAGAGAGACTGGAAAAAGAAAGGAAAAACTGAACTTTGCTAATAAAAAGATTAACACATAGATGTTCACCAAAGAAACTGGTTATATACAAGAATAATTAAAACACCCACTTTGTAACAAATTAGGTTCTCAAATTATAATACATATAACACACTTATATCAATAAACAGATGAAGCTTTGATAAACTAAATTAGCAACAATATCAAATATAAATTTCCATAATATGCAGAAATTATTTTAGCAATCAAACATAAACTAGGTACCACTAACTTAAACAAAAACTGCAACCCAAGTAGCAGAAGCTACAACTGCATCCGAATGCAAACATATCTTACCAAACACATGACGGTAACGTCGGATATAAGAATTGCAACTTATAATCAATCAACTTGCAAATTGTGACCCTTATAAGCACCTAAAATTCAACCTGAGGTTCAAGTGGTGAGAACATAGTCCCAAAAGAAAATGAGTACTCATTGTTCGATTGTTTCATAGCTATGAGTACTCAATGCCTCTTTGAGACTCGACCGCCAGCGCCCATCGGCTTTGTCGAATTAACCCTGCTTCGACCTTTTTCTCAAAGATGAACTTAAGTTGCAATTCAGGTGCTTTAAGGTTGGGATATGCAAACTAATAAATCATTAATCACTATTACCTCCTTTTCAGGTCGTGAGTGTTTCATAGGAGCAGGTACTTTTTATTATCTTGATTAATGTTTAATTTAAATTTTTGCTAAAACAGAATATCTACTGATTTATGTTTGACTTAGTTGCAACTTTAGTTTCTACTAAGTTCATTTCTTTTGGTAACAATTACTTTCTGCTAATTTACTAGCTAAGTAGCTAACTAAAAAGGTGTTTGGACTTTGGGTAAGCTTATTTTCTCGGTTTATAGGCTTACTGGAATTTGGAAAAGTAGATAAGCTCACTTCAATGACTTAGGAGCTTAACAGCTTGAGCTCATGGGCTTAAATAAGAAATAAATTAACGTTGTAAGCTCATGAGCCGTTAAAACTGAGTTCATTGATTTTTCCAAATTTAAATAGGTAAGCCTAGAATATAAGCTTTAGACAAACACCCCATATGTTCAATCTAACGCAAGTTTGATTTAATTCGGATTTTTTGTCGGTTTATAATTCAATGTACGCAAGTTTTGTCTTTCGTTTCATATATAAGTGGTTTATATGTATTATAAGTATGTGGAAAATGATGGGTGTTGCTAGCAGCACCTATGCTGATGCTTGGGTACTGCCATTTACAAATGAGGAGATGATTAGATATAGATTAGAAAGTATATTTTTGTACTAACAAAGTATTCATTTATTCGCAATGATATCAGTTAGTAACAACAGATTTTATTTTGAGGATTTCAACATTCACTTAAGTACCACAAACGAGACCATGTTTGTCATTCACAATATGTCTTCGCTTAATTTACCCGCAAACAACTAGTTTGATCATAAAACCATGTCATAATAACAACAAAAATAAAACAAAAGTAGTATGTATGTCTTACAGATAAATATAACACAGAAAATTGTCAAACTCCCGGGTTTGCACTGGAAAGCATACCCTGAGACAAGGACCTTGAGCCCTTCGAGTCTATCCCGAGACACGATGTCAATCGAGCTGATGAAACCGCCGTATGTAATGGCAATAAAGATTGCACACAACCTATTCGACAAAATGACCTGCAACATATAAACATTTTTAACTGCTACAAATTATTCACTAACAAAACAAAATAACAATTATTTTACTTCTTACAAAATTATTCACTAATGACACAGAAATTAAACGATTATAATTTTTACAAATTATTCACTAACAAAACAAAATATGAGTAGCAATTTTGATTGTTACAATTAATTCACTAGCATAACAAAGTAACAAAGGATCGTTGTAATGTATTTAGAAGTTAAAACGGCAGTGATGAATGATTGAATTGAAAAAAGGATGAGTTTACCTGGAGATATTAGTTGTGGTTGTTGTTTGGAAGAGAGATGGAATAGAAGTGGATTTAGGGGAAGGAGAAGAAGACATGGATTTGAAGAGTGTGGAAGCAGGTCTACAAATGGAGCGATATCGAGACGCCATTGTTGATCTCGATTGGGTTTTTAGGGTTATGAAATTGGGGAAAACGGCAAAGGGTTTTAGCGGATAGGAGTTTGTTTTGGCTAATTAATTTTAGGAAAATAGAAGATGGGTGCTGTTGATTAAAAGTATGACAAAATTTGTATTTTTAAAAAATTTAAAGGCCGTAAAATATATAAATAAAACTATAAAAAGATTTATTTGTTTGTAATTGGTTAGTTGTACTGTTGTATATTTCAATTGTGATGTAAATATTACAATCGATATCCTTTAATTACTTAAAATAATCTATTTTAATTTTCAAATAATTCAAAGGAAACTATTAAACATACTCTCTAAGGCTATCTTATCTTATAAATTATATATAGGAATTCATTGACGATGTCATCAATTAAGAATTTTTAATTAATCAATTAGGTCTCTCAATTTCACATAATTATAATAAGTAGACGTCTTAAACTTTTCAATTTTAATTAAAGAAATCTAAATAATTAATTTAATTATATTATTAAATAAATCAAAACAAACAAAAAGTAAAAATAGAAGATAAAGAATCGACTACTATGTAATGTGACAACTACTCTATTCCATAAAGAATTGACTGCTATGTAAATCAAACTAAATCAACAACTACTCTATTCCATACTTTTTAAAGATATACATAATTACTTTATTATTATATTATTATTATCTATAATTATAATATATTTTAATTTTAACTATATTCTAATTTGTACAAGTAATAATACTGATCGGAAAAGAAAGTTGTTTTATCGTATTTAGATAACTTTGAAGTTAATATTTTATTATTTGATTATAATTGACAAATTTTAACTATTATAATATTCTCTTATATATATGCTCATAGTTAAAGACATGAACTTTTTTTCTTCTTTTTATCAATATTTTTTCTATCGGATTTTTTTTTTCTTAAGTTAATTTTAAGCTTCATTTCAAAATTTTAGACCGAGATAAAATGTTAGATTTTAATTATATACATTGTTTGCATAAATATAAAAAATAAATAAAAATTCAACAGCCCGTGTGTGTACACGGGTTTGAATGCTAGTAATAAGATATTCAGACATGCATAAATTGTTTGTACATTAATAATAACTACTCACCCCCTGAATATAACTACTCACAACAAATATAATGTACCACCAACTTTTGTACAAAGTTAAATACGAAGTATTAAATATAGCCTTTGTGGCTATAAATAGTAAAATTCAAATTAAAATGAGGTGTGTTCGGGTGGTCTTGTTTTTGTTTCATAACTTAATTGTTTTAAATTTATACTTTAGTATTTAAATGAGCTTATTTGTTTAAGTGTTTACTTTAACATAATAAACTTATGAAATTTATATTTATTATTTTGATTCAAATATACAGACAATACAATTATTTTACAGAAGTATTACTCTTTGTTAAAACAATAAAACATTTAACATTTACATAATCAACTACTTAAATATATTTTTTCAACTATATAGTTTCTAAACTTAAATTTGATAAAACAATAAAATAAATTAGCAAACACTAAATTAGATGGAAAAATGATTGGTAGGACTAAATTTGTAGGACTAAATATATACTTAAAGATGTAATTGGAAAGTTTGAAAAATTGATTGGATGAAATTAAGAGAGAAAAAAAAATTAACCAATCAAAAAATTAGGTCCATGTAAGTAGTCATGTTTAACATTACTCAATTGGATGGTTAAATTATGAGAGAAAAAATGTTAGAAGGTTTAAATTGAAATTTTAGTGACAGGTTAAGAAGTAAAAAAAATTTATATTTATGTCTACATTATTAATGATACATGATTAACCGGTTACCGGTTACCAATAAAGTTATTTTAAACGGTCAAACAAACTAAAGAAATTAAATGTCAGACAACTTATAAGTTAAGGTGTTAAAATGTTAAAATGAAAGTTGAAAGGTTAAATCGAATTTTCTTTTGGGTTTTTTGCCGAAAAATGAATCAATAGATCTCTTTTTCGCATTTTCGGGTATCAACTAATTTTGTTTTTTAAAAAAGAGCCATTCATTTAAAATCGAACATTTTCGGGTATAAGTAACCGTTTAAAACGGTAGCCGGTCCCAACAAAATTAGTTGATACCCGAAAATGCAAAAACGGGAACTATTGATTTATTTTTCGGCAAAAAATAAAATTAGTTGATACCCGAAAATGCAAAAACGGAAACTATTGATTCATTTTTCGACAAAAAACTCTTTTATCAACGAATGCAAAACTCGGTTACTTATACCCGAAAATGGCTACCGTTTTAAACGGTTACTTATACCCGAAAATGTTCGATTTTAAATTAGTGGTTCATTTTTAAAAAACGAAATTAGTTGATACCCGAAAATCTAAAAACGAGAACTATTGATTCATTTTTCGGCAAAAAGCCTTTTTTTTTTTTAAAGTTTGATGATAAGTTGATAACCATTGTTAACATTTTTATGTATTATCTTGCCAAAAAATTGAAAATTCAATGGTCTTCGTTTACCCAAGGCCAATGGCTGATCTTCGTTGGAACCCAACCCAATAAACCAATTGTTAATCTTTGTTGAAGTAACTGGTCAATCAGTGACTTCATTGCTCAAATTTTGTACTCGTATCAGTTATCGAGCTATCAATATCATACGGTGCGCATCTCATTCTGTTTTAATTTATTTGTTCAAATCACTTTTATATAATAATAATTATTATTATTATTATTATTATTATATAATTAAGAGTTCGTTAAGTTTAAAAGTATTCTTTTATTGCCTGCATATTTAAATTTTTTGTTTTCTTTCTGTTAAGTTGTTTTTATGAGGTGTTTATTTCCTGCATATTTAAGTTAAAAAGCATGATCAAATAAATATAGATTAGATTAGATGTATAGTTTATATATATAAGAATATATAAAACTGTAACTTCCATTCTCCTTTTAGGCAAAAAGTTTGAGCATAAATCCAAATACTCTTCTTGCGTTTGAATTTCTTCTTGTTTAAAAACTTAATTGGAAAAGGGAATTGAATATACATGTAGTTATTCTTTTATTTTATTTCCTTTCTGTTAAAGATGGCAAACTTTGCACGTTTGAGGAGTTGGGTAAGTAGGTAACAGGCAAAAAACAGGTACATTTATATATTTTTAAATATGGGTTGGGTCGAGTTGGCGTCTATTACAGTTGCTTTTTTGTTATGATGAAATAAAAAAAAAAACTTAATAAAGAAGTTTTGAGGGAGCTAAAGGGCAAGAGAAGGACGTTTCTTCCTGAAAATGAACAGGCCAATGAGGGAAGCCACATTGCATATTCACACATATAGATTTCTTAATCAACAACCATTTTAATCAGCCAAGACCATGGGTCCAATCACTTTTGTGTTTTAAAAATGACATGCCACTGATCAAAATCACTAATAGATATTTCAATTCCTACCCTCTTCTGATGGTGTTACTTGTTAGATTTACAAAAGTGTCTACTTGAAGATTTTCCATGCGCCATCGGGATTCTTTACACTTGAGGTACCTTGCATTCTGGTATTCCGAAGGTTTTCCATCATTGGTATGCAATCTTTTAAGCCTTCAGACTGTCATTGCTAGAAGTTACGTACCTTTGTATTCACCAAATACCATATTAAACCTCGTGAATCTCAGGCATTTGTGGAGTGATGGGTACATATACTTTCCTTCAATTGAAAAACCAATGAGTCTGCAAACCATTTCCAATGTAGCTTTAAGAGACGTGTTTGAATGTTGGGAGAAATGTTTTCCTCGTATCAAGAAGCTTACATGTACGACTCTTATGCCGAAGAATCAAGACTAGAGCATGCATTTTGGGGACCCAGATGGGAAACTGGGGAGGCCCAGTTTTCGCAACTAAAACTTTTGAAACTTCAAAGTTTGGATATTCGACAGTGGCAAGCCTCTAGTATCAGCAGCTTCCCACTTCTTAAATATATAGTACTTGATGCATGCCGATATCTTGAAGAGATCCCACTTGAAATTGGGGACATTTCAACGCTTGAGCTTATTGACATTGACTACTCTAGCAGATTCGTTGTCAAATCCCTTTTCAAGCTTCAAGAAGAGCAACAAAGTTTTGGAAACTACGACTTGAAGATCAAAGTTAGAAAAGAATTGCACCACCTCTCTTTATATATATAGAAAATTGCAAAAGTGTCTACTTGAAGATTTTCCATGCGCCATAAAATTTCTAGTTCACTTTATTAGAAGATATATTAGAATTAGAGTTGGATTGGTATTTGGTTTAGATTTTATCTTTAGTTATTATCTTTTCCTATTTTCATGGTTAGACATTAGTATTTATATAAATACATTGTAATCGATTTCGGGCATCAAATAATAACAAAACCAGTTTGCCCAACTATCCTACGGGATTCTTTATGGTATCAGAGCCTAATTCGAAAATCATTAAACCTGGTGACACAATCTGCAAAACGCCACCATGACGGAAAAATCGTCATCATCCAATACCGCTAATGAAAAACCAATCCTTCACCCTGCATTCACAGTAACAAACATCAACCAGAAGATCCGCACTCTTGACGGAAAGAAGACACCCTACTCGAATTGGGTAAAATTGTTCAAAAATCACCTAAAAATTTACAAGATCACTCACCACATCGAAGCCACACCACCACCACACAAAGATGATCCAACGTTCGCAACATGGACAAAATTAGATGCTCTTATACTCCAGTGGATCTACAGCACGATCTCAGACGAAATCTTGAATCGAGTTCTTGATGAAGACACCACTTCTCGCAAAGCTTGGCTGCAAATTAAAGAAATTTTTATTAACAACAAACATGCCCGAGGAGCAACCTTAGAACAACAATTCACGAACCTAACCTTGTTATCTTCATCCTCTTTCGATGAATATTGTCAAAAATTGAAAGAAATTGCAACACAATTAGGAGATATTGATCAACCCGTTTCTGAAAGCCGCTTGGTTATTCAAATGGTTCGAGGACTTCCAGTGGAATACGACACCATCGGGGCTATAATCAACCAACAATGCCCTACGTGGGACGTCGCTCAAGGAATGGTGGAAGCAGGTCAACAACAACAACAACGTAATACCCAAACAGATAACACGAACTCGGGACGGTCACCGTATCCAAACGGATATCGCGGGAATAACTATGATCCGGCAAAAGCTGCACTTGGCAGGGGGCGCGGCGGCGGTGGCCAATTTAACGGGAACAACAATCGTAGTGGGAGCTTCAGTGGAAGAACGACCGGAAGCAGTCAAAACCAAAATCAAAATTGGTCTCCCAGACCTAATCAGAACTACGGGCACCAGAATTGGGGAACAAATTAAAACAGGCCCAATCAATTTAATGTTAGGCCACAAGCCCAATACCAAACTTGGAATCCACCACCAAGCCCATTCCCGTCCCATCCAGCCCAATTTCCAACTCAGGCCCACATTATGCACCAATCCGTACCACCGGGGTTCGGTTTTAATCAACAATCTCTATCGGGTTACAATGCTCTTTCCCCACATGACATCGGAACTGCCATGACTACTTTGAACCTCAATGCTAATGATCAATCACAATGGGCATCCTCTCACATCACTGCTGATTCAGGTAAATCTAAAATTCCAAGTTTATTACCTGTTAATCCTATATTTGTCG
This sequence comes from Gnaphalium uliginosum, assembly GCA_963930675.1. Lineage (NCBI taxonomy): Eukaryota > Viridiplantae > Streptophyta > Magnoliopsida > Asterales > Asteraceae > Gnaphalium > Gnaphalium uliginosum. Next base: position 13,369,333 of record OZ005680.1, read on the forward strand.
GTAATGGTGAATTGTTACCAATTAATGGTTCTGGTAATGGCTTTTACAATACATCGAATAAAACCTATAATCTTAACCAGGTTATTCATTCTCCTAAAGTCATCAAAGATTTAATCTCTGTTCGTAAATTCACTACCGATAACCAAGTCTCAATCGAATTTGACCCTTTTGGCTTTTCTTTGAAGGACCTCGAGGATGGGCAACTGCTTTCCTGCCACAATAGTAGTGGCAATCTTTATCCATTCACACCACCTACAACAGCTTTACTTACCTCATCTACCTCAGCATCATGGCATGATCGGCTCGGACATCCCGGATTGACTGTGCTAAAATCCCTTAGTCGTTTTATTTCTTTCAACAATAATAAGTCTTTTGATTCTTTAGTTTGTAATTCTTGTCAAATTTCGAATAATAAACGGTTACCATTTTCTGATTCACTTTCTAATACATTCCATGCATTTGATTTAATACACTGTGATTTGTGGACATCCCCGGTTCTTAGTAATTCAGGATACAAATATTATATGGTGCTAATTGAAAACTTTACTCATTTTGTTTGGGTATATCCATTAAAATATAAATCTGAAACTTTCACCAACTTCACAAAATTCCACAAACTCATACAAACCCAATTTCATTCAACAATTAAAACATTCCAATGTGATCTAGGGGGAGAATTTGATAATCATAACTTCAAAAACTTTGCTAATCAACGTGGTCTTGTTTTCCGTTTTTCGTGCCCTCAGACTTCCCAACAAAATGGGAAATCCGAGCGCATGATTCGACGATTAAACGACATCATTCGTGCCCTCCTTATACAAAATTTTAAAAATCTCAGTTCGCAACAATCTCGGTTCGCAAGACCAAATCTCGGTTCGCAGGGCAACTCATTTCGCTTCGCAGCAAACTCAGTTCGCAGCCCAGCTCAGTTCGCAGGAACTCAGTTCGCAGGAACTCAGTTCGCTTTGCAGGGTTCAGTTCGCAGCGCAACTCGGTTCGCAGAACAACTCAGTTCGCAGGTCAACTCAGTTCGCTTCGCAGTCAAGCATTGCGAACTGAGTTCATCTTCTGCAAGTTGCGAACCGAGCCTGCTATAACCGAAAAACCTGAACTTTCATCTTTCAAAACTCACAAATTCGACTTTCTAACATCCTAACAAGCTTTCTAACACTTCATATGTATCAAATAACATCTTTCAAGCTTCTTTTTCACAACCAATTCATGAATTGGTTATTTTCATAAAAACAAGTTATAAACATTAAAACACTCACAGGAACAAGACGTTGATGATGATGAAATTTGATTTTCAAACAAGCTGATGATGCTTCTGAAGATTACAATTCTTCACAGAGAGTTTTCTTCAAGTTTTTGGATTTCAATTCGCAGGGTGTGTAATTGTGTAGAAGTTTTGAGAACGTACGGTATGTATATATATTAATCTAACCCAATACCAATACAATTTTAGTTCCCTTCTTAACCTGTTGTCTGGAACCTAAAACCATTTTGCGAAAGCAACTATTTTATTTTACCGACAACTAAATTAATTTAAAACGACGAATTATTTATTAGCCACAATAATTCATTTATCCATTTGACTAATATTATCACATAATCATAATAATACTAAATTATTCCTAACACATTAAATAATAAATTTAAGTTAGGAAATTACCCGAATAATACTAGGCCCTTGGGGTGGATGTTACACATTTATCCCGTCATGTTACGTTTGACGAACACACCTTTCCATACAAAACAACTCTCTCTACAAACACATATACCTTTCTCGAGGAGGAAAGTCCGAATTTTCATAATATATCGTTTCATCCACCCACACAAATACACCACCACGCTCTCCCTCTCCACAACATCCGAACATAAACACACCCCCCAATCTAATACCACCGAAACCTCGAAACCTACACAAATCAACTCAAACACAAACCCCACAAATACCCATCATATGCAAACCCGTGGCAAAGATGGTGTGGTAAAACCAAACCCACGCTATCTATTTGTACCCTCTACCAACATCTCTCCCATCCCCACGTCTTATGTAAAAGCTTTATCAGACCCTAATTGGCTTCAAGTCATGAACGATGATTTTAGTGCATTACAGGTTAATAATACATGGGAACTTGTTCCAAAACCTGCGGATACACCGATCATCCGATCACTTTGGTTATTTCGGCACAAATTCAAAGCCAATGGTTCGCTAGACAGATACAAAGCACGGTTGGTATGTAATGGGAAATCACAAACAATTGGAATTGATTGCATGGAAACTTTTAGCCCAGTAATCAAGCCAGGAACTATTCGCACAGTCTTATCATTGGCCGTCTCCAAATCATGGCCAATTCACCAGGTCGATGTAAAAAATGCTTTTCTCCATGGCAACCTTCAGGAGACTGTCTACATGCAACAACCACCGGGATTTATTAACCCTGACCAACCCAATCATGTGTGTCGATTACAGAAATCACTATACGGCCTTAAACAAGCACCACGTGCATGGTACTCCAGATTTTCCGACTTCATCATATCTCTTGGATTTCGACGCAGTCTATGTGATATATCTCTATTCATATATCATACAGGCGATCAGGTGGCATACTTACTAGTATACGTTGATGATATTGTTCTCACGGCCAACCATTCTCAGGTCCTTAATACAATTATTCAACGACTCTCACAAGAATTCGCAATGACTGATATGGATCCTCTCCATCATTTTCCTGGAATCCAAGTCACTCGGGATGCTACTTCTATTTTTCTTGGTCAAAACCAATATGCTAGAGATATTCTCCATCGGGCTAATATGACCACATGCAAACCATGTCACACACCTGTTGATACAAATTCTAAACTCAGCGCTTCAGAAGGCACACTTTTATCGGATGGGTCATTATATCGAAGCTTGGCAGGGGCCCTGCAGTACATCACAATTACTCGTCCAGATTTGTCATATGCGGTACAACAAATCTGTCTTTTTATGCATGCTCCCAGGGAACCTCACATGGTATTTCTGAAACGGGTTCTCCGCTACTTACATGGCACATTAGACTACGGATTACGGTTGACTGCCTCTCCATATAACAGTCTTATTGCCTATTCCGATGCCGATTGGGGAGGCTGCCCCGACACCAGGCGCTCTACTTCAGGATACTGCATTTTTCTTAGTCCTGATCTTATTTCATGGTCATCCAAACGGCAACCAACAATCTCCAGATCTAGCGCAGAGGCAGAATACAGAGGCGTTGCTAATGCTGTGGCTGAAGCCACTTGGGTTCGCAATTTATTACATGAATTACGCGTTCCAGTTCACCGGGCCACTATTGTCTATTGTGACAATGTTTCCGCTGTATACTTATCCGGCAATCCAGTACAACATCAAAGAACCAAACATGTGGAGATGGATATTCACTTTGTTCGTGAAAAAGTTCAAATTGGGCACATTCGAGTACTTCATATTCCTTCGCCTTATCAGTATGCAGATATCTTCACCAAAGGACTACCACGTTACCTATTTGATTCTTTTCGATCCAGCTTGAACGTGTTTAGTTCACCACGTTCACACTGAGGGGGACTATTAGAAGATATATTAGAATTAGAGTTGGATTGGTATTTGGTTTAGATTCTATCTTTAGTTATTATCTTTTCCTATTTTCATGGTTAGACATTAGTATTTATATAGATACATTGTAATCGATTTCGAGCATCAAATAATAACAAAACCAGTTTGCCCAACTATCCTACGAGATTCTTTACACTTGAGGTACCTTGCATTCTGGTATTCCGAAGGTTTTCCATCATTGGTATGCAATCTTTTAAGCCTTCAGACTGTCATTGCTAGAAGTTACGTACCTTTGTATTCACCAAATACCATATTAAACCTCGTGAATCTCAGGCATTTGTGGAGTGATGGGTACATATACTTTCCTTCAATTGAAAAACCAATGAGTCTGCAAACCATTTCCAATGTAGCTTTAAGAGACGTGTTTGAATGTTGGGAGAAATGTTTTCCTCGTATCAAGAAGCTTACATGTACGACTCTTATGCCGAAGAATCAAGACTAGAGCATGCATTTTGGGGACCCAGATGGGAAACTGGGGAGGCCCAGTTTTCGCAACTAAAACTTTTGAAACTTCAAAGTTTGGATATTCGACAGTGGCAAGCCTCTAGTATCAGCAGCTTCCCACTTCTTAAATATATAGTACTTGATGCATGCCGATATCTTGAAGAGATCCCACTTGAAATTGGGGACATTTCAACGCTTGAGCTTATTGACATTGACTACTCTAGCAGATTCGTTGTCAAATCCCTTTTCAAGCTTCAAGAAGAGCAACAAAGTTTTGGAAACTACGACTTGAAGATCAAAGTTAGAAAAGAATTGCACCACCTCTCTTTATATATATAGAAAATTGCGAGGAGTGGCATGGATAGTTGACTGGTAAAATTCCATATAAAATGTCCATACCATATATGTGTTTGATGGCATGGAAGAATAAGAAGTCAAGGAGTAGTTGTGTGATTTGTAGAGCAAGATGGAGACAGAAGAATATTAGTGAAGGTGACAAATGTCATTAAGGAATTGTGGTGTTAAATGGTTAATGTTAGTTAAGTATGATTTGGAATATATAATAGTGTTTTGAGTATGAGATAAAAGATGCATGGTTGATTTAGTCTGCCAATTTTGACCTTTTTTCCTAACATCAATCCGTTTTGTACCAATGAGTTTGTAACAAAGATGACAAGTACAATTATGTGCATCAAGGTGTAGTATGAACTATCAAAATCACGATTGGAACAAAGGAAAGTTTGATGGGATTCATGAAATTAATGATAAGGATATAATAGATTCCTAATCAAATTGTTTTCATCAATATAAAATGAACAATTTTAAAGTTTTTCTAAATATTACAAGTCATTAAAAATTTGAATTTACTTGCATCCGTAGACAATTTAATTAATGTTCTAGTACATAGCTGAGAGGGGAACTATGAAATTGACACACGTAATTAGTGATTAAACCTTCGTTATCTATCTATAAACTTGAGCTTTCATTGTAATTTATAATATATAATAATTATAACTAAGTAATGAAAAAAATAGTAAGAGAAGAATGACTCAGACGATGGCAGACCGAATTTACAGCATTTTACAAATAAATTTGTAAGTGTAAAATGCTTAAATGCAGTCAAGGTGTTAATTGCAGTGTTATTTAGTATTTTGTTGGTAAGATGCATTGAATCGAGAACAATGTGTTCCTAAAATGCAGTGAATTCGATCTGTCACTCCTCTCCTCATTTGAAATCTTCCCTTCATAACCTTACCCGTAAAACTTTGAATAATAAAATAATCTTGGAAGTCACTCGTTTGAAAATGACACATATACTATGATCAAAAACAGATCATTTATAATATTCGATTTGAATTCTTTGATGGTTACAAATTTGATGATGCAACTTCAAGTGTCCAAATCTTATAAGGTTAAATATGCTAATGAGTTAAAACTAGAGCCTAATTTGGTCTCACTTCATCATCTTTAAATTGTAGTAGTAATTACCAACATACTCAAGAGTAATTATGTACTATATGGCAGAGGCCAGAAAATATGTTGACTCTGGCAGTTTATCTCGGAAAGTAGTTTCAATAGCTGCCGGAGAAGCTCACACACTCGCTCTCACCGGTAACGAGATCTTATATATCAGTTGTGTCTACTTATAAGATTTCAAATTTTATTTGAAATTCTATCATAAGTAGTGTACAAAACAAACTTTCATTCGTGCTGTTGTATGAATCTGGTGACTTATTAATCAGAAACCAATATTTTTGCTAACATGACAAGGTTTCCAAGTCATATAAAAGGTTGTTACATCACCGGCTTACAAGTTACAAGGGGTCGGCTAAATGAAAGTCTGGTACTTACAGTAAAAAGTTCTAAAGTTGAATATATATGACAAATTTTCGAGTGAAGTGGATATATTTTCGAACACTTATCCTTTTGTAATAATCAAACACAAGCTAATGTATTTTGATGTGTGAAGGTGACGGGAGTGTATATTCATGGGGAAGAGGAACTTTCGGCCGTCTTGGTACTGGTTCAGAGTTTGACCGGCTTTTTCCTGACAAAATTGAATCTAATTCTACCAAACCGGTCAAATTTGTTGAAGTGTCGGTCGGTGCTTATCACAGCCTTGCTCTCTCCGGTAAAGTTCACGTTCTTACTTCAGGAATAAAAGAAAAAAGAAAACCAAAAACAAGCACGTGTTATATCGACTAGTTGTGTTAACCTAGGGGAGCGATAAGTATTCACGGGTTGCACAACGGTCGTGCCTAAGTTAGCACTGAAGAGTGTAACTCTTTCATGGCACAACCTTTTCATTTTGATAGGTCATTCGGTCTCTATTTATCTGTAATTCTGTATCATAAATATCTTGTTTCAACTGTATAATAAGGCTACATTGAACATAAACAAATTTCGTTGAATGAGCTTTACTCCATGAGCCACCTTTTTCATTCTGTTAATATCCTGATCTTGTTTCATTTCAGATGATGGTTCAGTTTGGAGCTGGGGTCACAATACCTGTATCCTTTAGCTGATTCTTTCATGCTTACAATTAAATGCTTCAATTTTAAAAGCTATATTGTATGACTATTAAGATGTTGAAATATATAAAAATACGCAAGTAATTATTTTAGCATTTGTGTTATTATAGAGATTGCCATTAGAACTGTAACAGTTCCATTATGATAGGATCTTTTCTTTTTGTGGGTAGAAATATGATATATTTGCATCCTTGACATCAACATAGATGGTCAACTCGGAGTCAACGGGGAGAATTCCTTAGTTCCATCTTTGGTGGAGGTGTTCCATGGACTAAGCCCTCCACATGGATCAGTAACAAAGAGACAAACAGGACTTAAGGTGTCGATATTAAATTACCATCTTTATTACGTTTTGAAATTTCTAAAATCAACAGGCCTTTGGTCTATCAGTATGTTAGTGACCCATCAACCAAGAGGTTGTGGGTTCAAGTAGTCACAAAGACATGAATAGTGACAGCAGTGTATATAATAGTTATGTTGGGTGTGATGGTCTTTGCTATCCTGATTTTTTTTGTTTAAATATGTCACCAATTAAATAATTTCTCTTTAGATCTCATCAGTCAAAGCTGGAGGTATGATGTCACTTGCAATCGATGATCTCGGGTCTCTTTGGATATGGGGAAACTGTCCTCCACAAGATCTCCCGAACGAAGGTGAAGAATTCTCACTTCTACCTACATACACTCCAACGCCTGTTTGGAATTTCCATGGTCAAACTGTGGTCAAAGTAGCATGTGGAAGTGAGCACATTATAGCGTTAGTCAGTGTAGGAGAAAAACATAAAGGTGGTGATCTTGTATGCTATTCGTGGGGCAGCAACAATCATGGGCAGCTAGGCTTAGGAGATACAGATATTCGGGCAACTCCTCAAATAATTGAAACATTCAATACCAAATCCACTTGGGCAGCATATGAATTGGCATGCGGTGCATTCCACACTTCAATACTCGCGTATAAAAAAGAAGATGGTGAAAATTTAAAAAGTGTATGTTGGAGTTTTGGACTTGGGGATAATGGGCAGCTTGGTTTGGGGACCACCAAAAAGGCGTTAGTTCCTGAAATTGTTAAATCATTACCAGTTAATGTGTGGTTAATTTCGGTTGACTGTGGTTTGTTTCATACTAGTGTTGTTTCGACAGTTGGGGATGTTTGGTCATGGGGAATGGAAAACGGGCTGGGCCTTTGCAATGAAGCGAGTTTTAACGAAAATGAAGGTGGTGATGCTCTGACCCCACATTTGATCCGTTGTAATGTTGAATATGGGTCAAAGTTTTCGGACCCTATTCAAGTAGCGTGTGGTGCAGCCCATACTGTTCTTCTTGCAGATAACGGGTATAGACTTTGGTCATGGGGGAGAGGAAGAAGTGGGGTTCTTGGAAATGGTCAAGTGAATGACTTTTTTTACCCGAATCTTGTGTTATGGCCACCACTGCAAGAAGATTTTGTGAAAAACGACAAAATGGATGATTATAAGAAGAGTGATGACAAAATGGATGCTGAAAAGAGTTCGGTAGATATCACAGAAATTGAAAAGGAACTTTTTATAATGAAACGTTATGCTGGCATACTTCATTGTTCTGTTTTTGGGAAGCATTTTGAAGAAGAGAAGGACATACCAGTGTCTTTAAGGAATTTGGGTTCACTGGATGTTGGTAATGAGTGGGAGAATATGTTGGAATCGTGTGATCAAGTTAAGCTGGTACAACTGGAAATGTTTTATCGTAACATGCTTGCAGGTGTTAAAGATAAGATCATGAAGAAAAAGATTAAGGAGATGATCAATGAGTGCCTTGAATCTTCAACAAGTATGCCTAATTAAGGGATCATATTGATATCTATATGACTCTTGCAAGAGTTGGCATGTCTTTTTTGTTTGCATATATGTAAGTAAGTAGCCGTTGTTAAGATTTGAATGAAGATTCATCGGGTGTAGATATTAGGCATCTAAATGTTTGCATTTTGTATGAGAAGTTATGGTATGTAGTATGTGCCTAATATAAATTAATGACAATGAAAGCTCTGTTTATAAGCTGTTGCTAAATTCAAGATCCAGTTTTTGAAAGGATTCATCTTTTATGTTGTAACAGACACTAATTGGTGGTTTTTGAAGCGCTTAATTTGGGCGGGTTGCATATTACCATACTGTAATGTTACACCCAAACTCATTAACACACTCAAATCATTAATCAATATATTCACTTGCGAATTAACATTAGCTTCAACTAAAATTAAATATATCAAAATTCCATGCATTGATTTAGGACAACACTTTGGGCAATACATATAGTGATAAATCATTTAAATTCATTATATTTATTGTAAGTTATTCCTATACAAATACAAAATACAATTTAAGACCAATTCATAGCAATAACATGTTGGAATATACAATCTAGCTTGGATTACATTTGGTTTGATGTGAAAGTACATAAAGAATAAAAGTTGGAGGGCTTCTGTGCACCCGTCTAGAACTAGGAGAATTAAAAGAGTGCAGAAGAATAATGGAGGGACTATAGATGACGCTTGTCTTAGTTATGAAATATAAAGACTTGGCATTTAGGGTTTCAATCACCCCTAAATCCTTGTTCTCTGTTTTTGTATTCGGTTTATCACCCAAAGTTAGGGTTTCAAATTGTTAGACCACCAACATGCCACCTCCACACGCACGGGGATCCTTCACGGGGCGACTTTCTCGATCACTCGGAAACTCCCTAAGCCTCCTCCACTACTCTGACGACTCCCATTCTTACTCTGACGATCATTCTTACCGGCAACGTCTACACTGTCACACTTTCCATGAGTGACGGGATATCATGCACATGCCCTGACCCCGTCACCCCATGCAAACACATTCTATTCGTTTACACTCGTGTCTTGTCCCTCTCCACCCACGACCCTCGTATACGTCGTCGCACTTTAAGGGCGAGCGAAGTCTTTTCCCTCCTCAATCTTCCGGTCTCCGAGGACTCATTCGCTAGCGAAGAAGTTAGAAAACGTTTCCATGAGCAATACAAGGTTGATGATGATGATGATGGAAATAGGAATGGTGAACAAGAACAAGGCAAGTATATTAATTTAGACGATGATGATGATGATGACGATGATGATGATGATGGGAAAGATGATGGGAATGGGAATGGGAACTAAGAACAGGGCAAGAATTTAATATTAATTCATCTGCCCATATCGGTGAGTAGTGAAGGTGATAATATGGCTAATGTTCATAAAGGACAAGCAGAATTGTGGGTTAGTATTAGTTATAAGTATGACGATTGATATGGAATATATAATACTAGTGTTTAGAGTTATTTTTACATTATTTGTTTATATCTATCTTTATGGCTTAGTACTATTGATATTCTACCTAGCTTAAGATATACTAATCTACATACAACAAGCATCTCTGCAGATATTTCATTATCTAGTAATCAAGATGACAAGTACAATGAATATGTGTATCAAGGGGTACTCCAAGTATATTGTTTCACAGAAATCCCATCTACAAATTCTTGAAAACTTTTTAAAAGATGGTAACTGCAAGTTTTTGGAACTAGTAATTAAGTTGATTACTAGAGTTGCTGATTATAGAATTGGAACACAGAAGGCTTGATGGGATTCATGAAAAATGATAAGGATCAAACAGAAGCCTAATCAAATTGTTCATCAATATAAAAAATAATTTATATTATATTTATAATGGAATTTTTAGTAATGATAACTACTTGATTTGAGTGTGTAATCAAAGGTGTAATTAAACTAATTAAAGTTTATGTTTCGGATTTTTTTAATGTGTTAATTTCTGAAATTGTTAAATCATTACCTGTTAATGTGTTTGATTTTGATTGACTGTGGTTTATTTCATACAAGTTTTGTATCGTTAGATGGGGATGTTTGGTCATGGGGAATGGGAAACGGGTTGGGCCTTTGTAATGAAACGAATTTTACAGAAAGTGAAGGTGGTGATGCTCCGACCCCACGTTTGATCCGGTCTAATGTGGAATACAGGTAATAGTTTTCTGACCCTATACAATTAGCTTGTGGTGCAGCCCATACCATTCTTCTTACAGATAATGGGTATAAACTTTGGTCATAGGGGAGAAATGAATGGTTTTTTTGACCCGAATCTTGTGCTATGGCCACCACTACAAAAAGATTTTATGAAAGATGGAGCGAAAACCATCAGTGTCAGGATAATTGACAAAATAGATGTATTAAAGAAGAACAATGACAAAAAAGATGTTGAAAGGAGTTCGGTAGATGTCACAGAAATTGAAAAGGAACATTTTATAATGGAACGTTATGCTAGCGTACTTCATGGTTCTGTTTTTAGGAAGCCTTTTGATAAAGAGAATGATATACCAATGTCTTTAGAGAATTCGAGTTCGTTTGATATCGATAAAGAGTGGGAGAATATGTTGGAATTGTATGATTAAGGTGAGCCGGTAAGCTAAGAATGTTTTATCGGAACATGCTTGCAGGTGTTAAAGAGAAGATCATGACAAAAAAGATTAAGGGGATGATCAAGGAGTGCCTTGAATGTTCAACTAAGTATATTATTATTATTAATTAGTAATTATTAATTATAAATTATAAAAGAATGAAAGTTCTATTTTTTAACAGTGTTATTCTATTATATATTATACTAACATCAAACCCGTGTATATACACGGCTCGTCGAATGTGTATTTTATTTTTGTAATTACACGAATAATATAGATAATAATATTCTATCGTTTCGTAAGAGTTAAAAAAGATATACAATGAAGTCGCAAACTAAATTGTTTTAGGTAGTATATATGTAAAGCATACCGGTGGTGTCATATTAATGTTAGTTTTGATATACTAATTTGTGTGGGTAACGTAATTGATTTGATCTTCCATAATATTGTACGACTGTTTTTCTCTTCCCGATAACATAATTCATGAGAGATAAATTGATTAGTTGACAATCGGAAATAATAATGGAAGAACAATAAAGAATGAAACCGTATGAACTTTTAACCGTGACTAAATAATTATTATAATTATATATATATATATATATATATATATATATATATAGTTGGAATTATAATTTGTATATGGTAAGGATTCTAATTATAGCGTGTGAATTAGATATTGTATATGATAATATTTTATTTTAGTGATTATTTTTTTTAAATAGTTTAAGAGTTGAAGCGTGATTTATAATGAAGCTAATTTTAGGGATGACGATGTTAAAAAAAATTATTTAGTTATTTGGGATGTATGTCAAGCATGTTTTAAACAACTTAAAAGTCGATGTAAAATGAATTAAATGTTTATACCCTCTCGAAAAATACTATATAGATCGTTTTTATGTTAAAATTTTTGCTTTCTAAGGTACTTAAAATTAGTTATTGATGAAAATTTATGAAAGTGGATGTAAAAGTGTAAACGTATTACTCAAAAAATGTTTATTAGGTACCTATATAAATATCTATCATAGATAAATACATACATACATATACATATTTGGATTAAAACAATCGGTAAAATACACAAAACCTAATTGAAATTCTTTAACTCAAGTCAAAACTTAGTAAAACTTAAATACGTATTTTAGTTAAATATATATCCTAGATAAATGTACATTCCTTTTTTATAATTAATTATATGGATATTTTAAAAATAATTCATGATTTATGATGTAAAAAAATCTTATATTTTAGTCGATTGAACAAAATTGAGTAATTCTATTGTTTGATTAGAATTTGGATGACATTACACCCCGCTTCCTATATCATAATTACTAGCTTTTAAACTCGTGTATAAACACGAGTCGTATAATAAAAAAACTTCTATGTTTCAATAAGTTTAAATTATATCTTCAACTGAACTATAAATTGTAAAAATAGATGATAAATATTTTATATTTACTAATGGAATAAATAAATCATATATAACTTGTATATATTTATACCCAATTTTTACTTATAAAAATAAAGTTTTGGTACCGACTGTTACTCGGCTAAAATAAATAAAATATGTGTATATTCACAATTGTTACTTGGATAAAATAAATAAAAATGTTAAAAATATGTTTATGTGACCTACAAAGATCGTTAGTAATAAATACTAAATATTAAATAGTAAATATATAATATAAAACTGAATAGTATAAAGGATATTTGTTAGTTAAATAAAAATATATATTTAAATGCTTGATCAATTCTAGCACATACAATTACCAAAGTAATTGTTACTATTCTTAACATATTGAAACTCATTTACTACTATTGTAGCTCAAAGAAAAAATAATAATATTAATAGCTAGAGGGATGGACATACATGTGTATATTTAATTTATATATGTATTATAATTTTGCAATATAAAATAGTGGTAACAAGAAATTAAAAATGTAAAAATAACTACACAACCATAAATCTCTAATCTCTAATAACATTCAAAAGACAACATTATTAACCTTTTGAAATGTAATTTAAAAAGGGTATAAAATAGAACATATAATTATTATAATAAGTTGCTACAAAAATTATCAATAGAGTTAAAATGTAATTTGTAGTCCATTGCAAAATTATTGAATTTTTGTATTAAACAAATTAACTATATAAGTTAGAATAATATAAAAAAACTAAAATATAAAATATTTGGTTACAATGTATGTTAAAAGGAATAAATCGACTAAAACGACAAAATATAGAGTTCTAACATTTTCAAAATTGAGTTGTTAAAGCTTTATAATTATGATATGTTGAGTGTTTTCCGTTTCAAGTTTATGAAATTTACTTAATCGATTAAAACTGATTGAGATCAAATTCGTGGGAAAATAGATTAAGAATGCGATATAGATTTAAATTCGCTATTTAATTGAGTCAAAACTTTAACAAAGAAAATAATCCAATTCTATCGACTTGAGAAAGTCAAAACTGTTTCAAATTTTTTATGAACACTCTTTACTAAAGTGCCTGAAAAATGAAGTTCTTTTACGTTACGAGTTCCACAGTATGAGCAAACAACCTAAAAGAAATTACATTCACATATTTAAAAATATATATTTTTATGCCCGTCGCAATGCGCGAGTGAAAAAAACTCGTTAAGAACAAAAAGTATAATAATAATAAAAAAAAATATGAATAACACATCGATGGAGTACAATCTTATGCAACAAAGTTTGATAATTTTGTTACTTTTAGGAAGTCTTTTATACCACGGACTACGAGAATAACTAAATATATTTATTTGAATTTAATTGTTAACTTAAATCAAGAAGTCATATATTTAAATTTAATTTAATTAATTAAAATATCGAATTAATACTGAATTGTGATTGGTCAATTAAATTTCAATTTTAAAATTAAATGGCTTAAGCCGGCTTCCTATGATATATTTAAGATTTAAGAATGGACAATCTTTGATAATAATAATAATAACAATAATGATAATAATGACAATAATAATAATTATTAATAATTTTTTTATTAGAAAGACAACCCTACAATCTAACACACGTGTTATATACAACCATCATGAATATATACACTCAATGGCTCAGGTGAGGCTTGAACTCACAACCTTCCGATTAATAAGCTCCTCTCATACCGCTAGGCCAATGACCCTTAATAATAATATTAATAATAACAATAATAAAATAAATGATTAAATGAAATTAGTTGTGGATGAGTATTCGGATTATTTAATTTGTATGGAATTTTAATAATAATATAATTAATAATAATAATAATCACAATAAAATAATAATAATATATATTAAAATAATTATAATTGAGTAAAATAAATGAACGTTGATATATTACTTATGGAATATATGATTTTAGTAAAAGTTAAAATTAAAAATATTAAAATTGAATTAATTGATCATTAAAAATAATTGATGATATCGTAAATATATTTTCTTTATTATATTTAAGTTTGCTATATTATATTTAAGATTAAGATAAATATTATTGTTATTATCCACTTTTGATGGCCGGCCCGTAGAGATGGGCCGCTGCAACGACCAAAAAGCCCTTTATTGCGAAAGTTCTGCAACTTATGTTCTGAGCAAATAAAATAAAATAAATCAATCCATAGGCGCCAGAACTCCCATAAAATTTCAAACATCGCCATTTTTAATTTACCCCCAAATTTCAAAATTAAAGTTCCTGACCACCGCACCTCAGCCATTGCCACTACCACAACAGAATCACTACCGCACTGCTATCGCTATCGCACGGCTATCGTTCTCTTCTTCATTCACTATTCGATAATTTCATAAATAATGAAAACTATAAACCCCGATCGAACTTTCTAGTTTGCCATGAAATTTCATCATCATTGCTGGTAATATCTCCATCTTTTCGATCAGCTAGTTTTTAATTTCATTCCTTATCATCTAGATGGCGTATTTTTCTCCTTTTTCTGTATTCGGTTTATCACCCAAAGTTAGGGTTTACTAGGTCTTGATTTAGTCTTTGGGTGCAGTTTTTTGGGTTCAATTTAGATTGTTTGGTTCAAATCTGTTGGTATCTTGTGATTTCTTAAAATCTTTTCATAACAATTATTCAAATTGTTACACCACCAACATGCCACCACCACGCGCACGGGGAACCTTTTCTGGACGACTTGATCGATCACTTGGAAACACCCTAAGCCTCCTTCACCACTCTGACTCTGACTTTTTCATCCTCGGTGCCACGTCTACACCATCAAAATTTCCATGACACCATCATGCACATGCCCTGACCCCATGACCCCATGCAAACACATTCTATTTGTTTACATTCGTATCCTGTCCCTCTCGACCCACTACCCTCGTCTACGTCGTCGCACTTTACGCCCAAATGAAGTTTTTTGCCTCCTCCATACCCCAGTCTCCGAGGACTCATTCGCAAGTGAAACACTTATACAACGTTTCCATGAGCTATACAAGGTTGATGATGATGATGATGATGATGATGATGATGATGAGAATGGGAATGGGAATGGTGAACAAGAACAAGGCAAGTATATCAATTTATCCGCCTATATGGATAATGATGATGATGATGACGACGACGATGATGATGTTGAGGAGGAGGGGGATGGGGATAGGGATGGGAGTGATCAAAGTGTGAATGGGAATGGGAATGGTGAACAAGAACAAGGCAAGTATATTAATTTATCTGCCCATAGTGGAGGTCTTGGAAATGGTCAAGTGAACGACTTTTTTGACCCAAATCTCGTGTTATGGCCACCACTACAAGAAGCTTTGGTGAAAAATGACAAAATAAATGATGAAAAGAAGAACAATGAAAATATAGATGTTGAAAAGAGTTCGGTCGATCTCAGAGAAATCGAAAAGAAACTTTTTGTAATGGAACGTTATGCTAGCATACTTCATGGTTGTGTTTTTGGGAAGCCTTTTGAAGAAAAGAAGGATATACCAATTTCTTTACAGAATTCGGGTTCGTTTGATGTTGGTATAGAGTGGGAGAATATGTTGGAATCGTGTGATCAAGGTAAGCTGGTACGATTGGAAATGTTTTATTGTAACATGCTTGCAGGTGTTAAAGATAAGATCATGAAGAAAAATATTAAGGAAATAATCAAGGAGTGTCTTGAATCTTCAACTAGTATGCCTAGTTAATTAAGGTATCATATTGATATCTATATGAATCTTTATCAAGTTGGCATGTCTTTTTGTTTGTTTATCTGTATACAAGTAGCAGTGGTTAAGAGTAGAATGAGGATTTATCGGCTGTAAATATTAGGCATGTAAATGTCTGCATTTTGTATGACAAGTTATGGGTATGCAGTACTGATATCTACATGCATCAACATATATTATTTACCTATAAGCTAAAGTTAAGCTCTGGTTCTTGAAACGATTAATGTTTTGGTCTGTAACAGACACTCATTGGAGATTTTTGAAGTGCATAACGTTTTTTTGCTCTTTAGGATGGGCCGCAGAATATTCACTTGAGACTTGTACTTGTGTTTAAAAAGAACTGCATTTCAGTTTCTGCGGTACCAAAGGAGACCCAAGTTAGTTTCAAAATATCCGTTTAGCGGAAAACTATCAGAACTAAGGGTAGCAGTGCATCAGCTAGAAATAGATACAGAGATAACATCGTGACAAACAAAACTATTCTATAGATTTGTTAAATTTATTGCAATTTCATATACAGTTCCTTGAAATGAGTTCTTACGAAAACAGAGGTCCATAGCTTGTATTCATGTACTCTTTTACATATACTCTCCATCTCTAGTGCATTGAACTTTTTAGAGTTCAAAACATTGTCACATCAGCATTTTATCTTTTGACAGAAAAGTTCTACAATGTATTGAACTATACAGATTTTTTGAACTGATACATCAGTGTACTATTTTCCTAATATTTTAATCTCTCACACACACGCATATATATTTTTTTTGGAAGTAGAAAAGAATTAAATATTAAATAGACCCACTTTCTCCGTCTAATTAAAGTTGAGTCAGTCTTGGACTTGATTTAAACACTCAACACCCACAGTACAATTTACAATGACATGTCATAGTTCAACAAAACTTTATACCTTGCCAGCTATGTGCATTTTGGATGCTCTTAACATGGACTTCTTAAACTGCATTTACTGTTTCACATATAACTTTAGGTAAACTATTTTTTTTCTTCATTACTATAAATCTGTACAAATATTCAAAAACAAAGCCAAACCAAGCACATCAATACTAACGTTAGAGACATGTAAATCAAATTCAAATAATGAGAGCATCTGCGAACGGTTTACCTTGTATATAATCAAGTAGATTCGGTTTTTTTGTTTTTTTTCCCCCTCCAAATGTGAACCTGGAGAGAAGACAGTGGATTCTTATTAAGAGGAAATCGTTGATCACAACTAGGTAGTTTTATGCAGTTGTGCACCTAAGTTTGGATACATAACATCTATACACTCAATTTCCTGGTAAATGTTATCTAACATAGTTCTTGAGATTGATCAACATCCACCAACTTTTACAGCTACTAACTTTTTCGTACAAGAAAGTGTTCTTATAAAATTTCGTAGCCTTACTAATCGATTCTAGTAAATTGAGTTGTAGTAAAAAATTATATCTAACATATCGGAACAGGCTAGATGTTTAAAAATATATACAAACTATAGATTTGCACATTTTTTCCGTATGAACTTTTTTTTTTCTCAAACAAATAATAATAATTTGAGATATCGATAATAAAACAAAATTGAAATTTAACGTGAAACCCCGATAGGGTAAAAACTACGGAGAAGGAAATAAACGTTTCAATAAATAAAATAATAAAAAATACACTCTCATTAGTTACAATGATAAATATCAATGTTTGTATCTTTTGCATTTAGAAGAATGACTCACTAACTCTTTAATAAAAAGAACTTTTTATTTTTATTTTAATACGTATAAACAAGTTTAAAAAGTGCTCTATTAATACGCAATTGTTGACACCAATTAAATCTTCTACACGAGTCTAAGTAAAAATAGTTAACAGATGCACACTTTTTACCATCGTAAGATGCTTAATTTG
Organism: Gnaphalium uliginosum; assembly: GCA_963930675.1. Lineage (NCBI taxonomy): Eukaryota > Viridiplantae > Streptophyta > Magnoliopsida > Asterales > Asteraceae > Gnaphalium > Gnaphalium uliginosum. The sequence goes on from OZ005680.1 coordinate 13,387,461, forward strand.
AGAAGCGATTTTATCAGCAGCCAAATTTATTTATTTATTTTTGTAAAAAAATAATCAAATTATGGCGCACGTTAGCCTGGTCCATTTTTTTATTTTTAACACGCGCCTTTGGTTAAAACCCTCGAAAGCCCTAAAACACAAAACCTTCATTCATCTCCGGCGAAATGCCCGGCCTTCTTACATATTCCGGCGACTCATCCGCCGTCGTTCCATACACACAAGAACTAAACTCTCCAACAATCTATACTCTCCACCACGGTATCAATCCTCCAATAACTCCTCGCATCTCCATCTCATGGTCCCGCGGTAACTCCTTACGTGTATCCGTTTTCCGGTCACCTGAAAACAATGAAAGTGAAGTTGGCGGGAAAGTGATAGATTTGAAAGTAAGCGGTGAAGACGTTGATAGTGAAATTAATGATGATGCACGGTGGCGGAGTATAGTGTATGGATCAGTGGCGCCGTTTGCGCATTTGCAGAATAAGAAGAATGCGATTGCTGCGTTGTCGGAGTTACGGCATCTGGATCCGTATGACGGCGAGTGGTAATTGACTAATTATATTGCTTATTGTTTTGAATAAGAACCTGTATATTGGTAAGAATCATAAGAAGTACTCAAACCTCTCAATTTGAGTCGTATAAGTTAACACATTCACGAAGTTTCACAATTGTAAATTGAATCGAAGTGTTTGCTAGTGTTTTAGAACATTGTGTAGTAAAAAAAGCAATAAATTAGTTGATGCACGAAGTGCACTTGTGTGCAATTAGATGCCCAACATAAACTTGTGAATTTGTCGATTTTGATGCATCAAAGTTGTATCAAATACTTCAGTTGAGATATACAATTGTCTAACTTTGTGAATTTGTTAACCTATATGACTCAAATTGAGTAGTTACGATTCTTACTGCTATTTAGGTGTTTACTTTATCTTTTACCTACATATATTTATGTGTCGACCTCAACCCCGAACCTCCCGCCCATTTTACCACCTCTAAGATTCAGTCATGGATACTCCCGAGGTTCACCTCGCTGTAATATTTGATGGAATTAGAGGTAGAGAATTAGGGAAGTAAAATGCTTAATTATGCAACATTATTGATTTATCAATATATAATATGACCTTCGAATTCTGTTACACTGTAATAAAGTTATATTTGTTTGTATGTAATTAATATGTGAAAAATAGCCTCTTTCTAATGTGTTTTGTGAAACTGAACTTATGCACTAGAGTGCAATACAAGAGAGATTCATATGTCATGTTGAAGTTAACTAGTTGGGTTATTAAGTTTGAGAAGACTTGCTTTAGTTTAAGTTTGAGAAGACTTGCGTTAGTTTAAGTTTGAGAGTGGGTAATTGAACAGAACATGCAATTTTAGGGGGCGTTTAGTTTGTAACACAAAATCAGTATGGGTATTGGTTTATTAATGGGGTGGAATGGGCAAGGGAATAGGTTTCCACCTCTCCTGGTAGGTTTAGAGCATCCCTTTATATGTTCCAAACCCAATTGTACAACCATTTCGTTTAACCGAAAACCTTACATGGGAATTAAGCCCATTTCTTCATTCCCGTACCTAGTAACAAAATGCACCGGCGATTGATTAGTAGGTATGGGTTTCATTGAAGAATATAAATTTGCCATTGCTTCTTTTTCTTTCTCATCTCTTTATAGATGGTAATTTTCAAAGATGGATGATCCTTGAGTTTAGGAAGATTTTTGAGTTGTCTATCACTCCGTATAAGGTTAATATGTAGCAATGGTAAGTTATGTCTTATAGAGTGTGGTTACACTTCATGAAAACAGGTCAAAATATGTTTTGGAGTATAGCAAGGAAATAAAGTCTCTTTTAGGAAACAAGAAATCAAGTCCTACCTCGTTAATTGAAGATCCAAAGACTGTATTAAAGGTATTACTGTTATTTAAACATTGTTTTGTTGCACGTTGGCCTACAAATTAATCAGCTAGTCTTTCTTAATATAAAATCTTAATAGAATGTTGAGGAGCCAAGCTCTTTGAAAGCTGCATGGGAGCTGTTGGAAATATTTTATGCAGACAAACAATCTCAGCCTTGGATCCCTGAGAAACTTGTTGATTGGTTATCTGTAAGGATACTTGACTCGATTACTGTATACTGAATGTAATCATTATTATTTTTTACACCTTTCTTTGTTTGCTCGAGGTACAATTGATCCATTGATAATTATGCTTCATTTAGGATTATGATAGTCTCTTCTCTGGACACGTTCCAAGTGTTCATTTGAGACTGGTGGAGTTTCAAGAGGAACTTAGTAGTATACAGGTTTGAATTGATATTATTAATGCTTTTACATTTTGTGTGTGATTTAATGTGGTGTAATTGTTTGTAAAAGAAAATACACACGTTCTGAAATTTGAACTTATCCTCAGGCAGTTGAAAATGAGCCTTCATATTGGCAAGCAATTTCTTCAGCACTAGCAGTTGGCTGGCTAGACATTGTGGTGAGTATACACACTTGAAACACAAGTTGTAGTCTAACTTGTTAATGTAACCGTAAAAAGAATATCAAGGTCATTCTGTTTAAGCACTTATTCATCACATATAAAATGATAATTGTAGGTGAAATTGTTGCGTTTACATGGATCTTATCAGCTTAATCAGTTAGGAACTCGCGAGGTTTGTATTCAATTATGGAGTACTGTTTTGTAGAGTTATATGCAGCTCAGTGTATTCGGTAAAAATGTCATTTTAATTGCAGACAGAAAACGGACTTGTAGAAGCAGTTGCAGTTCTAGTATCAAAAATGCCACGCATGCGTGAGGATTTACCAGATGGAAAGTTAGGTGAATGCTATTACAACAAGTCTGATTTTATGAGGGTAAGAAGTTAAGTTAATTTACACTTTAAAGTAACATTTTAAATGGATGTCTATTAAGAACGAATGTTAAAACCTACTAGGCATGGGAAAAGTGGCGATCACAGATAACCAAATTGGACTGCAGTTCATTCTGGCTTCAATGCAGTCATCATCATACTAAAGAAAACCTAAAGAATCTGCTTCAAATTTTGCTCGGAACCACCAGTATTCTATCTAGTGCCACCTGTCATTGGGTAGAGCTATATATTGCTCACTTCCTATATGTCAGGCCCTTTACTTCGGTCAGTGTTATTTTTTAATTCTGTCATCAGTTTACTCGACTTAAATAGCCCATACTTTTTATCAATGTTTTATGACATCAGTACGTCTTTTCTTTTGTTTGCAGGGTTTAGAAAGCATGCATGTCCTAGCTCAAAAATGCATCCAATCAAAACCTACGTCTAGTCTTCATAAGCTGATGAGACTTTTAATTGGGATTGTTGGAGAAAATACAGAGGTAATGAATGATTTAAAAGACATTATAAATACCGAATTATCATAGTGTAACATCTCATAATTCTAATCTTCTCAGGTTGTATTGGCTGAATGCTCGAGATCATTTGGTCCTTGGTAGGATATATATACACACATGTACTTTAATATTTAATATAAATCTTATATTCTTCTTATCCATGTATTAATTTGTTATTTTTGGTGGTAGGATGATTGCACATGCTACAGAGTTGTTAACGGCTGGGAGTATTGAGGCCGAAATTCTTTTAAAAGAAGAACGTGATAATTTAGGGGGAATTAGCATAGAGGAATCCCATCGACTTGTATATGCTCAAGTGTTATCTTCTCACGCCTTAACTTGGCAAGTGAGTGCATGGTTCATCTTAGACTGTTTAACTATGTTAGTTACTTCTTTTGATTTTGGTTATCTTAATTTGCAGATCGCTCCAATATATTTAATATCTTGTGTGAAACATGGAGTTGGGTTGTTGGAAATCTTGTTGTACAAGCAACCTGTATATCATAGTCAAGTTCTCCTTAAGAATATTGAGATATGCCGTATGTATGATCTTGATGGCATGAGCTCCAATGCTATGAAGGTACTTTGTTTGTGACTTCCATTTTCTTCTAATTCTGGAATAGCTGGTACTTAAGTTTTTGAGAATTTCTTAAATCAGATTGCTGGAGTGCATCACTGGAAGCATGGTAGGAAAGGTGCAGGAGTCTTTTGGCTACAACAAGCTCGGGATGAAGTTCGCCTCAATCGAATTGCCCAGAAGTTGTTTGAGTTTGTCGGGAAGCCAATATCCGATGAGAGTTTCGAGGTAAGTGCTGTGGATATGGGTTTCAGTTTGTGTATTGTCTCTGAAACTCAAATGGCTGATCATGGATATTACATCTGCAGCAATGGGAAGGCTTAATTGAATTATTGGGCTCTGAATCTAGAGTCGCAGGAAGTCTTGAGTTTCTTCACAAGTACGTTTTAAATTATTTAAAGAAAAGATCTCGTCTCTTTTCGCTTCAATTCTCGTTTTGTTTTAAAGTTTACAACCTATTGCTGCATAGATATCGGGACTTCAAGAGATCTCTGCAGCAGGTCCAAGAAGGCGCATTGACTGATGCTACTCGAAAAGCTGGTGAAGCTCTTATATTGGTATGCGGTTACATACTTTATAGGATTATAGTTGACTCCTCAATTTACTGACAAGATAGCACATTATGTTTAATTTTTATTTTTTGTTACACAAGCTTATGAAACATCCTTCTACACCTCAAAAGTTTTGGCTGCCTGTTCTGTATGATTCGGTGAGCTAATTATTACCATTCTCTTGTGCGTATTTTAATCTTTTGTTTTGATTTCTATGGTCACAGCTTTAATTATTTTCTTATCTGTAGTTGAAGTTGCTCAACTGGCGGGAGCGTCCTCTGCTAAATGTATCTCAGACTAACTTGCTATTGAATAAATTGCAAGAGTTGTCAGTTGCAAGGCTGCGCCCTGATTTTGTTGAGGTTGGGCTACCGCCACAGGCCTTAAGCTCCGTTAGGCTGGCTCTTGCTACTAACTTAGGGCGTGCTATCCTGGAGGAATGATTTTCTTCAAAAAATGTCTATCGGTATGTTTGCTCTCTTGAATGTGATCGAATGCATATTCTCTACTGTGTGATTTTGAACTCTTGTTACGGTTAATCTTCAGTATGTATGCTAGATAAATTCGTTCTTTTTACTCATATTAATGTTCAGTATGCATATTTTTATCTCTCTTTACTTGCTGATGCTGGAAGCTATTTACAAGTTTTTTCATTTCCAGAATGAATGATATGATAAAAAATTGTGTGCAAAAAGTTACTGGTATAAAAAGGTGGACACGTGATGGTTTTTCACTGTTTATGAAGTGGTGCATTACTTTTATCTTTGCGAAGAGAGTTGGTTTGTCTAGAACAAAACTTAAGATGGATGGAAACATGGATCTTGACACCAGGTGCTCATTGTTAATGTATTATTAATTTGTTCGTCTGTGACAGGTAAAGTGATATTTAGAACCCAACGAAGACATGTAGATGCATACTTGGTTTGGATGCTGCTTTAAATTTCTCTATAACAGCGGTAAAAGTTTGCCAAAATATGTCTTCCTGTACAACTAGTAAAATATGTGTATCTATGGAGCTGTGTTCGATATGAACATTGTTTGTGTAATGTCATGAAGCTCGAGTTGTAGATTATCGTCAAAATTTATGAAAATTCAGCAATTCATTGAGATACATCATCATGTCTTGTGTTTACTTGGTCTAAAAACCTGTCTTGGCATGAAATTTAGCAATTTATGAAAAATGTATGTTTCTTTCATAAACATGGTATGTTTGGTACAATGGAAATGAAATGGAGAAAGCGAAAGAGAAACACTTGATATATGATAATTATATAGAAACTAGGATCTTAATGTATTTTGTTTACAAACCAATGTGAAATCAATTCTTCTCATTTGGATTTAAATATTCTACATTAGGTTGTACCACAATCCTCCTAATTAAAACCAATAAAGTGATTTAGATAACTAGTTGGTTCTGAAAATTCCTTAATGGGTCGGTTCGCTCGATCATCTAGGTATGGATATCAATTCGACATTGTGCCCTTGTGGTGATGTGGTTGAATCGTTGCTTCGCCGTTACATGTAAAAGGGTATGGGAGGAATAGAAAACTATGTTTAAACGGTGGAATTTAGGCCCGTTCAACTTGATTTCAGTTGGGGAAATAACTACCCACGAGGGAATTACTACTTTTACTCCAAAACAGAGGTTTATTTAGCAAAGTGGTGACGTGGACCATGTAAGAATATTTGAAACTCAACTGTCAAATTTATCAAAGATATGTAATGAAGTGCGAATCCTTGCACATTTTTGCATTTAAACCTGATTAAAAGGAGCAAATAAGCAATTATTACTTCATGAGAAGAATAAGTCATCAATCCAATTAATGCATGCAAAGTTTAATTCAATTCCAAGTGGGCTGCTGGTGTTAAAAAATACCTCAAGTTCGTTGTCACTTTCTCAATTTTTTAATTTTGACCAAAAAGTAGTCATATCCTACCTCAAATTTAATGTTGCTGCTGCCTAAGCTTTGATTTACTGCTGTAATTGGCTCATGGATTCTTTGATCATTTCTCCTGTGTCATTTAATTGCTGTCTTGACCTCTTCTACTAGCATTTTAGCAATAGGTGATAGATCGGTAAACCATCTACTTTTTTTTCCGTGCACCACTAAATATGGGCAGGGTGGTTGACTAATGTGGTCAATTTAGTATTTTGAACTTACCCATGACTAACACACGACTACAAGGACATAGTCATGACACTCCATGGTGATAACTCAACGACTTCTACCATGAAGCCACTACAAGCCCTCTAACAACTACGGAGTATAAATAATCTTATTTAACGTAATATAATTACACTGCTATATATATATATATATATATATATATATATATATGTCTTTGTGGTTAATAACAAGTAGGTTCCTTGAAGGCATAAATATGCTTAGCTCAAAGGTCAGGTTCAAACAAGCACACTTTTCAAAGTGGGACATCGTATTAAGACACACATTAATTTGATAACCACCCACTGGCCAATAGATGATATAGGAGCTGGAATTATACGCGTTTTATATGATACCATGCACATGACGCGGGCATCCATGGAACACACAAACCTACACATGCATAATAAGTTGACTTTGACTTTTTATCCCAATTACATAGTAGGATAAACAATGCATCTACGACTCTATGCATGGTTAACAGGACCACCTTAAGTAGTTTAAGTCTAGATATATTTCTTCTTAAATACTGTAATACTTATCTAGCTAGCTACTTAGTTAAAAAACGTTCTTGGTGAGTCAGTCTATAGATAGACATTCCATTTTGTGTACCCATATTGAAGTTGTTCTACATTCTTAACCATTTTGCTTTCGGTTAGAGAACTGAATTTTTCTTTCAATTCATTGTAGAGCTTGCAGACACCTATCTGTTGGTCTTTTTCAACAACACATTAATTAGTACATTTTCAACTTTTGCACTTGCAATAGCCAGACACTTTATTTAATTTGATTTGATTTTTTTCATAACAATTGATCAACAAATAATGGAGGCTTTCGTAAAGGAGTTTGAGCATCTCAAAATCCAACTGGAAGATATAAAATCAGCCACTGACGAATTTGATAAAGCAAAAGTTATCGGACATGGTGGTTTCGGAAAGGTGTATAGAGGAGAACTTACTCATTCTATGGGGCGAAACCTTGTTGCTATTAAGCGCCTAGATCGTAAATTTGGGCAAGGAGACATTGAGTTCTGGAAAGAGATCACAATGCTCTCCCGTTACACCCATAAAAATCTCATCTCTCTCCTTGGATTTTGTGACGAGAGTGGTGAAAAGATACTTGTGTACGAGCATGCACTTAATGAAAGCCTTGATCGCCATTTAAGTAGTGTTAGTCTAACGTGGAGTCAGCGAATCAAAATATGTCTTGATGCTGCAAGGGGACTATGCTATCTTCACGACGAAAAAGGCACTTATCAAAGAGTTATCCACCGTGATATCAAAAGCGCCAACATCCTACTGGATGAAAAGTGGAACGCTAAAGTTTCCGACATGGGACTGTCAAAACTAGGACCGGCTAATCAGCAGCACACGGCACTTGTCACCAACGCGGCCGGTACCCCTGGGTACTGTGATCCTTTGTATATGGAGCAGTACATCTTAACAAAAGAGTCAGATGTATATTCGTTTGGCGTTGTCTTATTTGAGGTATTGTGTGGGAGATTATGCTTTGAATATATAAATGGAAAGAATAGGATTTTGGTTTCTAAGTGGAAAGAAAGCTATGCACAAAATAAGCTAGATGATATTATCTTCCATGGTCTGGAAACCCCAATGGATTCAAGTTCTTTGGCATCATTTTCAGACATTGCATATGAGTGTTTGAAAAGATCACGTGTAGAAAGGCCAAGCATGTTTACTGTTGTCGCAAATCTTGAGATTGCACTTGAATACCAGCAGCTTTATGAAAGCGGTGTGAAACTGCCAAAGGGCTACAAAGAGATGATTAAGACAGCAGTACCTCCTCTGAGCTATAGATCTGAAGTAGAACTGAAGAAGCTCTTCTTTGAAGGGATTCTACTAAATTGGGGCAAAACGGTAAATACATGTCAATTTAATTAGTTAATCATGATTCATAGGATGATAATGGTACTAAACTTAAGTACTTAACACTATTATTGATACTCTGTTCCCTCCGTCCCAATTTATTTGTACCTATTCCTATTTTAGCATTTCCCAAAATAATTGTCTACTTTCAGCCAGAAGATGTTCAAATAATTTATAGCAAGTGTAGGATTGTACTTTATTAAAACATTATGCATTTGTCTACAAAATAACAGTAGCAAAACATACATTTCAACTGCAATGCATATGAGCATACGTAGAAATAGCACCGGTCACAAGTTGTAAGTTGAAAAATAATAGTAATAATAATCTTGGATCCTCAAATCTTTACTGTAGCTAATGAACTCATCCTAGATACATTGGCTGAACTAACTTAAATTTGTTTAATTGACAGTGGTTTTCATTAAATATGAAAGAAGAACATTGTGAAATGATATCCATAGCAGAATGCTTGACTCCAATTGCAAGTGAATCCGAGACTTGTATATATTCATCTGAATATGATTCAAGGTGAATTTTCTCCTGATCCACAGCTCCATTTTGTTTTCTAGGATTGTGATATCTTGAAGTAGATCGAATCTATATATAAAGTATTGTATCATTCTTTGCTGCTACTTCATCCAGATTTGCAGTAGGAAGTTATGAACCCGAAAAACAAGTTTTCAAAACACATGTCAGAGCTCAATTCCTGTCACCATTAATCACATACACCGTGAACCTTGTGTTAAAAAATATGGAGCCTGACGAACAATATATAGGGCTCGAATACAAATTAGAAGGGGGAAGAACCTCTTATTCATTCCTTTCCGATGAGAGAGAAGATGGATGGTCGTCAGTTGAATTGTTTCAGTTCACTAGCGAAAAGAGTGATGTTGATCTTAAAATTCTGTTTGATATCGAGCACTGTCGAAATATACTAGTGGACGGCATTGAGTTTCATCCTCTGGAGAAAGTAAGCTGACAAACACCAGTTTACTTTTTTTTTTCATTCTCTAATAGAACCATTAATGTAAGACATCTGGTATTGATCACTTAATTTTCTTTAGGGACAAACTTTCATGGTATTTAATAGAACATATCTAGAATATGACGTTTTGTTCACTTGTAACTCAAACTATAATTTCGTAAACAATTGTTGTATAGGTGGAACATGAAGTGTTACATGATGAAAAGGTAGAAATGCAACCAATATCAGATTCAGAGTCAGATTGGGAGCATAAATTGCCTAATGATTATAAAGATATAGTCAATAGGTCAAAACATGCTGTGAAATGGACAACAAAGAAGGAACTCTACTGTATTTTTTGCAACGGGTTTCTAATCAACAATGGTGAAGAGGTATAACCTTCATAACTATGAACTATTCACTTCTATATAGTTTGTTACGTTTACTTAAATCACTTATGAACACGGCTCCACTTGTTTTAATGGGGAGCAATTAATCCATAATTGCTAAACTAGTACTTAAATTATTGATTAATTGACAGTGGCTTTCTCTTGGCAAATACGGCAAGAAATGTCTTATGCTGTCAGCAAGAGCCACTTTGGAAGTCGATAAATGGAGATGGAAGTTTCTACCCAAAACAAGGTTCTTTTCCTATTCCTCAGCCTCTGTTCTTGTAGACTTGTCTACATTTTTCATATACAAGCACAAGGGCTGTAAACGAACACGAACAAGCATTGTTCATGTTAGTTCATTTAACTTTTATCACTTAACGAACGGTTCATAAACGTACACTTGATATTTTCATATCCTTCTGGGCATGTTATCAAACTCTAGCTTTTCTTACATGCAATTAATCTTTTCTCAGATTTGAAGTGGCTCACCATCCTCTAAGCAAATTTCATATTTCCTGCGAAATTGAATCAGGATTATTATCACCACAAACAGCATACACATGTTTTCTTGTCTACAAACAGGAAGGTAAAAACAGGCGTCAGCCACCTCCAGCATTTGTGAAAGATAAGAATTCACATTCAGGAGAAACATGCAAAATCTATTTACGTTCTCCTCAAACCCCGGTTATTATCAAAGGAAAGGTTGATGAAAAGACCCACAACCCAATGAATAGACCCAGAATAAAAGGCCTTCCACAACGGAGGAGTGATGGTTGGATGGAAGTACAAATATGGGAGTTTCCTAGTACCACCAAAATGATTTATATGCATCTTAAGTTGTCCAGTTACGACGAAGCACTTAAAGGGATTAAAGTGCAAGGCATTGAATTTAGACCTGTATAGACTCTGTTCTTGACGATTGGACAAGAATTAACGTAAACGAAAGAAGTTTGTTTTCTTTACTTATTTTGTTGATGTTGTGTGATGAACTACATCTTTAATCAGGTTTTCGATGAGCAAATCTAGTGTGCACTCTCATTTTACTTATCTTCATACTTTCTCATAACTAAAAGTAACAACAAAGGAAAAAAGATTTGAGATAGTACAAAGGATTTTTGAAATAGCATGTTGATAATATGGTTGTATCTCTTGGCTTGAAGCACAATTGTTCAATAAAGATACAGAGACATCTAGGTCAAAACGAATGATTTGTCTGAATGTCACTTGTTTAGTATGGTTCAGAATGAAGTTGACATAACTGAAGCATATTAGTTAATATTAAATTCTTGATGATATTAACATCTGTAAAAGTAAAACAATAAAAGTATGTGTACAAAAAATTTAACATACAATTCTCTCAATATATGCTCAATGATAATATAATTTGGCTACTTGCATTTTTTTAAAAACTTCCCTTACTTTCTTGCTTTTTTTTTTTTAATGAAATGAAATTTTCCCAAATAAAAGTCACTAAATTATACTTGTATTTTACCATCATTGTTTGAGTTGAACAAATATAATTTTGAAGTGTTCGAGTTGTAGGTAAATTGTTTGTATTGTGACCGTGTGACCCTTGTAGGACTTTTCGCTTTGAGCTTAGCCTGGCTCGGCCCAGGTCTGAGTCGAATGACTAATTTCAGACTTTAAGAGATTAGGCTAGATTTTGATTAAAAATCTGACCTGGACCTTTCAGACTTTTTCTAGGTTTGGAATCGGATAAAGCCCATCTTTACACCTCTATAGTTTCTATAGTAAGTATTCCTGGGTTAAAATGTGTAATTTCTCTATCAAACTAAAAAGCCATATGTTGAACATTTTCAGAACCTTCATCATCTTTCAGTCCCAAAATTAGCCGGACTACAGTGCACCACATTTCCTCACAATGAGCTCATCAACTAGGGTTTTTGGTGCGATTTTACAAAGATTCTCAACTAGTGTTTCCCTCAAATCCCCCAATTCATTCCCTACTCAAGGTTAAACCCCTTTCCAATCTTTCAAGATTTCACAGTATTGAATCTTATTTCTCCAATATTTTAACTGGGTTTTTGATATTACGGAGTATTTATAAAGATTTCAACTTTGTTTAGTTTTAACTATACCATCATTGTTCATTGCTGAAGTTGTGTTTTTGTTTTTTTGTGTACAGGGGTTGTTAGGTTAAACAAGGATTTGATATCTTCTTCATCAAATTACTCATCTTGTACAAAATGGGTTACACCAATTGAGTTCAAATCTTTGAATTCTGTCAGAAAGATTTGGACTCGTGGTCCTCTTTGTATGGGAAGAAGGTCTGCTAAAATTGCAGGCAGAAAGGTAAGGTCAATTATATAAAAAAAAATAGTTTAAAATTTGCAATTTTTTACACCGTGATAAATTCTATATGTAAATATTGGGTAAATCTGTTAACTATAGAGAATACGAAGGATAGAAGGTTGTTGCTATACAAGTGATTATAAATAACTAGTTGAATATTGGATGTGGAAATTAATAAGTTTGACCCAAAAGTCAACTGTCACACTCGCTGCTTCGTTTAAAACCCGTACCTTTCATCTAACTTCAGAATCTGGAGATGATATTAAATAGTTATTTTACGGAAGAGGATAATATGATGGAGCATGAAAGTTTAACACTAGTGTTAGTTTGAGTAAGGTTTTTTTATTGCTTAATCATTTCATTATCAGGCCTAATTGCAGGGTGCTCAAGATGCAAAGAAAATGAAGCTGTATGCGAAAGTCGGAAAGGAAGTTGTCTCCGCGTAAGTTCCTCAAATTCAGTATCTAACTAGCTATGTACTCGTTTGGATATTAAAACATATAATGTTTCCTGTGCACAACCCTTTAGGTACATACGAAAGCTATTTTCACAATGAACTATGTGATATCATCTTATTTATGCGTATCTTTCCGATTACGCTGTGAACTTTCTGCTTTGTTATACAGTTGCAAAACGTATGGATGGACACATATGTTTATTGTTAAGCAATACAGTGAAACTAGAAATTGTTAACACGATTCGGTTTTAATCGCACCTAGTCTGCTGGGACACCCTCAGATACTGTGGTTTTCAATAATGTAATTATAGTTTAGAGTAACAACTTATCTATTTAGAAATCCCTCTTGACATATATATGTTTCTTACTGAAATTTGTCTCACATCCTCCTCTTAAATACGTTGACTAACCTCTTGTTAAAGTGTTACACCCTTGAGCTGCATATCCCGAAGAAGTACATACTCCACCCAAAGCCTTTAATGTAAATGCTCTTCAAAGTTTCTCGTATGACACTCTTTGCAGAATGTCCCCCTAGATTTTCAACTCGCTACAGTATGTTCATAACACCTAATCCCTGAACTAGTAGAAATAGTGATCAGAGTTTGATGTTGACTACTTGACTATATTGTAACGTTCTTCCTTATCAGTTTGTAGGCAGTATCTGTTATCTTCTGTTATTTGGATGTTTATCTATACAAATTTGTAATTGCCGGTACTCTTTTATCATCTGTGGGATGCTTAGACGGTACTAGTGCTTGAGTAAGCGGTGCTCCCTTTCTGTTTGCAATTACCGCTGCAGAATAGTCATCCCTAAAAGAAGCTGTTTTCAAATTCAAATAGGTTGCTTTTAGAATATGTTGTTCTCGAATAAGCTCTTTGAAAGATAACTGAATGCGTTTAGTCCTTTGGGGATGGGTCTGCGTGCAGGGGCTCTTTTTAGCACTTTTAAGGAAGTGAAGACGAATAGTCGACTTTTTTGCCTGCTTGACTCCTTTCATCTCCTGATGTCAGAAAAGGTGTTCTATCGCATTCTTTTAGCTGCAAGGGAACCATCAGGTTGTAGTGGTTGAAGTAGAGCCAAGCAGCGATGGACTAAGCGAGTCAAATAACGCTGGTGCGAACCATGTTGGATGACGGGTGAGGGTGAGAAATAAGTCCTGCTCTGCTGCCCTGTGTTAAGCAAAGTGAGTTGACTTCGTTTCAGACCATGTTATTCAGTCTCATGGAACTAAACTCTTAGATGCAGCATGCAGCCGCCTCCATCCATCGGCATACCCTGCCCCTCGAAGAGCGGCTGAGGCTAGTCCTACCTGTTTTTCGGTCGAGTTACAGAAAGCGATTGTCGATTATAACATGTGAGAAATGCGGTGATATCCGCTGCCTGCGCCCATTGATTTCCATCCCGATGTACATCTTTTCTTGTTTGGGTTAGTAACAACCCCTCGAAAGACAGGAAAAGCATCTGTTCCCTAATGAGTCCCGTATTTGAGCTCGTTTCGATCGTTCTTGCTTTTGTGTTTTCGTAGCTCATGTTGATAATTCCTTAGAATCAGTTCCGGATGCCTTAGAAGAATCAACCTAGAGAATGACCGGTTATTAATGCCCCGTCCGGGTATTGCTTTTGAGACAGATTTCCTATCCAATTAGGCACTTCCTTTGCTTTTAGATCTGAGTTTCAACCATAAGGGTATCCTAAACCTTGCATGTTTTTTCAACTTGTTCAATTCCTTGGATAGATCCCGGTATCTGTGGACAGAGAAGGAAAAGGAATGCCTCTGGTTCTCCCGCCAAGTATCCAACTTTAGCCCTCACTCTCTTAATTATGAGTTACTCTTTGAACCCCGGGGAGGTGGTAAATCCCAAACCACATGCTGAGGCTATGGGTTGAACCAGGAGAAGCATTCACCTAAGGATGGATCACATCCTGCCTGCAGGATACCACGTCCAACCTGTCAGGTTCCCTATGACTATGAAGTAAGGTATAGGTTGTTTCCTAGAACAACCAGAGAGACTTCATTTCTGGGGAAGAACATTGAGTCTTCCAAATAGAAACCTATAGAAAAAAATTTCAAACTTGAAATGATGAGTTCAGTTAAGAATCTCTTTTCCGTATTAACTGGTAGTAAATAGTCATTCAAATCTCTGTGTTAGAAAACATCAGCGGTTTCGGCATTGGTAAGCATTCCTTTAATAAGCCCCGTAGCTCGAAAGAAAGAAAAAAAGCTGGCAAGGGACTCACTTATGAAACATAGTTGAAAGATGTTTTTATTTTGGATAATTGTTAAGTGGTAAGGATAATGACAAGCTGGCTCTCGGAAGTAACTACAGCGTACATGTATGATGAGAATGACAATAAAAATAAATAAATAAAATGGCTAACAATATGAAAATGTTTCAAGATCTAATGTATAGTACTACATCTTTTGAAAAGAAAGAAATATTATACCGGTAATAATATATGTCAAGGCAGTGACGCTGTGTTTCGTATCTGCATTCCTCATCTCTGTTGATTCAGATTTTTAGATATAACATTCTAGATACTATTAAAATTCTTCATGGGCCTTTATTTTGTTGTTTGAATTGAGCTTATTATTGAAAGTAGTGATGGAAAAATGGTCGACTTGGACCGGTTGGGGTTGGTAACAGGTCACATTGGATCGAGTCAAAACGGGTTATTTTATAATATGGGTTAAAACAGGTCAATTGGATATTTGGATTGATCTGCCAATACTTTCTTATCCTTTTTAACGAATCTTATTAATACACCATAATTAAGTATGATTAAATTGATCATTTTGGGAGGTTTTAATCGTCTTACTACACTTTGTGTGAATTTTGACCTATGTTGTTACAATTTTCTTATTAGACATGTTGGAGATAATATGCAATGCAAATCGACCTTTTTCAGATAAGTAGGACAAAATTACTATCTCTAATTGAACTAATAACTAGTAGAAACATTAAGGATCAGAAGCATGAAGGTCTTAAGTCATGGTAACATCTAATGACATCATATTACATTATTACTCATATAATATAACCATTTCGTTGTTGACTGAGTATCTAAAGTGTTTACTCTGCTTTCATGATTTTTTCTTCACTTGCATAGTTGTACGCATGAACAAAAAGTTATATCAATCACAAACCTAGATTCTCACAAAAATATAATAATACTATTATGTAGTGTGAAAAAAGGTGGTCCAAGTCCAGTATCAAATACAGCTCTTGCAGCCATTCTTGAGAAAGCTAAGGAGCTTGATGTACCAAAAGACATTTTAGAGAGGAACATTA
The DNA here is from genome assembly GCA_963930675.1 of Gnaphalium uliginosum. NCBI lineage: Eukaryota > Viridiplantae > Streptophyta > Magnoliopsida > Asterales > Asteraceae > Gnaphalium > Gnaphalium uliginosum. Next base: position 13,403,422 of record OZ005680.1, read on the forward strand.
AGAGAGCTTCTGATAAGGGCCAAGAAGACTACATTGAGAAAGTATATGAGGTACTAATAACTTCACTTTATATTCATTTTTTTTCTTTTCATTTTATTTACGATTGAATTTTACAATGATTATTATATAATCTATAAGTTGGTGCCTGTTTTATAATATCAGGTATACGGTTATGGTGGAGTTGGTATAATAGTTGAGGTTTCAACGGATAAAATTAACAGGTCAGTGGCGCTTGTAAGACAAGTGGTGAAGGATTGTGGTGGAAAGATGGCTGATCCTGGATCTATTGTGTTTAAGTTCAAACGGGCTCGAGTTGTGAATGTTAAAGCTGCGGATGCTGATAAGGACCAGCTTCTGACAATTGCTTTGGATGCTGGTGCTGATGATGTCATCGAACCTTACATGGATGAAGATGACACGGAAGACGACATGTCTGAGAGGTATCTATTTGGCTCAACTAAATTAGATGCGGTAAGCGGGCCGGACAGGTTGGGTAACCGGTAGGGGTGTGCAATATTTGGTTTAAAACCGTTTAATCCGAATACCGAACCGAATTTGAGTTCGGTTTTCGGTTTTTTATTTTTCAAATTCGGTTAGAATTCGGTTTTCGGTTTTGAATTTTTCGAATTCGGTTAAACCGAAAACCGAATTCAAAACCGAATTCGATTTAATAAATATATTATTATTTATATATTAATATATTATATATATGTGTGTGATTTTTCGAATTCGATTGAAGACTTGAAGAGTTTAACATTTTGAAAACTTAAATTTTTTAGCTACCATGTGTTTGTGAAAAATAAATGTTTTGTTTGGACATTAAAATTCACATACATTGACAGTTTTATGCTTTATAAACTCGAATTTGGATAATACATAACAATTATTAATAGTTAGATTTATATAATTTGTATCGTATAATCGTGCATATTTCTTAGTTTTGTATGTTGAAAGGTGTTTTTGAAAAAATGTTAAGTTTTTCGGTTTTAACCGAAACCTTTTTCTGTTCGGTTTCGGTTCGGTTTTGCTCCCAAAATTTTCAAAACCGAATACACCGAACCAATTACACCGAGAAAACCGTAAAACCGAACCGATGAACACCCCTAGTAACGGGTCTAAATTGTTTTGGGCTACATTAGGTTGTCCCACTACACACAAACATTATAAATATGCTGCATATTGAATATGATAATAACAGCGTATGGTCATATACTTTTTTGAGTAAAATGATTAGGAGGTTTATGCCTTATCATCCATCACATGTTGAGCAACATCAACCCATTTAATCCCTTTCCTTTTAAGCTATGTTTTTTAATTGACCTGTTTGAGACATGACTGTTATAACTTATACATAAAATATAACCCAAATTGACGCATTCAGAAGTAAATGGCCGAAATAGCCATTTCTAAAAAAGATCTATTTTTGGATGAAGTATAGTGTGATCCCCGATTCTTTTCTAGTATTATTTCCCCGTTAAGTTGTATAACTTCCTGTTTTTTGTAAACATTCCAAGTTCAAATTACCTATTTACCCAAGTTACTGTTGTATAGACTGATTTAAGTATTACAAGATATCTTTATTTTTGTCAATATAAAAATGGTGTTTACTGTTTAAGACATTTGACAGATAGCATTTTACTTGTGTGTGTAATAAAAAAATGGCAAAGTTCATGGGACTGCGATAGTATATCTCTGTCTTTATGCTTGTTTTTTTACTTGGAAGAGTTTAGGGGCTATGCTCCTTCAACATAATTTTGATGCTATTTCACTTTTGTAGATACTATAAAATTGTAAGCTCGTCAGAGAATTATGCAGAAATACTATCAAAGTTACGTGAGGAAGAAATTACTTTTGAACCTGATAATGGCTCTGAGCTACTCCCACTGACCTCAATTGAGGTACGCATCTATTTCTTACCGTGTTACTGTGCTAGTAACGTTTCCAACTTTTATCTTACGAGGCAAAAAGTGTAGTCATTTCAAGTGATTATTTAGGCATACAATGAAGTAGTTATAGTTATTGGCTATAGATCACTCCTATACAAAGTTTGGTGAGTAATCACTTAAGTTATACTTACATCCACGTTGGATGATTCTCGCATCCAAATTCTTGCATTTTTAGTTTTATACCGTGACTACAGTACCTTTTTTTTTCCGGCTCTATAGTTAGAGACTGTTTAGTTTTGAATTATTGGCACATTGGTGACCTTATGGAGAACTAAAATATTGGTATTCCCACCGATTTTATGCTTTAAGGTTGAAATATTAACTTTTAGTAATATATTTGTCTGTAATACAATTGTATTACTTAATTGCACGTTGTGCGTTTGTCCTTTTGCGATTGGAACCTTGCTTACATAGAGCATAATTATCAGCAAACTCTTTTGCTGTTTGTTGAAAGACAAATAACCTACGGATGCAAACTGTTTATATCAGATTCTCTGTCTGAAACATTTTCTTACAGAATAAATGAATGTATAATGTTTCATTTGTACATTGAATTACAGGTGGATGATGAGGCTAGAGAATTAAACAAGGAACTTATGTCAGCTTTACTTGATCTTGATGATGTCGATGCTGTATATACCGATCAGAAATGATTAACTACGATAGGCTACAACTCCGCATTTTGAAGTTCACATACGAATCATACATCATTTGTACAATTTTGTATCAACTTTGACCTCAAGTTTAGATTGTTCTTTAGGAATAAACTAATAATCGATCTACTTTTGGATTGTTACTGTTTGAAAAACGAAAAGAGTATTTCTTATTTATTTGTATTCATATCGTCTATTCTGAATAATTTCGCGTTATCGATTATGTGTTTTGATATTTCGTCAATCTGTATATGATATTATTCAGGGAACAAGTGACTATAATCAATTATACCAGCAGAAGATTTATACATACTTAGAATGATAGAAATACAGTTTTTATAAACACGTCATCACTACGAATACACACACACCCACACTGATGACCCAATACACTAGCAGATTTTCATAGCAATTTTCATAAATTAATTCTAATGTTTATTTTATGTAAACGTTGTCCTAATTCTTTGGCACCCAGCATCCATGGAGTCCGTAAGGAAGCCCATACGGAAATTTCGCTCTTGCAATTTCTTCAAATGTAGACCCGTCTAAGATCAACGCATATCCTTCCCCGTTTTTATCACTGACCATAGATATCACAACTCCTGCATATATAAAACCATCAACATTAGAATATGTACCAATAATCATGTAGAAATTAATGTTTTGCTGGAAATGTATGATAAGTTAAAACTTACCATCATCTTCCTCTGTTGCACCGGGTCGAGCCACGAAAAACGGTTCAGACGGGACCGCACCCTCATCGTACCAGTTTTTGGCCTTTCCATCAACTAAGTCTAGCTGTATATACATATATCATTTACATTTAATTAGAAACAGGTTGAAGCAATTATATGTAGTAGATAAAATTTGTACAGTGTGCTTGAAAAGTTGTACCTTGGTTATGGTGTTTGGGAAGTTACAAGGGCGTTGAGCACCACAAGCATAAGCATATCTATAAGGTTTGCCTAAAAAGTTTGGATTAATGCTACACATATCCATCCCTCTTCCATGCTCATCAGGATTTAGTGCTGCAAACAACTCTCCTTTTTCACTTCCATCCATTGGTATCCTAAATCTCCCAACCCTACAAATTCAAAGCGAATTTAATAAATAAATAAAAAACGTTGATAACTGACTACATCTGACCAATATAATAATGTAATCAATTAAAGTATGGGAATATTCAAAGTGAAAATAAGCATTATATAGTTGTGAACATACCTAGCATCCGGTAGGACGTCTTCTCCAGACCATGAACGGAGGGTTTGAAGGCGGAGATTGTCAAGGATGGTGGTATCGGCATAATGCTCACAGCAGTCGGCAATCACTCCAGTAATCCTTCCTTCTTCGTCTTTCTCTTCGTATGCGTTGATGAAATGGAATGTCACAAACAAAGGAACCTCCACGCTTGCCACCTATGAATAAAATGTAACACACATCTTAAATCACTAGTTAGATTGGAAATCTATAAGGAAATATATTTGGAAATTGTTTTAGTGCCATAGTAATTTAACTCATGCATGATTTGATGATAAATCTTTTAACATCTATCTTTATCAATTTTAAAAAATCAACAAAGTTATGATATTAAGGTATTATCATAATTGTTAGACACATATTTATATTTTACTTCTGTTTATCGTTTTTCTATTTATTAAATGACTTTTATAGAGATGGAACTTACGATTTTGCCACTAGCTTTGCACATAACATGCATAAACCCTTTAGATTCAGGATACCATCTAAACTTATAAAGTGGTGTGGGTTCAGCCTTCAACAAATTCTGAGCACAATATCTCAATGGCATCTCAGGCACAATAACATAATGTTCAGTCACGGGAAACGAATGGACCCACCCGGGGGATGGCCCACCGCGACAGTCAACCCGACCGATCACCTTCCTCTCATTTGTCCCTGGTTCCATCCTTACTACCATATAACCAGGGTTAATTAAATCAGGCAACAAAGTCAAAAATTCAGTATCGGTAACTATCGGGTGGGCTGAGTGAATTAGCCCACCCCACGAGTCACTGTATTCAAATTTCTCTAGCGTATCCAAATTATCAGGGTCGACCACAATCGACCCTTTAATTGTTTCTGTTAAACAAACCACACGACCATCGGCTAATTTCACCACGCCTGTGTTAGCATTATCGGTCAATGATGCACCCGAAAATAAATTTGCTAGGTCACCGATATAGGCTAGAAAATTATCATGTTTAGGGACTTCAGAAAATTCGCGGTAACAAAGTTTGTTGCTAGTTTTTGCTGCTTTATAAGCTTCTGATTCGATTTGCCTGTGACCCATTTTGAGTTGGCCATTGTTGAAGTGCAGGCCAACGAGGGTTGCATAACCGTCAAAGAGGTGTCGGAAATCGTAGTCGCCAAGGTTCCATAAACCTGGTCCGTTTCTTAAGTACGTTCCATTCTGCATGAAAAAAGTTAGGGTAGATAATGTCAGCGTCATGAAAACATTGTACCAATTAAGGCAATACTGCTAAGACTTGTAATTGAGCAACACTTTATTTATTATACAGAATGTGATGCTTAATTTAATATGATTATTTTGAACAACGACGTTAAAGTTTAATGAGTTTAATTATTAACTTAATATAGAGTTTTACTACATAATTATTATCCCTAATTATTAAATACCTGATAAAATATTTCCGTTGTACGTATTGACGAATTGAGAAAATTAAGTGTGGACCTAGCTAGTAGTTTCGTTTGTAAGAAAATATGACTTCATGTTCACAAAAAATCGATATACTTGCTTTTAATTAGATTTAGACTAGATTAGAGTTGATCATAGAAACTAAAATTTTATTAAATTGAAATAAATAAATCAACGTACTAGAATATTAGAATCATATATAATTACAGTATCAGTTATTGCAAGCATACAATTAAGATTGAAAATCATAAGATCGAACGTTCGTAAAAAAACATGCTACGACATTTGTCTCAATTATACACATATGAAGGGATTATGCAAGAAACCTTTTTGGTGTTTGGTTTGGTTGCGTCAAGATGAGCTTAAAAGTCCGTTGTTTGTTGTTTGGTTTGGTTGAGTTTAGGTGAGTTGAAACGTCTATGTTTAGTGTCTGTAACTTATAGCATCTTGCGAATGTTTTAATATCATCTTAAAAATATGCTTATGTAGATTTATAGATACCTAAAAAGTGTGAAGATGCATCATAGGCTTGTATATGATCAATATGCGTGCTCAAAGCATGCATGTCAAGCAGATCTTGTAACTTTTCAAAGGGAATGAGAAAAAGAAAGATGATATATAGTTGTATGAAATATACCAGCCATTTAGGTATTTCTCCTTCGACAACAAGTTCGCCTTCCCATCTTTCTTGCTGAACACTAGTCCAAGCCACAAGCTTGCTGTCATCATCTGCCACTTCTTTTTGAAGCGGAGATATACCCGGAAAATTGGTGGCTACGTTCACGATCATGGTTCTAGATTTCATTGATGAAATCATAGGGTTGGTCCCAGAGATGGGTGAAACCCTAGCATCACCGGAAACGGCCTTGCTAAATGGAAAACTATTAGTGGTGGATATCGAAATCACAGAAGCCATTCAAGAGGATTGGAAAAGCTAGAGATGTTGTGATTTGATACTAGCTTGGTGGTACAAAAGAGATGGACATGTATGAGTTTATATAGGGTTTCAAAGCAAACACTCGTGGAGTATGTTTGTTAAAAATAAGTGGTAGTTGTAGTTAAAATTTAAAATCTACAGCTAAAAGCAGTTAACTAAAGTTTTTTAGTTTTATTAAAGTGTTTGGCAAAATAATGTCGATCTAAAAGATATAAATGGAGGTTAAATGACATGAAAATAAAAAATGGTAAACATTTTTAATATTGTAAGGGTATAAACTATTTTATTAAGTAATTCCCTTAGGAGAAAAATGTTATATGCAGTTAACAACAACTAATTTTACGTGTTGTTGGTGTTAACTTAAAATTTATTTAATAAAATATTATATATCAAAGGACTGAAAGTATAATGTTTTATTAAATATTTTCTATTTAGCGGTACCTTGTTCATTCATCTACACGTATTTGTACAAACTTAAAAGTTAAAGACTATGTAATAAAATTTTAGTTATTTGAACAGTAAAAAGATATTAATAATTCAAAGAGTGCAATAGAGAACCTGAGATCCGATGCGAATAATCAGTCGACAGAGCAGAGCTTAGAGCCTTGACTTTCTATATTAGTCAAGCGCACTCACTCTAACGGCGATCGATTTCAGGTCAAATAGCAAGAACTAGAAGATTCCACCTCTGGCCTTTGGTTCGCCACTTATTTTCTGCTCATATGCTTCGGTTTGCCTTCTTCGGATAGCCGGGGTCATATTCAAAGGAAAAACTTCAAATGATAGAGAAAATTACATAAAGCATCCTTATGGTTTAGTCTAAATTTCACTTACAGTCATTTATTTAATTTAATTACAACGATCATCCTTTCTTTTGAAACTTGTTATGTCAATAGTCTTTTAGATTAATAGTTGTTAACTCTCCGTTAACAATGACCATGTGTGATTTTTTTTTGTTCTTTTAAGATTTTTGAGTAAAATATATATAGATACATTATTAGGTGCTTGCACATAACATTTTTTTTTTCATTTCCCCCATGTTATTCATCTTCAAATTCGACCTCATTATCCACTAAAACATCAAATTTTATATTCCACGACCTAAATCCACCACCATCTTTCTATACCCAAATATACATTTGTTGATTAAAGATTACAAATCACATATTTGGTTCCCACTTTTCAAAGCCGTTTTACTTTGAAGTTAGAGTCATCATTTGAGATTTTTTTCGAGTAAGGAATGAATGCAAAAGAGAAAAGGTGGTGACCACTAACGTCATAAAGGACTATTGATATAAAAAATAGCAACTTTCAAAAATCAAAAGAATAAGAAAATATTACACATGGTCATTTTTAACGGAACGTTAACAATCGTTAGTGTAAAGGACTATTGGCGTAACAAATTTCAAAATAAATGATGATCAGTGTAATTAAATTAACTAAAGAACTGCTAGTAAAATTTGGATCAAACCATAAGGATGATCCGTGTAATTTTCTTCGAATGCTAAAAACGGATGTCACGTCATCCATTAATCAGTTAAGTTAACTTTCACATTAACGGATTGCAGTTACAAGGTTTATTACATTAAAAGGGTAGGTTTGAAAGTTCCTCCAAAATTCATCACATATATATGAAAGGTATCTTTATTGGTGGAATCTATTGTAACTAAAAGACAGGTTAGATTTTAGATTTTTCATACTTAACAAAATTAAAGTGACAATAATAATTCCAATATGATTATTTATTATCTGGACATTGGCGTTTTACGAATTAATGTTAATTAAGTTGCTTACTGAAGATTAAACCTGCGAAAGTAGAGTAGTTTATTCTGTGGCCGAATGGAATTTGACAAACTAATTAATTAAGCATGTACAAACACATATTTTGTTTAACAAAGGAAATTAAAATTAATAATATATTTATTTAAGTTCATCAATTAATATTATAACAGGATTGATCCAGAATAACGGACACGCAAGGCTCATTTAATTTGGTATTCGTATCTACCATGTCTTGTTAGCTCTTTCAACTTTTTTACGAGAGCTTTTTAGGCTTTAGATGTGATTTAAGAGATTTTAAGTGAAAGAGGTTGAACGTATATTTAGAATAGAGAATTTGTAGAACAATGTATTTGATTGATTACAACTTGCTTGGTTATAAATGTTCACATTATTACCTATTTATATCAGTTAATGGAAGTTTTTACACTTCTGGATATTTTCATGAATAATTAATATCTACATATTTTCTACGAGATATTTGTACAATATATTTATACTAGATATTATTATATTTCTACAACTTTCGAGACACTTTTCCAGATATTTTCTCGTGTTTGGACATACTTGGACCTAACTCTCTTATTTGGATAGTCCAATATCAATTAGACCAAATCAAGTTTATGATCCAACATGTCTATTACTTCCTCTGTCCCTAAATTAACTATTCTTGGACAAAAAATACATAGTTTAGTAAAAACATAATAATTATATTTACTTTTTACATAATGACATTCTTACCACTGACTTATTAATTGGAGAATCTTTTTTTTTTTTTTGTAATAGGAATAATACGGTAAATTTAATCAAATTTTCATATTCATATTTAGTAGTGTACAATTAATTTGGGACATAAAAAAAAAAGTGGATAAACAAATTGGAACGGAGAAAATATATAAACTCTATATATATATATATATATATATATATATATATATATATAGTTTCAATTAAATTAAATTAAAATGTGTGGGTTTTGTTATTTAGTTTGTTTTTGTAATAAAAAAGTCTGATTTGATTCAGATTTCTCGACGTACGTATCAATCTATACAGTACAGTTGATCTCTCTTTAGATTAACTATATATTGTTGTAGATCATGGTATCATACTATAAGCCGATCTTAACCTTTCTTTTTATTTATTTATGATGAAAAATTCACTGAAAATTCAAAATTGGTATCATGGTGAGAGATCAAAAATTGGAAGTAAAATTGACCAGCAGATCGATCTCGCGGTCAATATGAGAAAGATAAATCGTGTAACAAGTAATTAAAGAAAATAGGGATGATAATTGAACTCATGACCTCGCATTTATGTTACATATCCTCCACAATTAAGATACCATCGCAAATACTGTAATAATATAATTAAGTTACATAAATATTGTGAAATTAAATATTTCCTCCTTTCAGGCTTGTTTTATACCAGTTGGGACGAATGTACAGAACGTCCAAAACACTTGCATTGAATTTTGTCTTGCCATCTCTTATTCTCATATAATCAAAAAAATAAAATAAAAAATTAACGGCATTTTGTTATTAGAGTAAGATGGACAGACCGGATTCGCAGCATTTTAGGACAAAATTGTAGGGATAAATGCAGTTAAATTTTATAAGTGTAAAATACAGTGTTGTTAAAATACAATGTTATTAAAATATAACCGTTGATAAAATACAGTAAATCTGAGCATAGGTCACAAACTAAAATATATAGATAATAATAACATACAAATGGTGCCTTTTTATTAAAAATATTTGATAAAGACAATTCCCTATTACGAGTATTATTAAGCGGTATCTAAAACACACAAGAACCAACAATAAGAAAGGACATATGTATGTTTGATAATGACTACATAAACGTAAGCTCTCTCCATTATAATATAATATATCATTTGTTTTGGAATATTAATAAAAAAGTAAAAGAAGAGTTACGATAAATGTATACATTAAATTGATCTTATTTACATGGCTTATCTTTAGGCATCTATCTGTCTATCTATTTATCTTCTATTTATATATATATAAAATAAAGATTTTTCCTTATTTTCTATTCATGCCACATCATCTTTTTAGTTTTTCCTAAAACTCACCTAATTATGCCACATCATCAAATTATTTTTTTCTTAAAAATCTTCATAATTCCTAACACTTTCTTAAAATTTTCAAAATTTTGAATTTCTAACAAACTACTTTCTTCTATTTTGTAAAGGTTTCTAATTCGATTTTATTATAATTTATTATAATAGCTTTTTAAATTTATGCATTACATTTAATAAGTAATGATTTTTTCCTACATAAAAAATAAATTCACGTTCTTACTGATATCCCATACGTTGCAATGATCTAATATTATCATCATCAACTACCAAGTTTAAGGAAATTACTTTTAATAAAATATATAAAATTGATTATTTTCTGTACATTTTGGTATACGTTAATGTTGAGTTTCAATAATAAATTATCAACAATATTAATACAATTGAAAACTTAAAAAACATATGATTAATTTTAATTTTTTTAATTACCTGCATCGCAAGGGCTCAACAAGTGTATCAAAACTTAACATAATTTTGCAATTAATGGTTGTTACTTTTGTCATTCACATGGTGACAAGATCGGTGTTACCGTGATAAATGGATAGATACCCAAATTTCAACCGTTCGTAAGGAAACGAGGAGACTACATCATATTTGATGTATCAACTGATGAAAAATAAATACAAGTTCATCCATTATAATTTAAATTTATGTTACTAATCATTATCACAATGATAATTGTATTTTTTAATTAACAACATTAAACTTACAAATTAATATAATTGTATTTTATAAATGGTCGTGCATCGCACGGGCTCAATGCCTAGTATCCAGTATATACATTATGTTTTATACTATCTTTTTTTAGAGACACACCTCAACATTTGTTTAGAATTTAGAGTTTAGAGTTTAGGGATTAGAGTTTAGAGATTAGCAGGGTTTAGGGTTTAGATTTTAGTAACATTTAAGGTTTAGGATTTTGTAAAGCGTTTAGGGTTTCGATTTTTGTAAAAAACCCTAAACCCCAACCCCTAAACCCTAAATGCAACATGTTAACACTTGTGTTAGTAATTTGTAAAATTCACCAAAAACGAAAAAAAAAAAAAAAAAACTCGTCGAAAGTATAACTTGTGAATGTCTAATCGAAGAGGGGAAAACGCTTAATTTTTTGGTGCAATTTTTATAATTTTTCGATTTGACGTTTGTGAGATAATTAATTTTAAAAAAGATGGGGGTAATTGGGTTTTTGTACCCATGACACAATCTCATTGATTTTCCTATACTTTAGATAATTGTTGTACTCTAATGATCCAATCTCTTAACTGATTTTAATAATGTACTTTTATGAACTAACTTTTAGTTTTTATTTGACTACTTATAGATAAGTGTATTATATCAAATTTTGTGTATAATGAGATTTTGAATAGTGTTATATCGAATTTTTACATCGTTTTAGTGTCTTAGTTAGATAAAAATTACACCGACTATCTGCATTACATTATGTTAGTGTAAAACTGATATTTGATGCAAATATTGAAGGTTCAATAGATATTGTGTTCGTATACAATATTTGA